>CM023540.1:40599513-40965964 GCA_013350335.1 Chimonanthus salicifolius
TTTAGGTTACAGTTTGTTGTGACTTACGAATTTTGACTTTTTGAAAGAGAAATTACACCAATGAGCTGCTAATTTACACCCATCATATTTTCCTACGAAAACGCCCCTTTTTCCGGTTTATTGTGTTAACTTAGCCTTTTTCATTAATTCTATACAAGGAGATTTAAAAGTTTGTCACAGTTTGCTTATCGTTTTGCTTAATAAGTGAGACCCATTAGGAGCGACATGCAATGTGAGAAAGGGGGCAACGTCAATGTACATAGTGGGGCCCACTTTTCGCTTCAATCACTTAGGGATACGGAGAAATTGATGATGATTACATGGACTGAATTCCAGTTTGGTGCCACGAACGAAGCCCTTGAATGCAACTTCGAACAAAAATTATTCCAAAACACCCTATTTTTAGTCTTTTAGAGGCCCTCATGAGTCCTGCATGACCGCTGCTCAAAAACTTGAAATATGGGTTTATTTGAAATTCCAACGAGCCGAGAAACTTTGCTCAATTTTTTTAAAAAAAAGCCACTCAGGTTGACTTGAAACTCTACCAAATCCAGTTGACGCAGACTGAATTACTTGAGTCATTTTGAATTTTTAAACAACGATCATGACACAACTATTCTCACTGAAGAGGGATTGGCCACTTCCACTGAAGCATAAACTAGTGAATATGATTATAAAGACTGCAAGTTTGAGTCACCCACTGAAGTCTTATGCGGCGGCCTTGGATATAGGTGTCCGTCGCATAAGGCTTTCAAAATTTCAGAGTATATCAGGCCTTTAAAAAAAAAAGATACTAATTGCACTAGAGCCCTATCTTACGATTTCATGTAGGGTCTCTAAAATTTCAAGACATCTCAAGGCTGACACTGCACGCTGTCAATCTAAATAAAAAAAAGTGAATTGATATGATCCACAAATGGGATCCACATCAGCCTATGAGATCCTCCCTAAATATCCAAATTTTGGGTATTTGATCCTTCCCTGTGAACGTAAGTGTACGCTTCTAAGAAAGTAAAAGATGCTGAAATGGGTATACATGTCTGTGTGACCTGGGCAGAAAGGAATGCAACCCTCATAATAGTTTTTCAACATCTCAATCCAAAAATCCAATGGTTGCTTCGTAGAAGGAATCAATTTGAGAAAGGCTTCTAAATGAAAAAGTAAAAGCAAATCAAATTATCAGGCTTTCGTGAATAAGAATAAAAATGTCTCAATTCTATCGAATAGTTCACAAGAAATTATCTTCCGAAAAGGAAAAAAAAGAGCTCTCACAAAGATAAAAATTAAGTGGACACTTGAATCCTAATACTGGTTCAACAAAGTAACAACGTACGGACCCGATCCTGAGCATTCATCTCATGGACCTAAAATTACTACGACAGGGATATCCTAGTTGTTCCTCTCATTCACTCTCTCAATTCTTGCATCATGGTGTACCGTAAATGCAACGTAGTGTAATCTAAGAATAAATGATCATCCCTGATTTTGATCTATAATGATGTGTCTGATTGAATAGAAGGCTCATAAAATTATATTGAATAGATTAATTATCTCTTATTTTTAAGTTCTAAATTTTTGTTTCTTTAGACTATTTTTTAATTCATAATTTTTTTGTGACTTTTTTTATGAAGAAGTCGTCTAGTACGAGGGTATTGGATAAAACTCTACACATACATAGACCTTAGCCAGCCACATGCATCAATTTACCACATGACTCATATGAAAGACCTATGGTACATGAACTAGAGTGTCTATCACTTGAGCTAACTATAAAGAATTTTTGTGGCTTTTGAAATTATAACTTACCAATCCAAATAAAGTAATGAATGTTTTTGACAAGCCTCGTATTCAGACATACATTTTCAATAAATTTATCATATAGAAACTTATCATATGTCAAAGTGAGTGCAAAATAGTGATGAACGGGAGATCATTTTTCATAATGTATGCTAATAAGTGCAATATGAGGAATGTGATAGAGGTTTAATGGCCCATTAGGTATATCATAAATAAGAAACCATCTGCCTCATAGTCATGGACTCGTGATTGTAAAATTGAGCACTTTAGACTGCAATGCAGACACATCCAGTCGATGCAATATGGCACACTGTTCATGTGAAATTTTATAGGACTAGATTAATGGGCCTAACTTTTATTCTTAGGCCAGGGTACAGAAGGGACATCCCATCATAAAATAGATTTGGGCAGACTCAGGCCCAATTATTGGAACCATATTGCAGTCTGGGGCTCAAATCTGAATACAGACGCATGTACCACGGCCCACAGTGACTAAAGCATTTTTTTTATAGACCAACAAATCAAATCATTTGAATCATATTCACTAGATCTACATAAACATAACAAGTTATTTCTTAAAACATATTTTATTTATTTGATACAACGCAACAAAAATGAGTGGCAAAATTTGGACATAGATTTCAAAGTCGGCCACCCCATTTTTTGGACTCATATTAAATGAATAAAATATTATAAACAATTAAAATTGATATCTAAATAGATCTAAAGAACATATTTAAATGATATGGCATGTTAAACTCACAAATGGATATATGCCAATTTAGATGAAGTGTATTATTGTATTCGGAGAAATAGACTTTAAACCCTGTTTTAAATCCTATTTTAAATTTCAAAGAAATATAATTTATTTATTTTTTGTCTCAGCTGTGATAAATTCAACATAAAGAGATATCGGTTTTAATAAAAATGATGCTTATCTCTATATCTTACCGTCCTATCAAAACCTAACAAACAGATGCTGCTATCTAATGAATGAACTCAAAAATAAAGCAACTCAGTTGATACTGACTCGACTTTCAGTTTCCTTTTCTTTTAAAAAAAAATCATTTAAAACTGTGGTCCCAATGTGAGGCTAACAGATTTCCTTGATAAATCACGTGGAATCTGCTGGTGAGTGGGACCATCGGACCATGAAGGGGACCCCATCAACTCACGACTTAGAAACGACGAGTTGACTCGTTGACTCATTGACACACGTAATGCATGATAGCAAGTGTCATCATCAACGTGAACCAACTGACCTAACTCGCTTGGTCCTTTATATTTCACTCCCACCCATCCCATTACTTATTCTTACACCCACCATTATCAGACTTTGGTGCTAGTCTTCCACAGCGATAGGTAGGACCATCGCTTCTAAGTTACTCACCAACCGTGCACGTGCAACAGGCCCATTCACACCGTTCACGTTGTAGAATTAAATTAAGTGCAAAAATAGTTAAAATAGATCTCAAATGAAAAAAAAAATTCACTGGGCCGATCTCGTGTGGGTTTATTTTGCAATCTAAATAGATATTCTCTTTTTTTTTCACACCCGTATACTCTTTTGAACTATATTTATATCTAATTTAAATTTATTTTGCATTGATTTTTCTATTAAATTAAAATTTATTTAAAGTAAAATCTATTTCAGTCATTATTTTTAACCATTAAAAATGAAGCTTTCAAATCGTGTCATAGTCAGGACAACGTATCAGACTTCTCTACAATGTCTGCCAGTTTATTTGTTGAAACTTGAAAGTCCACATGGGCCATCCCATCAATATGAATGGATAGTTAGGGGATAAAAGGGGTTCTAGATGATGTTTATTAAGTCATTTTAATTTTAAATTTTTAAATAATAAAATAAAATTATTAAATAAATAATTTATCTATAATAAGATGTATCAAATGAATATTAATTTAAATTTAATTTAAATTTAAAATAAAATGTGATAAAAGGGGTTCTAGATGATGTTTATTAAGTCATTTTAATTTTAAATTTTTAAATAATAAAATAAAATTATTAAATAAATAATTTATCTATAATAAGATGTATCAAATGAATATTAATTTAAATTTAATTTAAATTTAAAATAAAATGTGACTAAATTTAAATTTATCAAAGAATATTACTCACGTACACTCAACTAAGCGATTGGCAAGAATAAATTTTCATACACATTAAGATGTGTTTCTATGGGGCTTCTTCCTATGGATAACATATTTTTTAGGGTTTCTCCAGTGATCCTTTGAAAATAAACTAAAATTTTCATTTGAGCAATATTTTCAAAAGTTTGTAAATATATCTACCTGACACGTCTATTTAAAGGATTTAAATGTCAAATTTATGTTGAAAGACTTAAACTACAGACTATTAAGATTAAAGGTTAAAAAAGACTCTAAGAAGATCAGATGAGTCTAAGATTCATTCATCCTCTCATATTGAACATTTGAGCGTTTTGTTATCTCAGTTCAAATTTTTGGTATAAATTTAGACCAAAATATGTATTTTGAAAATATTGGCTAAATACTTTTAAGTATCGCCAATATTTAAAAAAAAAATCAATAATTTTGTAAGAAGTGAAAATTTTTATTAACTGAAATTTGTAGATCAGGAGGGCAATCATGCAATGGTGGGCTTGATGGGGAAAATGGAACCACGACCAAGAGTTTCACCTATTACAGACGAATCATATTCTCTTTTAGGAAGAAGAGTTGAAACTTGTTTTTGTTTGAAATTATTTAAAGCAAGTTATTGAATCGATTAATTGAGATTTGTGACTATTAAAATTGAAGCACTCTGCTGAATTTTTTTTTTTACGAGTAAAGTGTTTAGAAGTCTCACCTATATTAGAATAGGGAATATTTTAATTGATTAGTCTTTAGAGTATGTGTCAAACTTCCAATTCGACACGGATAAACAACACAGAAAATGACTCAGAACCCCATATTAAGACCTCTCTTCACGAAGAAAGTGAATATCTATATATTTTATAGTCAAATGATAGTGTAGATAATTCAAAGTCGTGACAGTAAAGAACCTAAAAAGTCTCTGCATTTAATTCAATTCTCAATCTAGTCATTTTTCTTGTAGAAATACATTATGTGCATGAGTAGGATAATTTCTGATTAGTTGAATGTCTCCCCATAGTCGTCATAAAAAGCGTGTAGACTTAACCAAATCTGAACCCAGAGAGTAGTGTGTGTAGAGATGGGTGTTGCGTGAACCGCAGGCCATATTTTAATTAAGAAGATGTGCATGCCCCACAAATGCACCAACAGACTTCCAACCAAAATTTAATTAAAAGTGTTACTTTCCTACTTTGGATGCTACTCTGGTCGTGTTCTTCAAAGGGAAAATTACAGTAACAATCATTTTACTATGAGTAATTAAGTCATGAATTGTTGTAGTTTAATTTAAATTACATGACAAGTGTAAAAAGGGTTGTGGAATACAACTATCATATTAGATGAAAGAAATTTTAAGATAAAAAACAATCTTATCAAATAGGAATAACTAATTGATTGAAATTAGACAAAATCAACATCTGATTTGGAATCTCATTTCATCTGTATATTTCATTTGCTTTATCTCTGATGGATAAATATGCCTTTTTTTCCTTTTTTATAATTACTAAATTCACAACATTTACTTTGACTTTAATATATTAGTAGCAAATCATTTGATTTAAAAAAAATTAAAAACTAAGAGTCAATTATGCTAGAATGGAATTTTAATTTTAAGAAAAAAAAAAAAAATTTACAAGGGCTACGGTCCCCTTGCACCATGTGGGGCCCACTGAGGTCTGATGTCAAACTCGATTCTCACTCACCTATCTCTCATGAACTGAATCAGATCTCAATTTGAACTCCTTTGATCTCAATGTTGAGTTGAAAATTCATCTAAATCACGGTTGAATTTTGATCTCTTAAAAATTATATATTTTTTTAATTTAATCGATCTGGTTTTTTTAAGAGAAGTATTATTCATTTTTTTATGACTAAAGTGTCTAGACTCCAAAAATATCTGATTAATATTTGAGGTATATAAAAGTCTCCTTATTTATATACACCGAATAATTTTAAAGAAATAATCCTTCAAAATAAAATGAGAATGAGAAGCATCATTTTTCAAACCCATTTTGAAAATCACGAGTTTTCAAATTCAATCAATCTAATTTTATACTAGAAATATTATTTTAAAATTACTTTTCAAATCGACCATGTTAAGTTCTACTACAAAGTGCTGACACATTTTTCCCTGTTCACATTTAATTTCTGTTCAAGTAAAAACAAACAAGTTTTATAATATGACCTCCAGCATGCTTCAATTAAGAATTAGTAATTTTTTTCTTCTTTATATATTGTTTTTGCATATTATTTCAATGTGGTATAAATGATGCAATCAAGCACCGCATTTCAGATCTCCCACATTGTACGCAACCAAAATTATGAAAATACTGTTTATTTTACCAAATCAAAAAAGAAAATACTGTTTAATTTCATAGTTGTAAATGAAATGAAATATTTCAAATTATCTAATTTTAGTATTTAAAATAAATTTATAGACCTTTTTTTCTACAGTTACGAGCCCACATTCGGGCGATATATGTTCGTCTAGAAAATGGAATTGTGAAAAATTGATACTCATTCCAATTTAATTTTGTTAAGTGGAAGATGACTCACACTTTTCTGTTTTTTTGGGGATAAACTATAAAAGATGGTATATTTAAATAAAGAAAAAAGATAACAAAAGTAGGAAGATAAGAAAGAAAGATATTACATACCAGATTGGGCAATGCCGACGGATTTTCTTCCCATGGCCTTACTGATCAGAAATCTTCATCATTTAAACAGCTCCAAAACTCACTCAAAGTCTGCAAAAACAAACACATTTCTCAGATCCAAACAAAAACAAGTAGAGAATCCAATCTTCAGAGAAAAAAGAAAAAAAAAATCAAGGATTTCAAAATCCAAGCTCTAAAACCAATTACATTCAACATAGAGAATGCTGTTTCAGTACAAAAATAAACAAATTGATCCTCGGAAAACCTGCATTTCGAAAAGAAAAGAAATTCAAGATGCAATAAAACTGAAAAACATTTTGAGAGAAAGATCTCATGATTTCAAGCTGAAGAGTTTCTTCAAATCTAATGATTTAAGTCGTCTTTCGGACAAGAGGAAATCCATTTTCCGAGTTCTATAAATCGAAAACGAAACTCAAAAGAGCAGCAAAAATGCCAAAAAATAAATACTTGGAAAAGTGATCAAAAGGTAAAGAGAGAGAAGCAAATTCCACAATCTAAGATGCAAACCTTGAAGCATTACAGATTCGACTCAAAATAGAGAGGAGTTTCTTCAGAAGAACCGCTTCAGAGGCTTTGGATCCTCCATTGAAGCTCCATTCAGCTAAAATCGAAGCTCCAGCTTAAAAGATACAGATCCAAAACTCTGAAGGCTCAAGAGCCACCATTAGAACTCCATTCAGCAGAAAAGTTCATAGATCCAAGCACTGAAACTCATCTGATGAATCAAATGAGCCGAATCGGGAGATTTCTCTTGAAATCCGCAGCTCTTGCTTCCGATATCGCCTCAGAGAACTACAAATCCTCCATTAATGCTCGAAACTGAGCTGCATTTCCCTCGTTTTTCCAGAGAAAACCGTTCGCGGAAAGTGAAGGAAAACGCGAAGGGAAGGGAACTGAGTTGAGAGAGAGAGAGCGATAAAAAGCGGAAGCGTTTTTATTATTATTTAGAGGGTGGTGTGAGAGAGCGAGCTGCGGATTTGTTGGTGGGTCGGTTCTTTTGTGCCCTAACATGTAAATTGCAAAACGACCCCTGTCGGTTTTCAATATTACGATTATAGGTATTCAATTTTTTAATTATCTATTTTTTATAATGACTAAGTGTGAGGCCTCATAGACCAAGTGTCCAGGCTTCGTAGAGAGCCCAACTAATTCTTGGGTAAGGCTGAAACTCAAGGAGGTTACGTTGAATTTTAATAAACTCAATCCAACTCATATAAAAAATTATTGAACTCAATCTAAATTGGTGACATGAATTATTTAATCAATCCAACTCGAATCGCTGACCCAATTCAACCTGAGTATTGAATCGAACTATTGGCTCAACTCAAGTCGAGTACTTTATTAATTTTTTTTTATTGGATCGAGTTGGATCAATTTGGGTCGGATTGCAATAATTTTAAAACAGTTTGACTTGACTCCACTGAAATTTGATTCAGATTTTATTTTCTTCAACTCGGTCTGACCTTAAATTAAACAATATAAAACCCAACTTACTTGATTTCTCAGATCATGCCAAATTAAAAAGCTGACTCAAGTGTCATCTTTATCCTCGAGGCATATGTAAGTCTCCCTATCCATACACGAGATAAATATAGGGAGGTGTGACACTTCGAGATGAAGTAGGAATCAAATTATGGGCTCCCAATTCTTGAAATCATCTATTTGAGTTTAAAAGAGGGCAAAGTTCTTTTAAGAAATCAAAACATCGATGTAAGTGTTTTTTCTTGGATTTTTATTGTATTAGATCATTATTTTTTTTAAATTAGAGTATTTCAAATCATTTTATTTGAAAAATTATAAGAAAGCAATTTTACTTTTTGATAAAATAGTTATTTGTTTAGATTTTCTTAATAAAAATAAAATAAATGTTTGTCCACTCAGGCTCCTAATAAATATTAACTCTGTAAAGCAAGCCCGAGTAAATCACAAACATGTTAATTACATTATTTCAGTAAAACCAATAGCATTTGTGAAATACTAATCCCACTTGTCTAAGGGCTAGGCGTTGAAGAGTTAAAAGACAACCTTTTTTTTTTTTAATTTAGGTGTAGAAAATCGTGGAAAATTCAGTGTAAAATCTCCACGGATAATACTCCCTGTCCTTAGGACACACTAGGTAGAATCTCTATAAATGGTGTAGTATTTTAGGTTTGTGCAAAATACGTTATCAAAATTTTTATTTTTCTTTAAAATTAGATATAATTTTTCGTGCCAATTTTATGCATTCTAACTATTAGATTGAGCATCATAGATTAAAATATTTATTTAGTATTTTTTATTTTTTTTTTAAAAGCTAAGAGATAAGCTAATTTTATAAAATTCAATTTTTAACAATTTGATAAAACTTTTAACGATCTAACAAAACATCTAAATATTTTCACTAAAGAATAAATTTCACTCTTGAATATCCAGTGTATGAAAACTCGTGCTTTTGAGGCCAAGAAATCCCATTAATTTTCAAAAAATTTAAACTTTAAAAAATTAATGGTTTAAAAGCCAATATCAAATGACTTGAATAATGAAATTTTATATACTCTGTACTTCGTATTTCACATTTATATGATCACTATGAATGAATCCAATTATGTAAAAATTATAATTCCTTTAATGACATATATTGTTAAGATATCTTAGATTGTCCATGGGCATCTATAATCACAAAGTTAAGTGCTTCTGTTAATTTTTATGAATGTATGGTTAGTATTTTCTTCAAAAAGAAACCGAAGAACAATATACAAAGAAGTCCACAACCGAGACAAGACCAGAAGCAAATGTCAAAAAATAACAAAAGAATAAGAGCCAATGGCCCATGGAAAATTCCATAATTCTCGGTGGAATTATGATCGCATGGTAGTATTCTTCCCATGGTAGCCAAACCCAAAGTTTAAGTGCTTCCGTTAATTCCGTTCAGCTGATTTCCACATGTGTCTACATCACAGAAATATGTGTTTCTATTAATTTTATTCCATTCATTAGTCAGTTGGATTGTTAAAATTTGACTAATGTTATATATATTATAAGGCATAATTGTGATACCCCACCTCGGAGGGGGGCCAGAGGCCTAAATGTCCCAACTAAGGAGAGAAAATTGACAAAATGTGTTGGGTGCATTCTCTCGAGTGGCATTGGATTGTCCCGATATATAAACTTAGAGCTTCTCCTTCAAACACAAAGTATTTTGAGAGCATTCTTTGGATCTGCTCGTCAGAAACAGTCATACGGGTTCAAAGCGAACATTATTGTACTGGAGCGACGAGGCGTTACAATAATTGAGTAAATTCAACAATAAATGTTGCTATTAATTTTGTTCAATATTTTAGTTACTTGGATGGTTAAAATTTGACTGATGTTATATGTATTATAAGGCATAATTCAATAAATTTAGATGTAGTAGAAAAAGATCTTCACTATAATTTTTAGGCTAATGGTATGTTTTCATGTCATTTAATCATAGATGATGCTATTTTCTTTTTTAAAATAATCGTTTGTCCTTGTAATTGAAGTGGAGTGTGGTATGACTACAATTAGGTTTATTAGAGTTTTTAACTATATAATATAATGATCCCATGTACATTCACCTTATGGCCCGCTCTTTCTAAGGCTATTTATATATAACTAGCGTTTGAAACTCGAATAGGGTTTAGTTGGATTTTAAATCAAAATTTATTAAATCTGGATTCGACTTGACCCAAATTGATAACTCGAATTACTCAACCTAACTTGACCTAAATTGATGATCTGAGTCAACCTGAGTGGTATTTTATAACTTAGTGCACGCCGATCGAGTCAGATTATGTCGGGTCGGATCGAGTTAATTTTAAATTTCTCAACCTAATCCGACCCAAATTTCATACAAGTTTTTATTTTCTCTACCCGACCCAATCCAAAATATACAAATACACAACGAAACTCATTGATTTCTCAAATCAGATCATGAGAGTCCGATTTTACTCCTGTATAAAACTGATATTTTATAATGGTGATAGGTCTATTAAAAAGGATCTAAATTTGAAGTTATGATCCAAAAGAAATATTTTTACTAGATCGATCAAATTATATTTTTTAAACCCTAAAAGAAATTATCATCTTTGTGACTTTTAAATGTTTTTATATCCAATTGATGTGATTCATCAATTTGTTTATAGGCCATAAGTTTGAACTAACTCTGTTTTTGTTTATCTTATTTCTGAACATGATCTTTATGAGGTTGGTTGACCTCCCACTGACTCTATTTTTATATATTTCTCAAAGATTGTGCAAGGTTCTTTTTTAAACATAGATTACAGGATTAGGTGTTAGTAATATACACCAAACCATTTGAATATAGTAAGACGGTCACGGTAGAAATTTGAAACAATTAAGTGCTCTTCCTTACCGTTAACTGTTTAAAAATTTCACTTGGGTTATTAGAGTCAATCGAATTAGATAGGACGTTGAATTGAGTTTTTTTTTAATGAAGGGTAAGAAGATTTATTAGAGATTTTTTTTTTAAATTAACGTATAAGAAACTCAGACATAGTTCTAATAAAACCTCCGTGATGAATCCACTGCATAAGTTTAATACATGAGTTATAGCAAAATTGTTTATTTAAATATTTAAAAACTCACTCAAGTCATATAAAACAATTGAATTTATACGTACATCATTGTTATCATCATCATTAAGATCATATCACTGATAATTTCATTTTCAATACTTTTAAAGTATCCTTTATCAATAAATATATATATATATATATATATATATATATATTTAAATTGGTTTAAGCTTTTAAATTAGATTATTAATCTTTGTTTCAACCAAATATAATAAATGTGGCTAATATATTGCATATCGGCTGCAACATTGTGAGAAAATCTCAGCCGTACGTTTCAACTGAGATCTGAACGAATGTAGAGGGAGGTGTATCAGCTTGTAACAACCGATATATTGCATTGTACCGATATAAATGTAACGACATCGCATATTGATATAACACATTTTTTACCCTAAATTTCAACTCCTCCCATACTTATATATGCAGCTTATTTTTTATATATGTGAATTAGTCTCACCTTTTATATATATATATATATATATATATATATATATATTTATTTATTTATTTATTTATGTTTATATATAAAGCTATATCTTTATATCATCTTATTTGGAAGTTTTAATGGTGTTTGTGTCTTTTCACTTTAACTTACATCCCATGCATTCTCCATTTTCAATGGCATTTTCTAATCTTCTCGTTATAGATGTTATTTATAAGAGTTTTCTTAATACATTTGATTTTAACTTTCCTTTTTAATGATGCTAAAAAATATTAATTTATCTTTTATTTTATTTAAAATTTATTTAAATACAAAATAATCTCTTATATGAGTATAACCATGGACTAAGACTTTCTAATTGCAGCAAATTTTAAAATTAGAAAATACTTTCACGTGAGGTACGTATCTAAAATAAGAAGGTACTCGACGGTTGAAACTCAGATTTCCTTCTCGTGTGGCAGCTGTCATGAAATATCATCCCATCAATGTTATTTAATGTTGTTTGTTGGCCTAGTTATTAAACCCAGAGGGGACCATACCTCTTGGAATATCCACCATCCACGTCTCTGCATTTACGCCAATCTCGACCATTGATTGGCATAGGCAATATGCAGGGCGAACATTAGCTAATTTGGTGATTTTAACTCCAAAGTTCTAATTTACAATATGTTGAAGGTAGTGATCTTTCTATGGGTGTTTTGTGTAATCTGACTCAGAATTTAAGGTATTGTCCATTTTACTCTTCCATTATGGTATAAATTGGTTGACTGACTGACCATCGGATAACTGACCCTTCTATTATAGTATAAATCGGTTCATTGACTAGATCATTGAAATTTATGTAAATAAGACTGTTTTTTTTCATATAGAACAGCAAATCAGATCACTGAGTAGATTACTGAATTTTTTTAAATGCTTTCGTACGGCAGTAAAAGGGTAAAATGGACAATACCTTAAAACTCATATCTCGTTACACAAAATACTCTTGTAAGAGTATATTACTAGTCAATTTTTATATCGCACTCACTTAATTTATGAATTGCACTCATATTCAATTTGCCATCCATTCAACGTTCAAAGTTTGTTGGTCTGATTGATTTCTATTAAAGTTAAAATTTTGAAGACTTAAAAAGATTTTATTTATTTTATTAAACTAAAATTTTATAAACAATATACACGAGTAAAGAACTTCTAAATCCACCTATTCTTGTATATCCATGTGGGGTGCATAGGGCTATGTGCACGAAAGCCAAGAAGATAGTCTTTGGGTACCACACTATTTAAGTGTAAACTAAAGAGTTAATTTAGCACAACTTTCTCAAGAAGACTCTCTATAGAGATTATATTCAAATGGATTATGAAGCTTAAGCATATAATTTGTTGTGTTGTATAGTAATTATATGAATATAGATTGTATGAAGTGTCACTCCCAATTGATCATTTTAGTCATATAATTTTAGTATTTTAAATTACAAAGTTTACGAGTTATTGATTTATAAATGTTTAAAAATTAAGAGATAGAGTTCTGGCTGCATTTGGACTCTCTTTTCACTTTTGAAAATTCTTTCTATAAAAGGAGTATTCATAATATCCACAGTAACCTCTGGTCAAAAGTAATTCTGAATGATCTTTATAAAATTTAAAATTTATCCCTCATTCAAACGCAAGCCACAAGTGAGAAGGTAAATTTTGTGGGGTTAGGCTTATAAAGCAAGCTTTAAGTCTAGTTGAGTTAAATTCAAAATTTCAATTCAGAAGGTCAATATGGTCTTTCTCTAGGCCGACATAACTTGCTACATTCTCTGATACCAAATGTTAAGAAAATTAGGGATAATAAACGCAAAAAATCAGACCATTTATTTTATTCTAGGTTAGGCTGACTTATACTTTAAATTAGATCCCATCAGATACATAACGAGTCATCAATAAATTTAATATATATTGAAAAAATATCAAAATAAGAGTTTATTCTAAAGTGGGTATGTAAGTCTTCCTTACTCCATTAGAACAACATATAATTCATCATAATTGATATATAAAACCAACTTGGATTTTTCTATTTCTTTTAAGTAATACAAAGGAATTGGAATGATTGCTAAGAATTTACCTCATGAGACCAGAGTCTTGAGTCTGATTTTCACTCCACCATGAAGCATGGAATCAAATATTGACTGATACGATATGTATCGGCCGATATATTTTAGATTTTTAACTCGATATGTATCAGCCGATACGATAGGTATCGGCTGTACAATAATGATATCGACCGATACAGCTGATATATCGGCTGATATCATAAATATTGTCCTTTTTAAAAGAAAATGATTTCATACGGGGTCGACTGATATCGGATTAATATCGGTCAATCTTCTCCTTTTTAAATTTTCAAAAAAAAAATAACAAGGCAAGTTTTTCAATTTTCAACTTTTTATTTTAATTCAGGAAATTAAAAAAAAACATAACCGATATTTCAAAAAGAAGGAGTATCGGTTGATATAATTCAGAAACAATATTTTGACCCCTCCCATGAAGAGCCACTCTCTTAGAATTATTCGGTGTATATGGGTAAAGAGGTTTACATATGCTCTTAAGTTAAAAAAAAAAAAAACTTTTTTAAAGTAAGTATCACCTATAGGGGTTTTAGACTGGTTTTTGTGGTTTCGCACACGTAAATTAAAAAATAAATAACTTTTGGCACTTTGAAGACATGACCCATGAAGTGACAAATGATCCAAAGATGTGGAATGGTGGAGCAACAACTGTGATATGATTATTAAAATGGTTTAATGAAGTTGACAATCAAGAATCAAGAGATTCAATAGAAGAGAATAAGAAGATGGAAGTTGGTACCTGTCAATGAGATTAGAATTACATTAAATGAATATTCCTAGGAAGGAGTCTTTGTTTGTTATAGTTTGCAGGCTCCACTATCAATTTAAAATCTAAGTCATGGGTTTAAGTTTTGTTTTTAGCTGATAAGGGTTTTTAGAACTTTGTAGCACATGCATTTGAGTGTTTGAAGGAAGTTCTGACTGAGTTTCCCTACAATTCATTATTAATTCAGATTTAATATAAGATTCTAAAAGTGTAGATTATATATAAAAATAACTATTCAAATATACTGTAATAAATAAAACTTAAAATTTTGGAAAAGTACATTTAAGATAATTTGGGTATTTAAGTAAAAGACTAGAAACGACCGCGAACTTTGAGTGGCAAAATTAAAAGTTGCAATATAAAGAGAAGAAATACACAATTGAAAATGGGAAGAGAAGGGATAAATGAAATATGATAGTTACTAGGGTGACTGATTGTATAGTTTATAATACGGTCAAATAAAAAAGTAAAGTTGAAAAATTCACCTCAGATAGATGAGATTTTGACTGTGATGATGATGATAAAGAATTAAAAATAAAAAATTAACTGTGTTAAATAAAAATGCCTATAGATCTATTCTAATATCAAAATCTATCTCCATTTAAGTGTATAATATATACTCATTAAAAGAAGCAACCAAAGTAAAAAAAAAAATCTCTCTAAGAAACTTCGAATTCTAAATTCAACTAAATATTTTTAACTTTATTACATGAAATAGATACAAACTTTAATTTAAAAAAAAAAAAATCTGGTATGGCCAAATATAATAGATCACTTTTAACTTCCCTAGACCATCTAAATCATTTGTTTCTTCATAGGTTTCAATAACCTTTTCTCAATCATACAATTTAGCGTGATTCATATTAAACAGAAATGATTAAGTAACCTCAAAGGGTTATCCCAATTGATTTGAGAGGAAGATCTCTAGATAGAGGTCTTGAGTTCAAACCATGAGAACTTCAATGAAGGGCCACTTCTCATGAGAATATGTATAGAGTAAGGTCTAATCGATTTAGTCATTGTGTGTGAATGGGGGGTTTTCACACACCCCGGAGGACTAGTCGGGTACGACATATGGACACCTCCGACCCTAAAAAAAAAAAAAAAGATAGAAATGATTAAGTGTAGGAGACTTAACCATAATATAAAGTGCTTCAAGTGTTATAAAGAATTATTGGTTTTTCAATTTAAGCGATGTGTGACTTTTATTAACGTTACTTCCTCCCTCACATGCAACTGTTCATTCTCTCTTACTTGCATCAGTTGCACGTGGAACATGTTCTAATATCACGATTAAAATCATATGAATATTCTTAAAGTAAAACTCACTGTTGTATGTGACCTAAATTTACATTTATTTTATTTAAAATTTTGAACTAGGCTATATCATAATTATACATTCCTAAATTTATTTGTACCATTTCTTGATAAAAGTGCTTCAGTATTATGATGATATTCAAAATTGGGACATCAGTATGTGGAGTGGCTTTGAAGGATTCAAACCCAAAACTCACTTTCTGTCTGTATCTTTTTGTGTTCAACTCTCTTTATTCTGTCTGTATTATGATAGTTTTTTAAAAAATTGAACTATTTAGAAATATTTTAAAAACGTAATTTACTTTTGAGAGAAAAGAATGTTGTTTGATAATTGTAAGCAGTGGTAACCTCACATTAATAAATTTATGAGAATTTATAATTTTTATTGAATTTATATAATATAAAAATAAAAATAAAATTTAATGAAATATAATTATTAAAATTTGGGCGTCATAAGCATTGTCTTTTCCGAATCTGTGGGGTCAAAGGAGTCTAGTGAGACAAAACTTCTTCGTATACGGATAGCTTTAGTCTTAGGGTCTGAATTAGAGAGAGTTAAATTAGTGATTGAGAGTGACTCTTCCATCCCTATTAAATGGGTCAAAGGAGAGAAGCATCCGCTATGGAGGTTGACTACTTTGATGAGGGAAATTAAGGGATTGGTAGTAAGAATGGAGGTCTTATTCTCCCTTGTCAGCTACTCTGCTAATGGGGTGGTGGATTTTTTTGCAAAAAATAGTGTAGATGGAACTACCAGGGGCACTTTTCACCTTCCTGAGGGATAATTTACTTGGGTCTGTGTTTTAATGTTTGGTTCATGTGGTGTAAGTTTTTTTTGCTATTTTAAGGCCTATATCTCTTAGGCCTCATCTTTGTTTTCTTACATTTGTATCTTTGTTCTATTAATGAAAATTTTCATATTTCAAAAAAAAAATTATTAAATAATATTAATTAATTAAAAAATATTTTAAAATATTTTTACTCCATAGATAGAAAGAGGGATAAGAGTTTCCTGAAAACTCTCATGCTCCAATAGATTTTCAAAAAGGGAGGGAGAGATATAAAATTTTAAATGTTTACCCTCGCTCCTCTATTACCAAACAAAGGTAATAAAAGTAAACTCCGATTAACCCCGTTACCCTCCATCCAAACGCAGCCAATTGAGGTCTCCATAGCTGGCTCCAAAATGATAATATTTCCTGAACATAGAAAAAGGTCAAACTTTTCCCCTAAGAAATGATAATTCATCTGCAAAAGGAAGGAAATGTAAATGATTATTCAATGCCTAAGGTCTAAGCTTCATCTAAATTTCGATTTTTTTTTTTTTCAAAATAAAGCCAAGCCCACGAGCACATGGTAGGGCCCTTTCTTTATTACAAGACTAACTATTTTAGATTTTCTTATAGTCATTGGTCACTACATTAATGAGGACAGTGGCATAGTGTATACCAGCATGGTCCCAAAGGAAAATGTCAAATAACAAAAATATGTTATTTTACTAAAATGCCACAAAAATTATTTTTATTAATATACTTTATGGATCAAGTCCCCTTATCTCGTTAATACAAAAATAATCACTTTCTATTGTTTTGTACCCGACATGTGTAGATTGAGATGTTTACGTATGTTCTAGGGATTGATCAAATGAGACACTTAGAATTAAAATTTACTTTTTTTCCCTTCAAATTTAGATTTATTAAAATAATGGTGAAACAGGGGTGAAAAAAATTGGCCAGATGATATATCGGCTCATATTTGGATATCAACGATATTAGAATATCGGTCAATATACTTCTCTCTCTTTTTTTTTACAAATATGGGCCGATATCATTACCAATATGTATCAACTATATCGACTGATATATTTTTTTTCTTTTCTTTTGTATAATCGATATATATCCGTCCTTAAAAAATCGATATATATATATATATATATATATATATATATATATATATATAGGCCAATACAATACGTATCAACCATTATTTCACATCTATAAGATCCAATTGACCATTATATACTATATGACAAAATTCTTTTTTATTGTTATAAATTAAAGATTGCGTTTGAATAAGCAGAAGATTTTTTTTAGGGAACTCTCATGGATAAGAGATTTTCTTAAACGGGGGATTCTTCTGTTGAGGGTTCTTTTGCATTTATTTCCTAATTTTAGAAAAAAAAATGAGAGTGAAAAAATCAAATTTAAATTTGAGAGGAGTACCAAGGGAGGAATGGAAGTTGTGTTTTTTTTTTTTTCTATTTTTAATAGAAATTAAATTTAGACTTAAAAGATAAATGAAAAAGAAGTTTCACTTTTTTCATGATATATCAAGTAGAGAAAAGAGGATAATCCTCTTACTTTTTTCTCATTCAAACCTTGCCATGATGGAAGGGTTCGACCATCTTGATCCCTCTTCTCGTAGTCATTGTTGTCCAACTGAGATTTGAGAAGACAATTTGGTTGAACGGGGTCAATTGCTTCAGTTTTCAGCCTATCTTATCAAGATTTTTTTTAAGACAGGTATCCAATTGTCATCTAAGGGTGAAATTTGGATTGGGTTTTAATCCCACCTGCATGATCTCACTCGAGAAATCAATGAGTTTGAATTATGTTTTTGTATATCTCAAATCGAGTCGGTTGGGAAAAATAAATCCACATAAGATTCGGGTCTGGTCGGATTGAGAAATTTAAAAGCAACTTGATTCAACCCGATCAAGTCCGAGTGCACCAAATTATAAAACAACATTGGATTGAGTTGGGTCAGAAATTCAGGTATCTGAATTTTCCAGACGTCTCACGTGACTAATCCTTACGGCATGTGTAAACCTTCTAATCCTCACACACTGAATATAGAACTAAGGGGAGTGACCCTTTTTCGTCTTAAGAGGGGTTTGATCTCAAGACCTCCTACAAACAAGGGTGAGAATGACAATCAAGCTAATCTCTCAGGCTAATTCTTGAGACATGTGAAGTATACACTGGATAATTGTATGGGAACTAGTCCTTTTGAGATAAAGTTAGAATCGAATTCAGAAATTTGATTTCGTCTTTGGATAAGTGCATTCAATTTCATCATTTGCCTAATATTTTTATCAAAATTTGATCCACCTAAATTAAACATGGTCCAAAAGATATGAGCAAACTAAATAAAGGTATACAATGCTCTATATCACATTTTTATATAATTTTTAGTTTAAAATTTGAGTTTTTTCATGAAAATAGATACACGTCCTCATTTCTATGCAACTAGTTTCATAATAAATCAAAATTACTTAGAAAAATATTTTTTTCATGTATTTATTCTTACAAGTAATTAATAAATGTGAAACATAGTTTTATCTGCTCATGAGTTCAAGCTAACTTCAATATAATTAACCTAAAATTCTGACTGTACCTCAACCCAGTCACCCAATCTTTCCCAAATCATATTTGAATAAAAAATCAGACTTTAAATTAAGCATCTTGACCCATTTAATAAAAAAGGGATCATCGTTCTGCCAATTACTGAAGCATAGGCCCCCTCAAATAGGATAGTGATGAGTCTATTAAAAATGTCTTTTTTTTTAAATACTTGATTCATAAGTTTAGACTTTTTTTATCTTTAAATTTTACACCCTTTAAAAGCATGACTTTATTAATTAAATCTAACTGGTTTTTAGTGAGTTATATATTAAAAAAATGATATTTTTGCCCGTTACCCTTATTTGGTAATAGAGGGGTGAGAGTAAAAAATTCAAATTTTTACCCCTCTCCCTCCCTTTTTGAAAACCCTCTGGAGTATGACGTTTTCAGGAAACGCTTGTCCCTCTTTGCACCTATGGAGCAAAAATATTTAAAAATCTTTTTTAATTGATAAAATTATTTAATAATTATGTTTCATAAACTTTTATTTTTTATATTATATAAATTTAATAAAAGTTATTAATTCTCGTAAAATTGTTAATATGTTAAGTTACCTCTACTTATAGTTACCAAATAAGATTTTTTTTTTCCTCAGAGTAAATTTTAACTTTACCCATATAATTATCAAACAAGATAAGAGTAATACATGCATAAGGGTAACTCCTGCTCAAGGGTAACCTCTATAAAATTTACCCCTCATCTAAATATAACCTAGGTGTTCAGTGTAATACGCTTCAGACCAGTGTCGATTATCATTTCATTTTAATTACTTTTTTTCTATGAAGAGTTTGTTGTAGTTTTTGAAGGTTTGCATGATTTAAGAGTAAATCATACTTATTTTCTATGAAGAGTTTGTTGTAGCTTTTGAAGGTTTGCATGATTTAAGAGTAAATCATAAAACCAAATGCTTGTAAATATATTATTCTTAGTAATCATTTGAACTCTTAAATTTAGATGGATTGCATGGTTTAACCTAAAATACAGACATCATTTCATGGAAAATGACAAGTTTTCTAAATTCTTTGACCCCATATGTTGGTGGAAGGATGGCATTTTGTTTTCTTGTGCGCCCTACTTCATGACAATAATAACAGGAAGAGCATTTCAGTGATTGGAAGAGACTGCAGAGTATTCCTTTTGTTCCATGGATGCACTCATTCACCAGTCATTGATTTCTTTTCTTGTTCAAATTTTCAATAGGAAATTCTAAAAAAATTCAACAGTGTGTTTAGGGTTTATAATAAAAAAGTTCTTAAAAAAAGTTTTTCAATTTCTTCCAAGAAATCAGTTGTGTGAAAAGTTATGTTTGAATTTGAACACGCGTTCTTTTTCTTTGTTGAGTGTCGCAAAATCCAACATTGTATTGTTTTAGAATCTTTATTTTCATTGAAAATAAACAAAATATTATCTTCCTCACACAAAATGGATTTTTCGGAAGAAGTGAAAAAAATCTCGATCTTTATGTTCTTAGCAAAAATTCCTTGTTTCATAGAAGAAAACATATTGGTCTCATTTTCTATATTCTTCATTTTCCATAATTAGAAAATGACAAACAATCACTTACCATTCATTTATCATTTTCTCTATCAAAAAAATTAATTTACCGGCAACATCAAATTACTACAAAGAGTCAATCTCTCTTCATTTACGAGTAAACATTTAGCTTTCAATGAGAAAGAATCTAAAAATAAATAAATTAAGAGATCAATACATTTTTCTTTGCTCTTTTCACAGGCACTCGACACATTTTCGGCATCAATTTTTTTTTTTTTTTGAGCAGTAAAGAAGACATTCATTAATAGAATAAAAGTACAAAGGCCTGCCGAGGATTAGGCCAAAAAGAGAAAAAAGACAAGACAAAAAAAGTAAAAGCCACAGCTTCACAAAAAAACCAAGCTACAACATAAGAACATCTAAAGTCGGCCCGTCCACGCCATTTTTGGCCAAAAAAACCTACAACTCCATTTGCTGTTCGACTAATATGAATGAAGGAAGCCTCCATGCCCACGGATAGTGCCTTAATCTCCCTAACAGCTGTGATTAACCTCCAAGGAGGTCTCCTCGTACCCCTAGCCCATTTTATGGCGTTGGAAGAATAACTTTCAATGACTAATTTTACTCCCCCTAAGCTTCCTCCTAAGGTCAAGGCTCTCCTAATACTAAGACGTTCCGCCTCATTAGAATTCTTGATCCCCACTGCTTTCGAGAAGACCACCCTAATACCACCCACATGATCCATAAGAACTCCCCCAATACCTGCCTGACCACTTGCACTGTTGGATATGTGGCTCGAATCAGAGAGAGCCGTGAGGGAGTCCCAATTAAAATGGGATTAGCAAGACAGGGAAAGAAGGAGTCTTTCCAAGTTGGACACTTGCCATACATGGAACATGGCATATCTTATAGCAAGACTACCCACCGAGAAGTAAGGTGTTGCTTATGTGGGATAGATCTTGTGTAGCCGTGTACAACAAGGACTGCTATTCTTAAGGCTTCTTTCACTATAAAGATGGGTGTGGAACACACGGATGAGTGGTGTGTGGTGTGGAATCCCAGGAAGAGAGAGGGACGTCTTGAGGAAGGCCTTTTGGCCTTGGGCCTCTAAGCTGCATGTGAAGAGGGCCTTATGTGGCCGCATGCAAGACGGCGTGGAATCTCAATGGTACACAGATCTGACGATGTCTGGAGGACAGCTCGACGGCCGAAAAGGGGCAGAAGCAACAGTGCAATACCGCTGCAGATCTGAGTTCTCAGATCTGTGAGTGGCAGCCAGCAGGAGTGCGGCTGGAGAGACGAAGCCCCTTCGCCAGAGCAGAGGTGGAGATCTGTGTATGTGGGACACACCATCATCGGAGACGCTCGCGTTTGAGAAGCATATCGGGGGATTGCTCGTAGGACGCAGGAAGCGTAAAGGGAGGAACACAGAAGTTGGGTTCACTATTCTGGGTATGAGAGAGATTCGCATCAACTGAGAGGTGACGTCGGTGTGTTATATAAAAGGGTGTACAAGAGGCTCGGGACTTCGAGTTTGGGCTCATGACTCAAGGGAGTCATTATATTGTACATGTATTTCTTTCTCATTTATAGTGAATATTCTGTCGCTCTGTGGACGTAGGCCAGGTGGGCCGAACCACGTTAAAATATTGTGTTGTGCTGTGTTTTATTTCCGTTCAATTTTTCTTGTTTCCGCGCGTAACGCTAACATGCACAACCTCCATTTTGCCTTATGAGTAAGATCATTAACTTCTGATGATTGTCTTTCAAATATCCTACAATTTCTCTCCTTCCAGATAGACCATGAAACCACAGCCGGGATCGAAACCCAAGCAAACTTCATTTCTTTTTTAACGCGAGGGACAAACCAAGACTCCATCAAGCGATCCCAAGAGCCTGGGCAAACCCAAGCCACTCCCATAAGATTCAAAAAGAAACTCCATATACTCCAGGAGAAAGGACACACTATAAGGAGATGATCAATAGATTCATCGGCATAGTTACAAAGAGGACACGAAGTGACACCGTCCAAGCCCAAGAGTCCCCTTCTCCTAAGTTCCATCATTGTCAAAATTTTCCTTTTGGCATAGCACCAGTTGAACAACTGAACATTTTCGGCATCAATCAATGGAATTGAATCCTTTGCCATGTCTCATCACATGCCGCAAAATGCGGCATGTGTTAGTTGACGTCGGCACAACATTTGCCTTGAGATTTCGTCAGAGAGAGAGGATATTATTTATTCATTTTAATTTATGATTAGAGAAACAATTTTATAATTAAAAATTTGATGATAAAAATTAGAAAAAAATTGTGTCAATTCAAATATTAGTGCAACTCATACTTTTTAAAGAGAAAATGGGTGAAAATTGGACCTAAGCCACTCAAATTAGTAAACTTCCTAAATAATAATGTTTCTCTAGATATAGGTATATATGGAAGATATGAGAGAGAGACAGGATTATCAACATTGATGAGGGAGGGGCCCTTGGTGGTTTGGTTAGGTAGCATTGAACCTCTTTACAATGGCAAGTTGGCTATTAAATACTTGACACCAAATTTAAGCAGAAAAGAAGATTGGAGTGCAGTTTTATATTAAATTCCTCTCTCCATCATGAATAGGTGAGAAGGGAGGGATCCTAAGATACAACGTAGTCCAATTTTGTCTACAACGTGCATGTGCATGTCCTGCTCTTCATAATGTCTTCAATTGACCTAAGTCAGGTTTGATCGAAAGTGTTCAAACGCGAAATCCACATGTACTAAATAAAGTTGTAGGGAGTGGTCTTTTAAGATTGAGTGTGAATCGAACACAAGAACCTTATTTCTTAAAGTGGATTTTAGATAAAAATACCTTTCAAACTCACTCATTCATATGTATTAGATCTCACCTTCTGTGGCCGTGGTTGCCACTCATGAGCAAAAGCACCCAAAGGAAATTTATTCATTTATCTTCACCATAGCCACTAAGAACATAAAATAAGTATTTGATAGTAATCAAACCACACAACTTTAACAAGTGATAGCTAAATTCAAGAATACAAGATTATAATTAAATACTTAAACAAATCAATCAATCACAATACTATAACAAGTTGCCTTTTTTTGATGACCAAACTATTCAGACCTTTTAGAGGACTCGATTAATTTTCAGGACATGTGTAAGTCTCTCTATCCACATACACCGAATAAATCTACGGAGAGTGACCTTTTGCAGAGTAATGGGGTCAAACTCAAAATTTCCAATTTTTTAGATAGATTTCTAACCATACAATAATACAGTGTCTTGAAGCAACATAATATGAAAAAATTACCATACCAAACAATATTAAAGAAAGTTTTTTAAAAGAAGAAGACATACAAAGGGGGTCCAGTGGTCCACCTCTTAGTAAATAACCCGTTACAAGAAATGCCTGGCCCGTGGGCCCAACCCAGCCCGATGAGAGAGAGAGATGGTACCAACAATCAACCACTTAAATGAATTAGTTGCTACCCTGTCCATCAGGAAATAAAAACAGCAAGTGTCACTGATTTCTCCAACAAATTAATTCCAGTTCTGTCACCTAATTCAAATTTCCAAGGCAGTCATAAAAGTCCCTTTGACAAACGGGCTTCCTTCCTCCCTTTGAAAATTGAAACTCCACCCTTTTCCCATTAATTATGGAAAGCTGCCCATTTTGAAAGGGAAAAAGAAAAAAAGAAAAAGAAAAAGAAAAAGCGACCGACAAAGGTGAGAGACTCTCATTAATCTCAATTATTCATTCCTTTGCACGATAATTTTATATAAATTTTGATAAAAATCTTTAATATCGTTAGAAAGGATTCGTCATTTTTTTTTAAATTTTAATAATATAATTTCACTGGTGAGCCAATTTTACTGTTTACGAGTGATCCGATTAGATGATTTCTGATATTCTTATTATTTTATATTTTCAGTATGACAAATGAAGTGTAAAATAGACATCACGGTAAATCCGTACCTACATACACAAAGTAACTGCTGAGAAATCGCTTACCTAAAATATTTTCGACAATTTTTCAACTTTTGAAAAGAGAAGGCTTGGAATACAATTTCCCTTAGACATTCTCATGCCTAGGGCCTAATCATGAGTTGAAACATGATCAGCTTGTTAACGTAAGTAAATGCCTAGTTGATTAGGAGTTTTATTAAGATTAGAAATCTATTATAATAGGAGTCTGGTTAGATTTTGAGTTTGAATTTATTTATAAGTCTTGTATTTAGTCAATTTGGCCACTATCAGTAGATAAATAATTTAGTTCATTATCAGTACTTAATATCATTGTATTCTCTATAATTACTTTAACAAATTACAATTGTAGGCTAAATGAATAGTGATTAGGCAGACTGGGTTGATATTTGAAGGAGCATTTCTAAGTATGTTATTTATTTTGGAGTAGAGGCTCGCGGTCCTTTATGTGGTTTGCTTTATCAATAGTAGAAATTCAATATATGAATATTAGATTATTTGGCGATTAATCATTAGAGATGTACTAATAATTCAGTCACAGAATTTTAAGAGGGATAGCCCCCCCTCTCTAGAGCTGATTTTTTTTATTGGAAGGATCTTATGTAAATCTTAATTAGGACAATATACAATGTTATTTTTTTAGAGTGATGAGTAAAAACTGTAACTGAGAGTGAGAGCTGATTCTCTTTTGATTTTTGCCTTTGAGCATATTAGATCGGTGTTGAATCCGGTAGCCGTATTGTGATAGGAAACCACATAAATCTTTGTGTTGTGGTTTCTTTTTTTTTCTTTTTTTAATTTCTTTTTTTGTTTTCAATGTTGTTGTTTGTGTGTGTATCAAAAGGTGAGTTTCTCTCAACACCGAAACTTTCATGATGAGCAAAATCATAAGAGAAACGTATTATAAGATTTCTTCAATAACAATTAGAGCATTATAAGAACGAAGAATTTAGTTGTTCTTATTAGCAACAAGCATATTGACACAAGTATCACTATATTTAGAAGCTAATATATATATATATATATATATATATATATATATATATATATTATTGAAGCCATTAAAGGTAAATTCATGTAAAAAGTTGAAGAAAATGTTTGATAGGATCAGCTCAGCTTTGAGGATTAGTTTAAAGCAAGCTGTTCAAAGCCTAAACTGCCTGAAAGTTGGTGGGCTTCTGCCAATGCTGGGTGACTAATGCGATGAAAGTAAAATTCAGAAATATTATAAAATGACATATATAGCCCTGCCTCTTATACTTATCCCTTTAATCATAGGATTTTTTTTTAATTGAAAATCACTTATTTTTTAATTTACGTGTGAGAAACTGTGAGAAACCAATGCTGGATGACTAATACAAGGAAAATAAAATTCACAAATATTGCAAAATAATATATATATATATATATAGACTTGCCCTTTAGAAGCTATTTTTGTTTTAAATTGAAAATCACTTTTGTTAGTCAAAATATCCTTAAACTATTGTTTTAAGACCACTAGCTCACCAATTTTTGCTGGTCTATCTCCTAAGTTCAATGCATACCCTACATCTATTAGGAAAATTTTTCAAAAAGATCTTTCTTAGATCCTTTCTATTATCTTCTGTGAATTAGAATTTTACTTGATTGCCCTTACTTTTAAATTACACACACTTGGGTTAAACCTAAGTTAATGTGGATTATTTACATCTTTTCGAATATTAAAATCATATTTGTTAGGATGTCCATCATCACACAGGTAAAATTTGTTAAGAGACAAGAGATATATAATGAAATTCTTATTTTACCCTATTGATATACCGCTCATCAAGTATCAGTATACCGATAACACGCCGCTCTGCATGTATATGACGTGTTATCTGTACACCATTGCTTGATGAGTGATATACCGGTAGGGGTAAAATGAGAATTTCACTTCATTCCATGTCTCCTAACAGATTTTGCCTGTGTTAAGATGGCTGGCCTCAATTTAAGATAGACCTTTCTCACCTATCCCTCTTTGTAGTCCAAAGTTGACTCCAACAAAAGAATTCATTAGGGTCAAACTTTGTGGATCTCAATGGATACCTCTTTGTCTCTTAAATCTCGAAACACTATAAACAACATATCAAATGTACATCAAGAAGTTCTTTTAGTGAAGGGAGGTCAAGAGTTCGCTCAAACCCCTCTGAGCAATACTCTATAAGGTTATTTCTCATCGCTTAGACATGATATGTATGTGTAGGGAGGTGTGCACATATCCCGAAGAATTAATAAGATAAAATCCTCTACAAATAAGACGCCTGAATACCTTCGATCATCAAAATATATATTTATATAAATGTACAAAATGCATTCAATTTTATTTTGATTTGTTAATTTATTGATGCCTTCAAAATTTCCAACAAAAACAATGGAATGTTGAAAGTTCTTATGCTAAATAATTGTATTAGAATGGAGTAATATCATTTAGTAATCAATGTAACTCCAAAATTAATTTATGATAATGACGATAACTAATGTGTATTGGCCCAATGGACCGGTATAAAAAAGCCATTTTAAATGATGTCCTTTTTTTTACCAATCAATTTCCAAAATAAGCCTATATGATAGATGACTACAATTTTCCAACCCCCAATCCCCAAAAAAAAGAAAAAAAATAATAATAAAAAAAAGATGGGCCACATTAAACAATTCCCTTTTGGATTTAAAACATGAAAATGTCACAAAATATTAGGTTTTGTCAAGTTTGAAAAAAAAAAAAAATGTAATAAACCAAAATTTCAGCCAGAGTTGAGCCAAAATATTAGATAGGTAGCTCCTTTTGGCCAAAATTTTACTCCTTATTTGTTAGGTAAAAAAGGGTCCAGAGCATTTTTGCCTTAGGGCAAACATTTTGCCAAAAATTCCAATTTCTCTAAATATAGAAATATTTATTTTGTCCCTAAAAGTAAGAGGAGTTTCATCAACAAAAATGCTTAGATTATTTTCTAAAGGTGTTTGGGAAAAGATGGATTAGTTGAACCTAACCCTAATTGATTAGGTATTCATGTCTCACATTTTGGGAGCTAGTGCTTGTTGTTTGAATAATAATCTTATAAAGACGTACTATCAAACATCTAAGTATCCTTGTATTGGCCCATCACAATTCACAATTTACTAAATTTCATTAATCTTTTGATGGATATTTTTGAATTTTGAGTACAACTCCAGCTTGAGTTCTAATGAGTCAGATCTGGATCAGATCAGGCCCATGTTAGCCCAGTACAGATAGTGTACATGGAACTCATATATGGTAAAAAAAGGGTCTGGGGGCAATCCAGATCTTGTGTAGAAGAGAGCTTTGGGCCTCCAAAGTCCAAACTCATACCTCCGACGCAGGGGTCGAAAATTCGGAGAACTGAGATTTCGGCTGAATTTTCATATCAGCCGAGATTTTTTCTCTCTCTTCATTTTTTTTTTTTTAAAATCTCGGTGGCTTTTTTTTTTTGAAAAATTCATTTAAAAAATGCTATTTAAAAAAATAAAAATAAATAAATATCGGTTGATATCTAGGCCGATATTCGTCCGATATGGGCAAATATCGACCGGGCCCACAACCGATATTCTTATTTATTTATTTTTTAGAAAAAACAATTCGGCCGAGATTTCGGCCATATCGGCCGATTTCTTTTTTCTCTGGCCGACTGTGCATTTTGCAGTTTCCACTAGCTTCTAGGGTTGAAACTCGGGCTAGTCGGGCCAGGTTTTAATAAACTCAACCGAACTCATATAAAAAATTATTGAAGTTGACCCAATTTGACCCAAATTGCTCAACCCAACCCAACTGAACTCGAGTGCTGAATCGAATTGTTGGCCCAACTCAACCCGAGTGCTATATTAAATTTTTGAGTGGATCGGGTCGGGTCAATTTTAAAAAGCTTGACCCAACTCGACCCAAATTTAATTCGGGTTTTTTTCTTCAACTCAACCAAACCCTATTTTAAAAAACTTAAAATCCAAACCACTTGATTTCTCTAATCAGATCATGCAGGTCGGATTAAAATCCGACCCAAGTTTCATCCCTAGTAGCTTCGCACCACTTTTCTATTTTTCCGCACATTCATGACCCTATGGGCCTTCTCAGTGTGAACCATTTTGTATGATCTTGTTTGTAACTAAGATGTGGGTAGACTTAGCTGGGCCCGAGGAGATCCAACTGGTTTCTAGCTTTGGATATTTATGCTTACAAAAATTTATTAATTTTTTAAGTAAAGTATTTTTATACCTTAAAAATATCAAGTATTGATGGTCACTCCAACCTTCTGATTGACTCAAACCTACAATTGTGTCCAAAAGGAATCCAATCTGGCCCAGGCCCATCACATCATCAGTTAAACTTCATCAATTGGTTCCCTATATGGCCAGCCACTTAAATTTATAGACATTTTTTGGGCTTCTCATAGTTGACAGATTCTAACAATTTAGGCCGCTGATTTGAAAAAAAAAAAAAAAAGTAAAAATAAAAAAGAGAGGCCTCTTTCAAAGTATATGGGCAGACCAATACTCTAATACATAATATTTCTAGAGATCCATCCATATTAACCTGCATCATCTGATACTTAAGTTACAAAATTTGGCTAAAATTATGATTAAGGTTGTGGTCATATCGGTAAGAATCGCACACTTCTAAAACCGTCAACTTAGATGAGTTTTTAGATTCAAATCATCGAATTCAAATCAAGGACTCCAATAATAGAAATTCTGAAAATCTATCTCTCACTTTCACTCTGAAATAGAAAGGAAAAAACTATGGAGTATAAATTGTTGATACTAGGATACAAATTCAACATTGAGAAATTAAAAGAAAAAAACTGATATGCAATCGTTGATGTTTAAAATCTTGATATATCAATCACTTTCTGGGCTTGGCCTGCCCAACCCTCCGGTTTCTATAGATTCTGGCCCAGTAGGCCCATTGACCCATTTTAAGAAGATCACCGTTATGGGTCAAGAAGCCTTTTCGATTTCACAATTTTTGCTCAGTTCTTTTAAGAATGATATTTACTACATCATTGGTAAGGAAGAAAGGACAAATGGATAAAGTTAGGATGGTGGAGATTTTTTTTTTAGATTAATATGTGGAAAACTCAGACACAGTCCTGCACTAAAACCCCCACGGATGAGCCAACTACCTCTAAGGCAGACCAAGGCTAAGCCATGGGGGCTCGAACTTGCAACCTCCCGCTTCTTGAGGCGGGAGGCAACCAGTTGAGCTACACCCATGTGGAGATTCACATTTTACATTGGATGAGTGGTTTAACTATGAATAGTAGAGTTAGACATGTAAGAAGAAGACCAAAAACGTCCCACTTTGTAAAGTTGAGAGATTACAAGTTAAAAAATATATATATATGAGAAAAATGAATAAAGAAAGATATAATTAATAGATCGACAAACTAAATAATTTATAACAGAGTCAGATGAAGAATTAAAATTTGAAAAATCGATTATAAATAGATGAGATTATGACTTGGACAGTGATAATAAGTGATAATAATTTGTAACATTCATTATAGTCTAACATATCTTTTGAGCATGTTTATGTCACTTATTGACTTGAAATCAACTTAGACACTGGTTCTCATTTCTCAATTAAGAAGCGTGGTACTCAAGGAAACACAATCAATGGGCCATCACTATTTGTGGTGATCCATTTTTTCTTTTTATTTATTATTAACAGAGTGCTAGCGATCATCCCACGGGCACTTTGTGTATACAGATACGGGTTTTACCGTGATGCCTATTTTATCCTTCACCTGCCGTACCGAAAATTTAAAACAATAGAAATGTCAGAAATTGGTTCGTCAAGAGTAAAATCGGCTCACCAGATCACTGATGAACAGTAAAATCGGCTCTCCGAATAACTTGTAAACAGTAAAATAGGTTCTCTGAATCACTTGTGAACAGTAAATCGATTCATCAAAAACTAGTGAGGAATCCGATTGGTAAGCCGATTTCTGACATTCCAAACTTTTTCAGTACGGCGGTGAAGGGCAAAATGGGCATCACGATAAAATCCGTGTCTGTATACATAAAGTGCCGTAGGAGGATTGCTAGCCCTAATAGAGACATGTTCTTTTTTTAACATAAAAACATATTTCTTTTTATATTTTAATATGAAACATAATAAAAAAAAATAAAAATACATAAAAGAACAATGATACTCATAATTCTACATTTTCTTCTTAGATTTAGAATAAAGACAGGTAGGAATATAAATACAAATACAAATTACATAAGAGTAAGAAGAGGGCAAAAAGGGAAATACGTATTTTTTAGAAAATGAGGATACATCGATATTTTTTTATTATAAAAATACTTATATCCCAATTTTCTCTTTTTCTTTTTATTTTTCTTGAGCAGTTTAGAATTTAGTTTGTTAAAGTACCTTAATTTCTATTAGGTAAAACGGTCAAATCCACGTGTTTCTTGCCCACACGTGCTCCATGATTGTGGTTGCCACTTGCCAAAACTCAAACGAAAACTCCTCATTTGTTTTATTATTTATCGCTGGATTCCAGACGAGCAGTGCGTGTGACTTAATTAATTTATTAATATAAAATGTGTTAAATTTTTAAAACAATAAATATAGATAATTGTATAAAATACTTTCTTATATTAGTATATTTAATTTTGAAATTTACACAATTAAATATAAGAGTGCAATTTACAAAAATCATTTAACAATATATTAGACTAAATCATCTCATGTTTCTTTAAAATTCATTTAATGAAATCAATCAAAATATAATTAAAATAGAACCTTAAATATAGCAGGGATTTAAATCTCGGTATCGATCAAGAAATTTCTCTCTTTTTTTTTTTTTAAACTATATATCGACCGAGATATAAAAATTTTAAAAACCAAAATTTATTTCCGTAGAATGTAGTTTATCAAATCACAACTTCATATACAAAATCAAGTATTTAGAATCTAAGAAGAAAATATGATTTCTTTCAAGGCCTTGGTTTTTTCACACGTAAAGGGAAAAGTATTTTATTCTCTCTCTTAATGACCTTTTAATTGAAAAATCCGACTTACATTTTCAATAAAAAAATAGGACTTCTTCTTGTGGGTGCCAGGGTTGATTATAAGTAATAAAAAAATATTTTATCTAAGCAAGTTTAATTCGACCTAATTTATTTTTTTTATATTTTTAATTAAAAAAATGAGAGAAAAACATTTTTAATAAAAAATAAAAGATAATAAAGATTCCCTTTATATGAGTCCATTGGATTATAAAAAATTGAGGCAATATGCTATGGTCTTTTAATTTGAGCGAGTACATAGTTAAAATGAATAGATATAAAAAAATATTAGTTAAATATTAATTTTAATTCAAGTCGAGTAAAATTCAGGTTCAAAACCTCTATATCCAATTTAACAGATTTTATTTTGGATTAAGTCAATTAAATTATTTTTTTTAAAAAAAAACTCATGACTCCAATTCTCTGTTCTTTTTTTTTTAATAAAGACAGATTAAGTTAAAAATTATCACTCGCGAACAATATTTTTTTCTTCTGAATTCTCTTTAAATTTTATCTTTTAAGAAATATAGAAAATAATTCTGTACAAAAAGAAACAAAAACCCCTCAAAGCCATTCCACTTCGCTCCAAAAACCTTTGCCAATGGCTTCGTCTCGTCTCTCCCTCCATTTCCCTCTTTCCATCCCTTCTTCTTCTTCTTCTTCTTCTTCCAGAAATCTGCCCTCCACTTCTTCCCTTTTTACGCTCTCTACCACCAGCTCTCTCCACTTCTCCTCTCCTCCCTCCCCTTGCCATCTCCATCTCGGTCTCCACCGCTGCCGTCCTTCTCGATTCCCCGTCGCAAGCATCGCCGTTCAGTCTCCCGAAGCTTCCACGACCGAAAGCAACGATGGCCCTCCCCAGCCGCTGCTGGAAGTAAAAGATCTGACTGGCGGTGATATCCGAAACCAAGCAGGAGATTCTCCATGGAATAAATCTCGTCATCTACCCAGGAGAGGTAACGTTCTCGTCACCCTACTAATGTGCTTTGGCATTTTTAATTTTGAAAAATATAAATAATAGATTATATGGTCACCTTTATATTACACCTACTAATGCGGGAGTCTTGACAAGGGAAGGCTTGATAGAGTTTAGTTTCAAAATTCCTTCTATTGATATTAGAATTGGAGGTTTTGTCTCTTTGTTACTGTCTAAATTGAGCAATGGGCACATTTTTTAACTTGTGCACTGTTTTTGGAAATGATATTGTAACATATTGCTCTTCATCATCAAAACAGACCTAATTGAAAATTGATTGCAACTATATAAATGTCTTCAGGTTCACCCATGATCAATCCAAAAAGAACAAGCGCCTACTAATATATGTCTCAATTTGGCCATGATTTGACTGATATTAACTACTGCTCAATTGACTCACAGAAATTATGCACTTATAAAATCATTTTTGGCCTTAATATACACATGAACACCATTCTTCCTTGTCAGTCATGCATTGGGTGAGGGGCCTGAAAAAATGTGTTATTTTAGCTAAATAAGACCCAGTCATTGAATGAAGGTGATCTGGGGCTATTTGTAGTTGATGGTGGTCCCTCCTATCCAATTAGCAATCAAAGTGAATGGCCATTCATTCTGATTGAACGGACATTCTTTGGTTATGAACATCAAGAGTGAAAAAAAAAGCTTGAGTACTGCCAGTGAGTCGTCCTTTTAATTCATACCAACGGAATCGTCTTCCAAGATTACGTTTTTGTGATTGCTCTCTTTGAATTCATGATCTGAAGGAATTAGAGTAGGTTTATCTTATTTCATCCATTAAATGTGATTTGTCTCTGTAACATTGAATCATTGCTTTCTCTCAAAAGAGTAATATTGTGTTGTTGCTTCTGACGATGTGTATATCTTTGTTTGTGTTTAGTAGGTCCATGCAGTCATGGGGAAGAATGGATCTGGTAAGAGTACATTTTCAAAGGTAAGTGAATTGTGCCATAAGCTGATAATACCTTTGGATTTTTTTTTTTTTGACGAATCAAGTTGCAAGAGATTTGGCATGTAACATTGTCCATGATGACTGCTTATTTCTGTGACGATAGTCCCACTTTTTTTGAAAAGTAAGGATAGTCCCGCTTTGGCTGTCTAATTCGATTAAGTTGCTCTTGAAAGTTGACAGTATTCTTTTTCAAAGAAGGTTTTGATGATTATTAGATGGTTTTGGTGTTAAGAATGGTACAAAAACCTGTCATCACTGAATGTTCAGATGTGTCAAATCAACCAAAAGGCTGTATTTCGGTACACAATAATAATATTAGATACATTTTTTTTTTAAATTTTTAAATGCTAAACGTGATTGAAACTGACAACCATTTGGTTGCTATAGTGAGCATTTGCTATCTGGGTTACAAGCTCTAGTTGTTTCACCAATTGGGACACAAATGTAGTGAAAAAGTAACTTATGCACGAACAAACTGCATTTTGAAAGATAATTAACAGTAAATGTAGTAGAATGGTGATCCTCTCTCCCCTTTCTTTTTCCATTGTTATGGAAGGTCTATGTGCCCTTTCCCTATAAAGTGAAGGGGGTCAGTCTTATTAGTGGATTCAACATCAGCGCTGATCTGTCTATTTCTCACCTTCATTTGCAGGACAATACTGCCATTTTTTGCAAAATTAATAAAGAACAACTTTTTAATGTGTTCATAATTTTGAAGTGCTTCTAGGTTATCTCTGGCCTTAAGATAATGTTGCAAAGATGCCCAAGTAGGTGTTAATGCTCTCATCGGAATTATTTAGGACTTAACTGATGCCATCAGGTGTGCTAAGGTAGAGTTTCCTTTTTCTTGTATCGGTCTTTCACTTGGGGGAACCTGAAATGCCTATCCTTTTGGGAGCCTCCTGGAAAAAATTCTTACCTTTCTTTTGGTTGCAGGCATTGTCCTCATAAGTGTCTACTCTCAACAACTTTCCTATATGCCTATCCCTTTTCAAAATCCCCAAAAAGTGGAAAGATTCTTGAAAAGATCCAATGGGACTTCCTTTGGGATGGTGTGGGGGAGGGGGGTATAAGATGAAGATTCACTTGGTTAATTGGGAGGAGATCTCTTTTCCAATAAAAAAAGGCACTCTGGATTTGGGGAATATCATTTAAAAAAATTGATCTTTATTGTCAAAGTTTTGGCGGAGAGATGCTGAAAATTGATTGGTATTGATCTTTTTTTGGGTCTTCAAAAAAAGAAAGAAAATGAAGCATTTTGGAGGGAAGTCATTAGTTAAAATATGGAGAGGATGGGGGTGTGGGAGGGGGTAGAATATAGGAGTTGCTTTTTGCTTGGTGCTACTCAAATTTGGACAAGAATTTCTAAGATTGGTAGTGAGGGACATTGAGTTGGCTCTTTGATTTTCAGAATTAGTGGTGGGAGAAAGATCGAAAATCAAATTTTTGGAAGATAAGTGGCTGTGGGAGGAACCTTTGATGTATTCCATTCCAAGATTATATTATATTTCTGATGGGATCCGATGCATTAGTGCTGGTCTGACCGCATCCCAGAGAGTGTTTGAGGGTAAATATGGGGAGGTGGAACGAGTTATTGAGGATATGAGATGGAAATTGGTTTCTTGGTTGTCTTTTTGCAAAGAGTTCAAGGGTTATACTGTATCAGATCTTCTTTTTTCTTGGGATGGAGGGGTGGTAGGAATGTTCCTATAGTGGTTTGGGTTAGATTGGACAATGGTTTTTTTGAGTTCAATGTTGGTGTTGTGGCAAGGGCTAAACCAGGACCTACGGGTAGTGGAGGGGTTATGCATACTGCATAATGATATGGGAGATTGTTCTTCTCGGAATCAATTGGGTGAAGGAGTCAGAGGTGGAACTTCTAGGCATCAAAAGGGTTCTTATACCAGGATGTAATTATGCATTGGATTATTTGATTATTGAGGGGGACTCTATGAATACTTTGGCATGGTCAATTGGAAGAAAATTTCCTCCTTGGAGACTGGTTCATATTGTAAGAGACATTAAGAAGTTAACCCGAGGATGAGTGGTCCAGTTCAGACATGTTAGGAGGTTTGCTAACTTCTTGGTGAAAGTTGGTACTGATAGGGTTAACTCATATGTGGGGTGGATATAGTTGGTTTTGGGTGTATGGGGCTATGTGTAGTGTTTGTCATGTCATGTTTTGTAATAGATATCTTGTCATTTTTTTTTAATGAGTGTATGGGGCCTTGGTTTTTGTTTTTGTAGTTTAAGCTTTGGTTTACTTGCTCCAGTATACGGAGCATTCTATTTTGCTATATGACGTTTATTTTCTAAATATAATATTTGTCTTTGTCCCAAAAAAAAAAAAGGAAGATTATATTATATTCCAATCACAGAAACAAATATATTGAGGATATGATGGAGGTTGTGTGGGGAAGGAAAGTTTGGGCTTTAACTTTTAAAAGGATCTAATGGATTATGAAGTTTCTCTATTTGAGGATTTAATCTCATATCTATAGAGGTGCTTTCCAGTTGAGAACTATGGAACTAACTTTTATAGGGTTTACTTTGAACATAAGGATAAGTTGGTTTGAAAGATGTACACTTGTGTAAGATGTGTGCCAAAAATCAACTTAAAATGATTAATTTAAATGCTAAATTAGTTCCAACTGTCCATGTGCCTGGTACTTAATCCAATGGCTGAGCGTATCCTGACACGGGTTCAAATTGAGCATAACCTAATTCACAGGGTACTAATGAGTATGAGGGGGAGAAACAGTGTAAATTAAGGCTCTACTAAATATCAGTTTTTGGGTTCATAATGGGTAATTTCTCAAGTTTACAAGCAGGATCTGCAAGTCAAGGAGCACTGAAGGATCTGCAATGTTGTTCCTTCTATGAATATCTATTGACTTTTCTTCAAGCACTGAAAGCACCAATGAAGAATGGGCTTCTTCCTGCCCTTTAAAGTGGATTTCGTTACCTCTTTCAAGTGCTTCCAATTGGAATTGGAACATTAGGTTATTTCGCAAGAATTCAATTATTCTGGCCAATTACTCGCTAATGTTCCAATTTCTCTAAAACACATTAGAACCAGGTGTTATAATGATTCCCCTGCTGCATGGAGTCAATTTCATTTGATATTTACCACAAATTAGTTTCAGTAATTATCATAAACCAACACTTGAATGATTGGTGCTTTACTCTTTTATATGAATGTTGCAAGTTTACCGCTGTCTAAGCTCATTTAAATGTAATAATGGCAAAGCATTCTTGTACTCAGGATATGCCTTGTTTTACCCCTTTTTTTAGTAATATTGATTACCCTACTCCATATTAGAAGTGAGAATAATCCCACGGATCCATGAAACCCTTCACAAGTCTTGTGTGTCAGGTAATTCGGGGAGGATTGAACCTGAGACCTCTGGTCTATATTCCCAAAAGCTCAACAACTGAGCTAAATGTGTGTATATTTCACCTGCTTGGATGATTTTTTTTTTTTTTTTTGAAGGTAAATTAGCAGTTCTATTGCATGATATACATATTCCAAATCTCATATTCTGGTAGGTTACTTCTTGGAACCTTCATGAAGTTTTTAAATGCTGCTTGTTGAGTATGATAGAATAATGGCTTTCTCTGCTTGTTGAGTATGATAGAATAATGGCTTTGATAATGATGATTTTTTTTTGGTTGAATATATTGTTAAATATGTGGCATTTCTCACTTATGGGAAGTGAATTTTGATGCCTTCTTTGTGATTACTCTTTTAAATTTTTTGGTATCATTCAAATAAATAAAGGATAATTTCTTTGATAATTACGATTTTTTTGGTTGAATGTATTCTTAAATATGTGATGTTTCTTGCTTATGGGAAGTGAATTTGTGATGCCTGCTTTTTATTATTCTTTTAATTTTTTTTGGTATTATTGAAATAAAAAAAGGAACATCTTAATGTGAAAATAGTTCAAGTTCTGATATCTTTTTGTTTACATGATAGTTTCTGGCATGCATAAAGTATCTCATCTGCAATGTTGAGAAGCAGGAGTGAGTGAGATAAAAAAGGCATTTTCTGATTGAATCTTATTTTTTTACAGGTTCTTGTTGGCCATCCAGATTATGAAGTTACAGGTGGCAGTGTTGTTTTTAAAGGTGAAAACTTGCTTGACATGGACCCAGAGGAAAGGTCTCATGCTGGCCTTTTTATGAGCTTTCAGACACCAGTTGAGATTCCGGGTGTAAGCAATATGGACTTTCTGCGCATGTCATATAATGCTAGAAGAACTAAGCAAGGGCTTCCAGAGCTTGGTCCAATTGAGGTACCAACTCTTCTAGAGCAATTCGTCGTCATTGTTGCAGTATGTTGGGCAATTTTTCCTTCACCGTTTTGTGTATTTTATCTAGAGAGGGCTTATGTTTCTAGTTATTCTGTATCCATTAGAAATTGAGATAAGCGAACCCCCCCTCCTCCCTGAAGGATTGATCTAAGATAACTCATTAGGACTATGATGAGTTGTGTAATGAATTCCAGAAGTTAAAAGCAGCTGAGGATGGTGGCAGCATTATGTTGGCTTAAATAGAGAGAATAAGAGTTATTAGAGATAAGTTCAAGAATAAAGCAATGGAAAAGAGATCAAGTGGAGCCAGAGGTCTCGAGTGAAGCGGATTGGAGAATGCCGTAAAACACTAGTTTCTCCCATGGAGTGGTAAGTGCAAGATGTAGAACCAATTTTACTCAAGCCTTGCAGATAGTTGAGGAGATGGTTAGAGTTAAAGATATCATAAGTGAGGAGACCATCAAATATTTCGTTGATTTATATATTTCTGGACACCCATAGAGACCAGTGCCTAATAGTTTTCCATTTAAATGGTTGAATGATGAGCAAATCTCTAATTTAGAATTTTTCTAAAGAAGTCAAATATGCAGTATGGCAGTTGGGGGAAGATGGTGCTCCAGGCCTTAATAGGTTTCTCATAAGTTTTTCCAGACATTTGTGGGAGCTGGTGAAGGAGATAATGTTGCTTTTTTGGAGGAATTCTTTGAATTAGCTATTATCTCCTACGACCTAGGCACCTCTTTTAGTCTTAGTTCCAAAAAAGTCAGGTGCTTTGTAGCTGGTTGACTATAGAGTATAGACTGATAAGCCTGATTGAAAGCCCTTACAAGATCCTGGCCAAGGTGCTGGTGAGCGGTCTGAGCAAAGTCCTCCCTTCACTAATCTCAGAAACTCAGAGTGCCTTTCTTCAAGGGAGGTATACTTTAGACTCTATGGTGGTAGCTCATGAAAGCCTTGATTCTAAATATTACTTGGGAAGTCGAGAAATTCTTTGTAAGCTGGATTTTCAAAAAGGCTTATGATAGGTTTGATTGGTAATTCGTAATTTCGGTGATGGAGAACCTTGTCACAAATATCGGCGGTATTTTCAAATTTACCGCGTTTTTATCGGCAAAATACCATGTTAAAAACGCGTTTTTATCGCCACGACGATAAATTTCCTGTAAATTCCCGATAAAATCGCGTTAAAAACGCGATAAACGTTAATAACGCGATAATATCCCGGTAAAATCCCGATAAATTCCCGGTAAATTCCCTATATCATTTTTATTTCATTAATTTTTTTATTTATTCTAATTTTTTTATTTTTTAAATATTATAATTTCAGCGAGATTTTCCCGTTAAATTCCCTGTAAAAATCCGAGAATTTAAAAATATCCCGTTATTACCAATTGTCGTTAATATCCCGAGAACGGTATTTCTCACAATGATGGAGAAAATGGGGTTTGGTGGTAGATGGAGAGCTTGGATGAGAGCGTGTGTTCTCTGCCTGGATGTCTTACTCAATGAAAGTCCTAAAGGTTTTTTCAATATTTGTAAGGGTGTAAGACAGAGCGTTCCTCTTTCTCCATATCTCTATGTTTTGGATCCTGATAACCTGCACTTGATACTTCAAGCAACAATGGATGGTGATTTGATCCGTGCCTTCCATATTGAGCATTCAGCTTTATGCTGAGGATATCATTCTGTTTTTAAATGCAGATGTGGAGGAGCTCTGTAGTGTGGTTACCATCTTTTAAGGTGAAAATTTGCTCTAGCTTGAAGATTAATTTTCTGAAAAGTGAGCTAATGGATATTAATATGTTAATACCAGACTGCAGTGGAGCCAACAGATGTGATGAGTTGTAAAGTTTCCAGTTTTCCTACTTCATACTTTGGTGTACCTCTTTTTGTGGGTTGAAACTTATGTAGGATCTGGTGGTGGGAAGTTCAAAAATCATCTCAGTATGGAAAGGCACCCACCTATGTGTGGCTGGTAGACTCACCCTCATTAAATATGTGCAGTCCAGCCTTCCTCTCTATTTCTTTGAGGTTTCTAGACGCCCTGTTGTGGTGACCAATAAACTAGAAAGAATTCACTGTGGATTTCTCTGGAATGATCGACCAGAAAATAGAAGATGAAATTCCGTTACTAGAAATATGCAAGACCTAGAGGGGGGTGAATAGGTCAGTTTTCAATTTTAGTTTCCTTTTAAATAATTTATCAAATTTAACAATATGCGCAGCGGAATAAACGTGTGTGCAAGTGATAAACAAATGAATCAAACCATTAATACAAATCACACATGCACAACGATATATAGTGGTTCGGTTCACTTGAACCTACATCCACTGTTGGACTCACCCTCTCTAGGGCTATCCCAAATATACTATGTATGGGTCTCACACCCAAATAGTACAACCTAGCTTTTTATAGAGGTTCAACCCAATCGGTCTAATCCTCTACACCTATTTTTTAGAGTGGTTCGAACACACTGTTCTAATCCACTTTACAATGTTTGAAATAAAACAAAGAAGAAATACTTGCCTTGGGCCTTGACCATTTTCCTTTAAGCTCTTTCTTCTTTACTGAATCTATGTGCTCCTTTCCATTAGTTTAGCTCCATCAAAATGACTATCGGCATAGCAGTATAGGACAAGGATATGACTAGTTTTATAGTCTTATATGAACACCTTACTCTTCATCAAGATTGGAGTATTGATTACCCAAACATTCATTAAGGAAGATGATGAAGAAGGTGTCTAGAGGGAAGGCCGAATGATCACTCACCGGTAACCCTGTTCTTGAGTTTTTTCTGTGTGTATTCGGTTTTTTGAACAACAGCCTTACTGTTATTTTATAAACAGTTTTAAGGTCTGCAATTAGTCACGCCTGCGAGGCCTCACTGATTCTGATGAGGCCTCGCCAGCGGTAATTTGTTGGAAAGACAGCACACATGTACTGTGTCACCTATCCAGACAGATCAGCTAGATATCAATCAGATATCAGCCAGATACCAATCAGATATCGGCCACCTCAACTCCACCGTGCATGACTTGCAATTCATTTATCTTAGCCATTAATCAAGGATTAGATGGGAATATTGCAAGGTGGATTACAAATCATGGAGGAGCCTTTCCATACTTGTCATGGACAGCTCTCCAAGGATATTCAAATTCAAATTTAAGAGAGGTGACAACATCTGACCATGGATAAATTTGTTTACCATAATAAGCTTCCAATCAATTTACTATAATTACCCATCTCACCATGTGGATAATTTTATTTACCATAATAAGCTTCCAATAAATTACCATAATTACCTCTCAATTAAATAGTCACAGTTTTTAATTTTCTAAAACTGTAAGAGACTGAGTCAGCTCGACACAGGGTCAGCTGCACTCAGCTCAGCATAACTGGTTGCGAGGCCTCAGCAGATTGCATGAGGCCTCGAGGCTAAAAGTCACTTATTCACTTTGTTTTCCAATTGACTTCTAAGGCATTCGACTTAGCCTAGGGTCTCTTACGGTTCACTTACCTGTGTGCCAATACCATATTTGGTGTAGACGCTTCAACTTCATAGTAGATCTTCTTATACATCCAAGAAGTCCAACTGAGTCACGTAATTGACAATAAGGGTGACTTGGACGAACCGGGGCACTTACAGAAGATTCCATTTGGCAGCTTGGAGTCAGGTTTGCAAACCCATTGATGAAGGTGGGCTGGGTATCCATCCTCTCTGTTGTGTTAATTCAGCTATCTGGGTAAGTGACTGGAGATTGGAAGGAGGGAGAGGTAATCAACTTTGGAGGAAGGTAAATAAATACCGACTTCATGAAATTAGATAGAGAGTACAAAATCTGTTCTGGTTGCTTAAGTGGAGGGTGATTCCTCATTGACTATAAGAGATTTCCCCAACTCTTACAAATGTGGGCTAATGAGAGGGCTTTGCTACATGATTGCATAGAATGGAGGAATGGAGAAGTTATTTGATGTACAACTTCGCAGAGATATAGAACACTGGGACGTGGAGTAATCGCTGGCTTTGATGAACCTTATAGGTTCTGTTTTTCTTTATGAGGAAGGACAGGACAGGAGATTATGGGAGCCTGACAGTCATGGAAATTTCACTTCTAGTCCTGCTACTGCCTTATGAAGGAAGGTGAGTCTCCTAGAGTGTCTCCTCTCGTCTTGATGGTAAAGGCCCCTCCTAGAGTTTTTGGATGGTTATGGAAATGGATAAAATTCTAAATTTGTTGATTGTCTCCATAATAGAAGGATAATGTCAGTAAATGCCAGCCCTCTATGCCTGAATGATGCCAAGAGTGTGAACCACCTTCTGCTTCACTGCAAATTTTTTCCACTCAGGTTTGACAACATTTTATCCTGCTCTTTGGGATGCTGTTATGTATGCCTCTGGATATCAATCATGTAATAAATGAGTGGCAGTTTTATGGGGACAAAAGATTTCAGTAGTCTCTGCGGAAGGCCTCAGTTCTGGGTATTTTATGGTGTCTTTGGCATGAGAGAAATAATTGTCTTCAGAAATGATACCAGGGACTTTCTCAAGTTATTGAGGCTATGAAATTTGGAGTGCCTTCTTCTATAGTGCCAGGTGGTGAATGAAACGACTTTCAGATCTAAGAAATTATAAGAGGTTGGAAAGAGGTGGGAAGCTTTAGCAGGTGGTGAAAAGAAGTATCATTAAGTGAATTCCTTCTAGTCCAGGTCAGGTCAAGCTGAATTTTGATAGGAGCAGTGCAAAGAATCTACTAGATGTGGTGGTATCATTCATACTCTTATGGAAGATGATAGGAACCCAAGCAGTAATTCACCTAGGATCCACCCAGAGAATACACCCAGACGAGCACCCTTGTAGACTTGCATGGGCCATGGATTGGCATTTCCGGATTGTAGGACTCTTAGTAGCTATAGATATGATCATTTTGAATAAAGTTTGCTTGATTGTAGGAGTGGGGAATTACCATATATATAAGCCTTATTTTCATTGAATGACAATTAAGAGTTATAAACATTAGTAGGAGGTTTGAAACCACCTCGAATTGGTTTCCATTTATTCTAGGTAGAGAAATCTACCTGGAGCTTGTAGCCTCCTTTGCAGGACAAAGTCCATTTCTGCCTTTCTAATGAAGTGGAACTTTATACTCTATGGGGAGGGGTGAAGGAGTTAGAATTGGCTATTAAGGTGATATTTTGGAAGGTGACTCCTTTGTTGTCACCCAATGGGCTAAAGGTGTTAAGAGCCTGTGGAGACTCCTTGATATGGCCGAAGAAATCAGGGTGATTGTGCAAAGGAAAAGCTTTTAGTATTTTTTATATTGCCAAGTCTGCCAATGTAAAGCAGATAGTTTGGCTAAGGAGGGGCTGGTCTCAATGCTGAGTAATTAGTAAGATCTTAGGGGATCTTTTATTAGAAGTTTCTGGGTAATGGGTTCCCCTCCCAGTTTGGATGGCTGTTGTTTGTTTCTTTGGTTCTTTGATGCTAGGTTTTCCAGTTTGGTGTGCTTTTTAATTTTTTTTTTTTTAGGTATTGGTAAAAAGGTCATCTTTAAGAAAAGGATAATACAGTTTTGTAATTAAAAATCAATTAATTGATCCACTTGGTTGAACTATCAAGTCACTTGGTCGACCAGAGTCACTCATCAAGTCTTGGTTCTGGTGTTGGCCGTTGAACTATGTTATATGTAGAGTGAGAGGGTGAGTGCAATTTAAGGATTGTTAAGAAAGCAGAGTGTGGTTTGTAGGCATTCAGATTCTCTAATTCCATGGAGGATGGAGTGATGAAAGGAGGAAAAGACTACTAGATGGATGGATAGAGGGAGGGAGAGTGGCTAAAACTGATGGTGATCTTAGTGTAGGTTTCTTTTTTCTTTCTTTCTTTTTTTTTTTTGGTTTTTTTGTGTGTTTTTTTCTATTATAAACTATGTAAAGTATAATTTACATATCTTGAAAAGGTAACTAGTGGCTTGGTCTGGCGACCTCAAGCTTTTTTACATGGTTTCTTTGAAATGGGCAATGTATAATGTTCAGCACTCCCTGTGTTGGATTCAAGAATTCTTTTATCACATGTTGATTCTTCATAAATTATTCTAATGCTGGAGTAATTTTGTGCCTAAATAAAATACTAAAATGATGATATTTATAGTTTTTAATAAAACTTTTATGTTGATTTCATTATTGTAATTTTGCTTGTTGATTTTCTTTCAGGATGAATACTTATTTAAATTTATTCAAATATTCTACGGATCCATGAATCCTATGTTTTTTAGGTTTGCTCAATTGTACAGATCTATGAGAAATGATCATATCACTCATCCTTATGGTAGGTTCCATGAGGATGAATAAATCCACTATCCTTCAAACTTTTAAGTAATTTTTCACCAGTAGTTGAATATGTTTGTCTCAAATAGATGGTGAAACTATTGTGAAGATAACAACATTTGATCATTTTACATTATATAATGAGATTTACAGGAATCATTGGTCTGTTTCTATTCTTGCAGTTCTATGGATTTCTATCTCCTAAACTTGCTGCTGTTAATATGAATCCAAACTTTCTTGACCGGAATGTAAATGAAGGCTTCAGCGGTGGTGAAAAGAAGCGCAATGAAATTTTGCAACTTGCGGTATGGATGCAGGATATTCATTTTTCCCATTTTCTGCGTTATTTTTATTATTCTTTTCCTGGAAAGCTATAGATTCTTCATTTTTTCTTGAAAAAAGGATTGATTACTTTTGCCATATGAAGTCATAAAGACTTCAGTTGTTTGGATATGCTAGTTGTATTAGCGCATGGTGGGTAAGTATAGGGCAAGCTAAAGGAATGTTGTGTGATGGAAGAATTTCATGTTGATCAAAAGGTCATTTCTATTAGACAAAATTTAGACTCACAATGCTGCGTGAAGCTGAATGTTGAGTGATGAAGAGAAGATGGTTAATATTTAAGGAATGTGTATGTTAAGATGGTTGTGAGGCATAACTGTAAAAGATAGAATTTGAAACGAGTACTTCAATGTAAAAAAGCTGAGTCATTTAAGATGGTTTGTGCACATGATAAAAGACCAAAGTAGCCCTAGTGCAAAGAATTGAAGAAGTGCAAATAGAAGGTACCATGTATATAGTGACAAAATGCTAGATTGATGCCAAAAAGGACAGCAAGTTACAAAAATAGCATTAGGGTCTAGTGAGGTATTGAGCCCTAGCTAAAATGAAGCAACACATACAACTGAAATATAAAAAAACAAGATGTGTGAAATAGAAATCCAGCTTCCTTGGAAGTGCTCCATAGGAGATCTGCATAACTGATCCAGAGCCAAATCCCAATGAATTATATTTGCCCTAATCTTGTGCAAAGAGCTATAGGCACTAAAAGGGATATACCATTAAAGACTTGGGTAAATATGGTGACGAAAGAATTAGTAAATTGAGTGATGGAGCACATGTTTTTTGATAGATTTTATGGAAAAGCAGAAATCAGAAAGCCTACCCTATTTAGATGCAAAAAGTGGCTTGATGATAATGATTAGAACCTAAAAATCGCAAAGAAAAGTTGGTCTGACCATTTTAACGGAGTTAGAACATTACTTAATAGTTCTTCTTCCCCTCTCTCTCTCTGGGAAGTAACCATTTTATCGATAGAGGAAAAAGAATAGACCCCATAAAACGAGAAAATAAAGCCAAGTGGCACGCGCTAGAGCCACTACTCACTAAAACGATTTTACAATAGATTCTACTGGCAAGAAAGACTCAGATTTTGCTCACTCATCTGCCATTGAGTTCTTATTTCATATTGTATCCTTGTCTCTTTACATTGTATTTATCTTATGACAGAAACCTAATATGTAATTCATAAATACATTTAAAAATAGCAGAAATATGAAGCCTGTTATGTCTTGGCAATTGGCATATCCCATTCTCATGTCCATGTCATTGAATCTTGATATTGGTAGTTCAGTACTAGTGTACTACAAGTTTACATCAGCTGACTAAGAGATGGAGTACTATGTTTTTTTCATTTAAAAAAACTGATATAGTTATATTATGATGAGAAAAAGAATGCAACCACTAAACAACACCAAAGAAAATACCAGCAACTAAAACAAGACTATCCTAACCCTCAAGGAATATACATCCAAACTTTAAAGCTCAACCTAACATTACAAAATCATCATTTAAGACCAAAATAAAATAAAATAAAATAAACATAATATTACAAAATCATCATTTAAGACCAAAATAAAATAAACATAATATTACAAAATCATCATGATTAACATATGCTCCAAGAGAAAACTGAAGGGCTAAATATTATATACTGATCATTTGGCTTGAGCTACTAGGAATAGGCTAGAGGTCTCAAGTTCGACTTGCCCGGAGTTACCCATTGTAGGGTGGAGATACCCACTGATATTAAAAAAGTATTAGAACTGAGGTCATGTTGTCTACTGGTACCTCCTTTGCAATGTCTGTCAGCTGTTTGTTTTGCTTATCTGCTACTGAGATAAAATAAATCCCATACCACTTTAGATCAAATGCCCATTGTGTTCAATTATGATGAGGTTTACCGAGGTATCCAGATTACTTTTGACATCCTGCAATGAGGATGAGGTTTAGAAGGTATCAGGGTATCACAGGTCATCTTGCATTTAAAAGATAAAAAATCCAAATGGCTTATCAGTTGGTCACTGTGGATGGATTGACATGTTCTTGAATTCTCCCATGTTGTGAGTAATTGGATTATTCTTCGAACTATTTACTAGATGACATCAACTTAAACACTAGATTGCTTTTTTCCTTCTTGTTGGTTGATCTTTTCATCTTTTTCTTATTCCGCTGTCATCTCTCCTTATTTTCAGGTTCTTGAGTCGGATTTGGCTATTTTAGATGAAATTGATTCTGGTTTGGATGTTGATGCACTTCAAGATGTAGCTAAAGCTGTCAATGGTCTTATGACCCCCAAGAATTCCGTTTTGATGATTACACACTATCAGCGACTTTTGGACTTTATCAATCCCAAATACGTCCATATCATGGTAAGGGACAACTTGGAACCATTGGATCTTCACAGCTGGACTATATCTCTAGTTCAACATTTTGAATTAGCTTTCACCTAAATGCCAGTTGAAGTACTGGCTGATATAGTTTCCTTTTATGATTCCAAAATCATTTCTTTTATCTTCAATATCTAGGGCATGGTTGGATGTCCACAGAATTGCAAATGTTTTACTTATTTACTCCCACTTGATTTTTTTTGGGATCAAACTCAGTCAACTCAGTCAGCTCAACTGGCTTCGTTGGTCTTGGAGAGGTTTTATCACCCATTTGTAGATAGTTGTTGTTTTCCCCCTCTCTTTTTTCAAAACTTACTTAAGATGAATTTAAAGTCAATGTTGCTTGAGAAGGGTGGATCTGTAGATACTCCTTAATGAAACTTGAAGGTGTCTCAGCATTGTGTTGTTTTTTTTTTCTTGAAGACCAAGGTATCCAAACATCCCACTTGACTAATCCTTGGGGCATGTGTAAATCTCTCAATCCGCTCACGCTGGGTACAAAGCTAAGGAGAGCGGCCCTTTTTGTGTTGAGGGAGGTTTGATCCCAAGATGTCCCACCAATAAGGGTGAAAATTGACCATTAAGTTAACCCCTTAGGGTTCTCAGAATTGTGTTGTTGAAAATCTTGTTCGATTTCACAAGTTGATTCAGTTATTTTTGCCGCCTCTCATCATATGGTCTTTAATTTCTCAGGAAGATGGAAGAATTGCGAGAACAGGCGATGTCTCACTTGCAAAACAGCTTGAGAAGGAGGGCTACAAGGCGATTTCAATAGCATAGTGTAGGTTGCGGAATCTCTCTCTCTCTTCCTCCTCTTCCACCTCCCTGGTGTGCGCGTGAGTAGAGCACCACCTATTTAATGAACCCACTCTGTGCTGGGTTCTTCCATGACTTGAGTACCTCATCTTGTTTTAGAAGGTACACGAGTGTTTGAGCCATCTTTACCCCTAATGAAGGTCGAAATTGAACCTTGTACGGTCTTCCAAGTTATGGGCTTGCGTAATTTTCATTATACGTCTCACATTTTTTTTTTTTGGGAAAAATGAAAAATGAAAACTAAATTGTTAATGAAGGTTGTAGTCTGTATAATGAAATGAAAGTGGTGGCATAATATTTGGAGTTGGACAAGAGGTATCAGGTTTGAGTCTCGTAGTCACTTGATACGCGTGGCTTGTGGGGGGTTGCCTGCATTTGGAGTTTTACCCAATGCCTTCATATTCAAAGAGAGGTAGGAGTCTTGAATTTCTTCATCGTAACAAAAATATATATATTAGGAATTGGTAATTGGTTGAATGATATCCAAAATATTGGTTGATGTGTGTGGGACTTGACCCTTTTCTAGTATGAAAAATTTGATATTGGTTATACAACATAATTGGTATACAACATATTTGGTATCGACCCTGCACAAAACAATATTGCAGTTGATATTTAAAAATCAGCTAAAATTTGTTGGGTATGCCCCAGGCCAAAATACTTGGTAATGGGCAAAATTCAGATCTCTGCTTTCGAGTGTGTAAATTATATTGTCTATATATATATCTACATCCAGGATCTCATGGGCGACAAAGCCAATTTGGGGCTTGATTGGGCTCCACTCACACTCGAATCTCCCTCACGTCCTTAACCTACCCAATGAATTGAATCCTTATTCAATTTCATTCCATTCTGAATTGATTCCATTGTTTGATTGAAATCCATTAAAAAGTGACTATTTTTACTGTTAGATTTTTTTTTCTTTAAAAATCATGGTTTTTGAAATTCGATGGACTTGATTTCTGATTTTTATGAGAAGCATTATGTGAAAATTACTTTTCAAATGGATCTCATCTCAGCCTTGGCCTCCCACACATGTGGGCCACACATGGCCACTTGCGCATTGTCGCGCATACGTGATGTTGCCTAGGAGATCCTAACTCTATACATGTATTTATATATACCTCAACAAACTAGTTGGTTCAAACTCTTTGATGAATCCGCTTGGGTTTACATAGATGAGTTAGCTTGAAAGGCTTTGAATTGTATATGTTGTCTACAAAATATTGTTTTGATTGGATAAGAGAATCTACATTTTTTAGGCCTTCAATATTTTACAATTATCTAATGATAGGAATTTATCAAGTTAGATCAATAGGCTTTTAAAAGTCAAATTGATCTCAAATTAGGCAAATGTGCAATTCACGAGTAGTAGGAGGGTGTAAAGGGGGAATAGATCTATTTGATATACTATGAAGGTCTTCAAAGGTTGTACAAACTTCATGCAAATTTATTTCCTGGTGACGTCGCCCATGCACCCTCCATTATGGCCTCCTCACTAGGTTCATTTGGGCGATGTCATCCATGCGCGATATTGCTTCGGTAGCGTCGTGAGGCCCACATGAGTATGGGCCAAGAGGTGAGGTGCGGTCCATTTAAAACGTACTTTTTAGATGATATTTCTCATAAAAAAATGTGGTCTGTTAGATTTCACAAGTCATGATTTTCAATGTATCCAAAATAAAGGTAAACAGTGGGACAATTTTGAATAGATTTAAATCTAATGGTGAAATCAACTTAAAATGTATTCAAATTGGATAGTGATCCAATTCACTGAGGAGAGTAGAATGTGAATAGGGTATGAGGTATATGTGGGTCTCAGGTGGGCCCCATTTGAGCTTTGTTGTCCAGGACAATATTGCCTATATATATAAGATAGTTTGTGGAATTGTAGGTCAAGTGATTGGGTAGAATGTGCAGAAGATAATATCAATTGAAGGTGGATATAATTTCATTCTCATCATATAGGATCATGAAAAAAAAATTGATTAATGTTCAACATTAGCATTTTGAAGGACGAAGATGACAACACTAAGGCTGTATTTGGATGAGGGGTAAATTTTACAAGGGTTACCTTTAATCAGGAGTCATTTTGGATATTATAAATACCTCTTGTTTGAAAAGAGTTTTCAAAAGTAAGAGGGGAAGGATAAAAAATTAATTTTTTACCCCTACGTATTGGAGGTTACCCCATTACCCCCATCTAAGGGCAGCCTTAGGTGATCAAATGGTGAATGGAGCTTCAAGAACCATCATTGTTGTGAAAATGAGGAAGAACTTTTGTGGGTTTACTTTTGTGAATAACGTATGATTCATTGAAGGATAACAAATGGTAGGGAGGACAGTACGTAGGCTTCCACTAAAAATTGACTAGTCGATTGATAATTGACCGGTTCTCAATAGATAATTTGTGGTGCGACTTTACCCACATGTCGGCCGAGATATCTCAGATTTTTTTTTTTTTAGCGGTTAAATAGTAGTTTCTTTAGGACAGAGTTAGAGGATCTCTCAGATATTTTAGCACGAGATATCTCGTCTGATACGGTAAGTATTGGCCGTACCATAAGAATATCGGCCGATAATTTTATTGCTTTTTAAAAAAAAATTGATATCGGCCGTGGGCCTAGGCCGATATTTTCGATTTCAAATTTTTTTCTTTCAAACTCGAGCCTCCTATCATTTTTTTTTGAATTTTTTTAATTCAAAAAAACTAAAAATAAAAAATACCGATATGTTTCAAATATAAAAGGAGAGAGATCTCGGTCGATATAATCTGGAATTTTAATCCCTGATTCAAAGCGACGCCGTAACCATGTATTTATATGACGACTAAAATAAAACAAACCAACATTGAACTAAACGAAAGCTAAACACACCCCCAATGGCCTAAGGGGTGAAGTAAACAAACTCGGATCATCCACCACAGGAGGAAGCAGTCGAACGGCAGGGTCTTTGCAAATATGGAGACTGGCAGGTTGCCATTTCATGGGTGCACTAGCAGCATAATCAGTCTCTTTCATAGTTCGAAAACTCAAAATTCAATAAAACTCGTCTCACTCAACTCAAAAATTTATCGAGTGGAGTCAACTCGGACTGACTTATCCCTGTTTTTTTCAGTGTTAAACTATGGTCTCGATCACCTGCATAATCAAACCAAGGTGAGCTTCCTGTAGTTTCTTTATCACCTCGAGGACTGTGAAGTCACAAAAGTCCCACATTCGTTAATTTGAGAAAATCAATGACTTCATATAACACTTGAGACACCATTCTCTTAATGATGAGAGTGAGTTCTACCTCAAGAATATTATCAATTCAGTAGTTTTCTAACAGAGACCTACTTTGCGTATTTACTATTATAACTTACCATAGGTGATGCCGACATCTAAAAGAACAATGGTCTTCACACTCTTGATGGTCTTCAAATTTTGCTATGATGACCACCAAAGCCAACAACGTTTTGCACTTACTCTAGTAACTTCATTCCATTTATTTCCTTACTGTATTTTCCTAAAAGCAGCTGTTCTTTTGATATCTTCTTGGTTTTGCTTGTTCTTTGGAAAAGAAGATCCAAGTACGTTCTTTATGAGTTAAGATGATCATTCTCTAATGACTTTGAAGGTCCATACACAAATCAAATTCACAATAACATCAACTTCATTTAAATCATGGATGCACTAGGTACAGTGGTATTTATTGAGAGGAAACACCATCCTACCCCACGGAAATGACAATATCAAATAGGAAACAAAAGAGAGAAAATCAACACAAGAGAATCATACCACAATACAGAGATTTACATGGTTCCCTTTTGGTATGTACCAGGTTAACACCGATCCACTATGCTCAAAGGTAAGAAATCGAAGGAAAAACGGCTCTTACCCTAGTTACAGTTTTCACTCATACGCTCTCTTACAAAAACAGACATTATATACTGTCCTCATTAAAATTTACACAAAGTGCAGATCGAATTGATAATATATATTTGATAATCAGACTCCACATAACCTAACATTATTAATTAGTTCGACGCAATCAACAATTGCCTGCTACAAACAATTTCATATTAAGTGCTTAATATTCATCATTTGTAGTTTTATAAACACATCAAACAATAGAATCAAGAATTCTCACAAACCAACCTAAGAAGGGGGAAAAAAAATCACACAGCAACATTGCCTAATGACGAATGAAGTTCTATACATTTCAAGACCAAGATCACTCTGTTTTTCTGCTTCTATTCTCCCTAAGAGATGGAAAACCTCCTTCTCCTCGGCTTTGTTACTTCTACGACATCTTCAATATGTGATGTATCCTTGGATCCATGCTTGAAAGGATTGAGCTTGCCCAGAGTCTTTGAAACTGAAGAGAAGAAGGTCGGCTTCTTAGAAGACTTCACAAGGGGCCCCTTACTCTTCTGCAAATCTGTTACATACATTTTCATTTTCATTAGTTCTGATCGAAGTTCCTCATTCTCTCTTATCAGAGTTGTGTCTGCTTGTATCTGCTTCCTAACCGTCGTCGCAGTCTGGTTTATGGGTGTGATCCTCGACACCACTCCTCAGTTTGAGCTGATCATAGTACAGAGCATGGAGAACAATCTGAACAGGGAGTCTCTTGTTTTGCGAAGCATGAACTCGGGCTTCATAAGAGAGCTTCAAGGGTTCCATGACACTGCAAACTTTCTCCCTCTCAATCTCGTCGAGCCCGGGATGGGCCTGTAAACAAACATTTACATGAGAAAACGTACTTGACTAAATTTAGTACATTAACAATGGATGAATTTCAACAAAATTTTGAAGCAGTTTGTGTGCAAAGAACTGCTCAGACTGAAAATCCAGTTGAAGGAATCAAGGAAACTGCATTCTACTTAAAACCTGATTGGATTCACACCCAGCAAATATGGTGCTTTTAAGTAGGCGTTTCTGAGATTGATAATCTCCATGGGTGGTGAAATGAACCAGGAAAATCCAATCAATAGTCCATTGGTGCATCTCAGCATTGTTTCACCAAAAATTGGTTTTTCTATCAGAAGATTTCTAACATGCTTAATTGGAGAATGCCCAAGATCTCTAACAGTTTGTTTTCGGTATAACCTATCCACATTGTGAAGTGACAAAAACTTCATATAACACTTGAGGCATCCTTCTCTCACAGCTATCCGGGTCTGGGGTCTGAAGTTTTCATTGTAGCCGCATAGTGCAGATGCACGTGTGTCAAGTTTCCACAACGGGTGTTTTGGAATTTCATAGACTAAACATAAATCATCTCAATAGACAAAGGATGTACGTGGAAAACCCCTAAGGAGAAAAACCTTTTTCCTCAATCAACAGGTGTAAAGTGACAAAAAGTCTTACACTTGAGGCACCCTTCTCTTAACTGATAGTTTTTTAGAGTGAGTTCTACCTCAAGAATGTTATCAAATCATGATTTTCTAACATCCGTCAACATGATAACAAGAGAGAACAGATCAATGAAATGCAGGAATAGGCATGAGAAAATACAAGAACTCTTACCTTCAAAAAGATGTCAACGGCTCTGTATAAATCATCATCGACCTTCCTCACTCCCTTCGGCACCAAGTTTGCAATCCCTGTGAACGTGGATATACTCAGATCACCGTCTGTGGCAATCTCCCCAAGATAGGCGTCTATTGTCTTGGCCACCTTCTGCATGGCCGCACTACAGCTCCCCTTTCCATAAAAATCACCACCATTGAAGACCCCTGATTTCCTTTCTCTATCCACAAATCCAGATATTATCCTCCTAACACTGTCCAGATCGAACAACCGCTCCCCGTCATATGTAAACGACAATACTAAAAGATCGGCAACTGCTACATTCTCCAGTGTTGCTGATATTCTTTTCTCAAGCTCATTCTTACAACTCAGTGTTGCATTTAGGAAAATAGCAGCACGAAGTAGGCAACACAAGAAATGCACAGGAAATGCGGCTTTTTCAGAAGGCATGACTGAAACTATAGATTCTAAAAGGTTCTTTTGTTGCTTTCGGAGCTCGGGATTGCCGGGATCCATGTAAGTGGTGCCATTGCCGGTGTGGTCGCGGACAAGTTCACGGAGAGACTTCTCACTGTATGTTATCAAGGCAGAGGCCAGTGTTTGAACCTTGGCACCGCGGGATTTCATAGAGGACATTACTCTCTTGAAGAAGGCAATGTCAAGGATGGATAATTCATCCATCCACCATTCTGGAGGGGCACGAGTTGGGAAGTTCACCTCGTTGCAGGCCTGAAAATTAAGGAAATTCTGTAATTCTAACAAAACTGTACAGATAGAAATGTCGTGAGAAAACGTCTTTTTTACTATAGAGAAACAACATTATCGAAAAGAAAACAGAAGGAAGAAAAATCAACACAGAGAATCAAATCATAACACAAAGATTTATGTGATTTCATTCAGTACGTCCACAGGTTCAACACTGATCTAATATGCTTAAAGGTAAGAAATTGAAGGAGAGTCGGCTTTGGCTCTCGCTCACATTCCTTCATCTCACATAAAATGATATTATATACTGCTCTGATTAGAGTTTACATAAGGTACAATTTGAAAATTAGAAAATTGCCTTCCAATAAAATTTCGGCTCGTGGGCTCTCCCTCCCTACCTCGAGATAGTACATTGCTAATGATCAGGCTCCTCAGAACCTAACAATAAAGACTTCTTTTCTAATGCAAGTGATTTGATTTTTTTGATTGGATCAAGTGATCGAGCCATATCACTACTGTAATAAATGAATGACATCAAATCACATAATCTGCACAACAAAATAAGCAGTGTCCTAGTTTTAGAAAAAAAAAACCCAAGAATACAATTTCAAATGGACTAAAAGTTGCAGATTATAAGAAACAATAACATGAAAGATGATTTCCATGCAACAAAGAATAAGTGTACGACACTGTCAACCCGAAGGGGTTGGAGTGATGGCTAGGAATTCGCTTCAGGAAATGGGAATCCTGAGTTTGATTCTCATTGTACTTCAAAGGGCCACTCTCCATAGATCTATCTGGTGTATATGGGTAAGGAGACTTAAACATGCCCCGAAGACTAATAAGGTGTTTTAAGAGAGGGTCGAGAGCAATTTCAAATACGTTCATAAACTATATCCAAATTTCTTTTACCTTCATGCTTACGGCATCAACACATTTCTGAACAAGATTATACTCTTCAGCCATGGGAAGCAGACTTTCACAAGATTTCAACACAGCAACCGCACTTGAGAAGCTACAGAGTGCAACACATGTGAGGAAGTCCTCCGCCCGGCCGGCTAGGTTGCCTTCACAGTATTCCTCTGTCATCTCTAGATATTCCGCCGCACAATATAGGACGGCGACATTGCGGACATTGATCTCAAAGTTGACGTTGTAACAAAACTTTGCCGCCTTTTCAAAGATCTCAGGTCCTCCGGGAACATCACGAAGTTGAATTCGGGTTAGATCAGGTTGATCAGACTCCATGATCAACTTTCTAATGAAACCACTCTTAGCTACAAGCATGAACTGCCATGAAAAACAAATGCCAACATTAGATTCTCCCTGAAGAGAAAAACTTCTCTGGATACTGTATAGAAATCATAAAATGGAACTCATGATCTGATGCTTCATTGAATTGCCTATATTAGTGGGCAATAGTCCAAATAAAAGGTACACAGTAATGGTCTAAAATGAGGAATATTTTTTTAACGGTCGAAGGTATCCGACTAATCCTTTAGAGTATGTGAAAATCTCTCAATTTATACCCATCGAATAAAGCCACGAGAAGTGAACTCTTGGAGTTGAACGTAAATCAAACATAAGACCACGCCTTTGTAAAGCGGCTTCTTGGCCATCAGGCCAAGCCCCTTGTTGTTTAAAACTAAGAATATTTTGAAAGAAATTTTAGTCTTTTTGAGTAATCTCATAAAGGCCTCATTGTTTTTCTACTTTCTATTAGAAAAAAAAAAAACTGATGTTTTCTATTTATTCTTGAGAAGGGAAATCTTTATCTCTATTCAACAAATGTGATTCAATTTTAATATATTACTTTTAAAATTAAAATTTTATATAATTGTCGACCTCGTCCAAAATATAAGAAGCTAAATTAGACATCTAAATTAGCTAAGACATAAGGATTCATTTGTATCTAAAATTTTTAGTTAATTAATTGAAGGCCATGGAATTAATAATAAAAATTGAAAATAAGATGTCTAGAAATAGCATAGGCCTCTGATTTTTTGTATTTTGAAAAATCTAATGTCTATTTTTAACTCTATATGTTACTATGGAGTCTACAATTTTTGAAAATGAAGCATGTATTGAAATGGGACAAAAAAGCATTTTTAAAAAATGAATTTGTACATGGTTTTTGCTTATCTAAATATAGTAAATTAAATGGAAGCTGTAGATTAGCTAAGATATCAAAATGTAAACCCATATGATAATTCTAGCCATCTAATCAAAGTCCATGAAATTAAGAATTTTAGTCAAAAAATTAAATGGCTAAACATATCAAATGCCTCTGATATTTTATACTTTGGTGCAGGGGTCGAGATATCGGCCGATACGTGAAACTGATATTAATATTTTTTTTTAAAAAAAAATTTAAAAGAAAGAAAAATATCGGCCGATACCGAATTTTAAACCTCTACTTTGATGAGTCTAGAGTTCTATGTTCATTTTGTATGGTAGAACGAGGTCTATAACCATACATGTAACATATAAGAAGTTCGGTGATTTATCAGAAAATAGAAAAACAAGGGGTTTTCTTCATATTATAATCAATTTTATATATGTTTCTCATTTTTATATTTATTTAAACAAAGTTTTTTTTTTTGAATTTACGTATGTGAAACCGTGGAAAATCCAGTGAAAAAATATTTATATAACCCATTCAAATGACCTCAACCCATAATCTTTTAATTGAACAATAATTACTTTATTATTGATTGCCCTTCCATAATTGGCTGAAAAGATAAAAATATATGCAACTAACCCTACAAAATTTGCTGTAGATTATTTCAGACACTTTCACTGTATAACATTAAAATGCCAAAAATATGTAAATATTTAGGGGCCTGTTTCAAATACTAAGTAGGTATTTACATACATATTTACATGAACCACAGCCTAGGATATATAAAAAATATTGAATATATATTAGTGTGACTGAATATATAAATAATATGGATAGATATAAGTTCAAATTCAAATCTCAGATCTTAAAATGGCAGTGGTCAACGCAGTTCTTTTAATGACCAAGCCACTAAGGTGTCCAGACCTTCACACACACAATAATTCTACAGACAGTGATCTGAAGTCGAGTGAGAATCAAATTCAGAACCCTCACTTTGTGAGACGAGTTCCTCGCCATCACTCAAATCCCTCTATGTTAACCAGAAATACAGTTTAGGGCTTCTATTTTCCAATTCACATGGGCCATTTAGCAGTAGGATCCACTGCTAAATGGTCCAGATCTCTTATCCACTGGCCTTCTTTAAGAATATATAACCTCATTAATTTAGCAGAAAATAGTTTTATTTTTTTAACAATAATTCCATCCAAAGACTTGGGCACTTTTGAAATTAAAAATTTAGGGTTTCTTCATTTTCTTCTCAAATTCCATCAATTATTTCAAGTGGTAAAATTGATTGCATTGTTGTTTATGACAAAATCAAGCATATTTCAGTCACTTAATAAAAAAATAACCAAGTAACATAATCACATTCATCTGATCCTGAAGCAATTTGAGTGTAGTTTTGGCAAGTAAATCCAAATATCATTGCATGGTACAAGAAAATAGAATTAGTAATACGATAGAAAGTAAAATACAACTGAAATAAACTAATAATATCCTGAATTTTATCTTCAATTCACATAAAAACCATCTGAAAATCATAGGAAGATTTTTAATAATATCTTATTTTTTTTAAATGGATATATTAATAGGTAAAAGGGTAATGAGTTCATATTAGATCTAACACATTCTTTTCAAACACCTAAAATATCTGACATCTTGAATTCCTAAAGAAATACCTTGTGAAGAGAAAAATTAGCCTCTCCGACTTCGGCAACAACATCTGTAGGAATCTCTTGAGAAAAAACCCTGGAAAATATGGAGAAACAAAATTCAATAAAACCCAAAACCCAGACAGAAAAACCAAGAAAATTACATGAATTTATCAAAAACATGAAAAAGAGAGAAAGAAGTGAAGAACACAAGAATTTTCTTATCTTCTTCTTCTAAAGTAAATTACCACTGGCCAGTTCTTTCCATGGCTAATGAAAGTCTTCCACTGTTTTTCGAAGATGCAGCCATGGCAGAGGAGAAAAGAACTCTGCAACTTTCTGTCTCACGAAATAGAAGAGACTTCAAATGGGTGTGATCTGCATTTGCTTTTATAGAGATTTAAATTTCAGTTCTTTTTTTCTCAACCACATATTAATGACTCAGTCATGGGAAGTCATTTTACATTTCTATTCTCTTCCCTTTTTGGATAAAATAATTATCCAGATTAAATGAATATAAAATTCCTTTTTGATTCTCCACTTGGATCAAGAGATTCACTGCACGTTAGAGAGTAGAAACATGTTGGATCGACTCGGCGCTCAGGTCGGCTCAACTCAGCTCGACTTGACTTGACTCAATTCGGTGAAATAAATAAATAGAATGTAATTACCAATTAACCATCATAAATGTCTTTGAACGGTGGGGATCATGTTGATGTTTGATGGTCCAAATCTGGGGTGTAAAATTCAGTATCGGCATATGTATCAGCCGATACGATATATCGACCGATATATCGTTATCGGCAGATATTTTTCTCCCTCTTTTTTTTTTTTTTTGATGAAAAGGCTTATCGATTGATATTATGAAAATTGTCCGATACGATACATATCGACCGATATTTATACCCCTGATCCAAATATGTTGTGGGCCGGGTTTTGTCTTTCCTAACGTTCTTATTTGCCAAGGGCCAAGGCTGTGGGCCCGTCCTCTTATTTCTTTTTCTTTAGGCAGCCCCTACCAATTTTTTGTTTTTTTTAAATCAAGACTGTGGAACACTTCAACAATTTACCATTGACTTCCAAGAACTTGAGCACTTGGTTGATTGAGTGGGAAATGATAACAATTTTGTATTAAAAGAACAATGTTATCCTTTAAATATAAGTTGTTTTCCATGATTCTACTTTACATAAAATTTGAATTTTTTTTTTGGTAATAGTTGTTTCTCAAATCTGCAAAAAAATCTATTCAATTGTAGGAATTTCTTTATTTTTTGCGAGAAAGGTATTCCCATGTTGAGGTGAGACTAATTTTTATGAATATACAAAGTCTTATTCTTGTGTACTGGAGAAAGTTCAAGAGAAGTCAAATTTGAAATTTTTGAACTAATTTCTAAATTTTAAACCAACTAAACTACTTGTGCATATTTTTCTGTAATGGGTGGTGTAACAGAGAACTTCTAAGTATGTCACCCATTCTAGTACTACTCTTGTCTAAATACACTTAACTTGTGGAGTAACATTTTGTACTTAATTGTATTTTATATTTACTAGAAAAATGATTAAATGAGGTTGACAATATGATTAGATTAGGAATTGGAGATGGAGAAAAGGAACGTTCATCAAGAAACTAGGGTGGATGAAAGAATCATCATATCCTCGATTTGAAAATAAGACACTAGGGCTGGAAATTCGATCAAGTCAGATTAGATTTTATTAAATCCAACTTAACTCATATATAAAGATATTGAACTCGACTAAAATTATTCAATCCAAACTGACTCAAATTGTTAATCTGACTCATCTCGAGTGCTGGATTGAATTACTAGCTCAACTCAATCTGAGAACTATATTAAATTTTTGATTGAGTCAGATCAAATCAATTCAGGTTAAGGTGCTTCAATTATACTCTTAGAAACTTGAATTCCTCTTGAATCAATTCAGGTTAGACCTTTCGACTCGGCTCTAGTCGACTCGGGAGAGGATAATGGAAGAATCACAGCTGTTTGGCTTCTTCCCTCACATGTCTCTGCCCAGCAAACGTGTGGCTGAGGTGACTCCGACCTGCGTCGCCAAGAAATCGTGGTTGTCGCCTTGACACGTCACTCTGCCTATTATTAACAAGCAATAACCTTCTGATCTGTCTGGATAAAGGTTCACAGAGTGGGGCCCGTACCATTTTACCAGTTCTGTCCCAATGGGATTTAGACACGTGGCATGTTGGAGTAGCATCTCTGCTTCAATCTCTCCGGGCTGAGAGCAAAAGATAGGACAAATTATTCATGTTCTAAAGTTTGAGGGGTCTATTTTTACTATAATCTGGACTGAAAAGTTTAAGATTACATAGCTGACGTAATTTATGAAAAAAATTTAAAAGATCCTTTTGTAAAAAAAAAAAAAAAAAAATTTGTAAGGATATTTTACAACGTGATTTTAGATCAAAGTGCTTTCTACATTTTCCAATGAAAATGTCTATTGTGAATTTGCACGTAATTTGTCATATCACGAATTTGTATGGCAGTCGGTAACACATTTAATCTTGCGTCGATACACACTGTCTGACAGCAGGCATCGATTTACAGATTTTAAATAAAAATTAACATTCTGTCTTTTTTTATAGAATTGATACGAAGAAATCGATCTATTAAAGTATGAGCTGAAAAAATCAATTGATTGATCCCTTCTGTGCAAAAGGAAACCAACGTAACAAATCGATCGCACGATGATGTAATCGATTCTGTTAATGCGGAAGAAATGAGCGTAACAAATCAATCGCACGATCATGCAATCGATTCTGTTAATGTATACTACACTAGTTTTATTATTTAAATAATAAAATTTTCTTTAAAACTTTAAAGTTATTTTTTAAGCACTGTGTATTTTCAAAATTTTCTCAAATTGAATATCCGGACTAATTACGATAACCTGATAAAAATACTTTAAGACTTCAAGGTTTTTTGACACTCCCAAATACTTAAAATAGAGTGTTTTATAAATAAGGATATCCCTTTGCTGTGCCGAAAACACATTTGGGAGTGTCAAAAGATGTTAAAGTCTTAAAGTATTTTTATCAGGTTATCGTGATTAGTCCGGATATTCAATTTGAGAAATTTTGAAAATACACAGTGCTTAAAAAATAATGTTAAAGTTTCAAAAGAAAAATAAAACTTTAACGGTATTTTTTAAGCACTCTCAAATTTTGAAAAATACTTTAAAAATACTCCCAAATGCTTAAAACAGAGTGATTTACAAATACGGGTATCCGTTGGCTGTGCCGAAAACACATTTGGGAGTATCAAAAGGCCTTTAAGTCTTAAAGTATTTTTATCAGATTATTGTAATTAGTCCGGATATTCAATTTGAGAAATTTTGAAAATACACAGTGCTTAAAAAATACTGTTAAAGTTTTATCTTTCCTTTAAAATTTTAACATTATTCTTTAAGCATTGTGTATTTTCAAAATTTCTCAAATTGAATATCCAGACTAATTACGATAACCTGATAAAAATACTTTAAGATTTCAAGGTCTTTTCACACTCCAGAATGTGTTTTCGGCACAACTAAGAGATACTCTTATTTGTAAAACACTCTGTTTTAAGCATTTGGGAGTGTGAAAAGACCTTAAAGTCTTAAAGTATTTTTATCAGGTTATCGTAATTAGTCCGGATATTCAATTTGAGAAATTTTGAAAATACACAGTGCTTAAAAAATAACTTTAAAGTTTTAAAGGAAATTTTATTATTTAAATAATAAAACTACTGTAGCATACATTAACAGAATCGATTGCATCATCGTGCAATCGATTTGTTACGCTCATTTCTTCCGCATTAACAGAATCGATCGCATCATCGTGCGATCGATTTGTTACGTTGGTTTGCTTCTGCGCAGGAGGGATCAATCGATCGATTTTTTCAGCTCGTGCTTCAATCGATCGATTTCTTCAGGTCAATTCTGCGCAGAAGGGCAGAATGGTAATTTTCACTTAAAATCTGAAAATCAATGTCTACTGACAGAAAAGTGCAGTATCTATATGGGCACCCTTAATCTTTTATCGTTATAATTTCACTTATCATTTTTTAATTAGAAAAGATTCAAGTAACTCAAACAAAGTGATTCAATTTACTAATCTTTGAGTTGAGTAAGTTAACGAGTTATACTTAAATTTTTTATTTAATTGTAAAAGTTTATTTAAATTACTTCACTTGATTGGATTCTTAATTTATGTCCAAATTTTAAATTTCTAAACTAAGCTCATAGGATGATTTAGGATTGTCGACCCATCGGGTTTAGACTGGGTCTTCCTTTATTCATAATTAAGATCCAATAAATAAACAGATTGAGTTAGGTCGACTCATAACAAAGTAGACATCTAAAAAAAGATGACTCAAACTATTTGAAAAGAGAGCCGTTGGGCAGGCCAACCTATTAGTGTTCCAATATTACTATTCGAGTGGATTGGAGTCATCAATTGTGGGGATTAGAGAATCCTTTCTAATGAAATATCTCTTGACACTCCTTTTAACTTAGATCTAGGAGTGGTAATGGGGTGGGTTCGAGTTCAAATAATTTATCCATTTATTTTTAATATTTTAACCAAAACCCTGTCATTTGTTAAATGAGTTTGAATCAGGTCCAATCATTTGTTGATTAAGACAACTGCAATCAACTTAAATTTTGTATTTTGAAGCTAGATTCAAGTAGTTTAGTAATTTTGTTAAAAAGTTTTAGATTTAATCAAATTTAGGTTAAATTAACTGATTGAATCATTTTAATTTAAATAAACATGTCCAAGTAATAATATCAACAAGTTGGATAAAAAATACACGATACGCAAAAATAGATAGGAGATGATTTTTTTAAAGGACGTCCATTTTAACACAGGTAAAATATATTAGGAGATACATGATAAGTGAAATTCTCATTTTCTTCCTATTAGTATACAACTCATCAAGTACCGATGTACAGATATGCAGAACATATATATACAGTAGTGTGTTAACAATACATCGGTACTTAATTAATGAGTACACCGGTATGAATAAAATAAAAATTTCACTTTATTCCATGTCTCTTAAAATATTTTGTCCGTGTTAGAATGACTGATTTTTTTTTAAAATGAGTATAAACAACGTTAATTTTAATAACAAGGACAATTGTATATTTTTTTACCATTTAATTGATTGACAATATTTAAAATATAAGTTCAATACTTTATATTATAAAAATTAAAATATCAATATTTTTATCAATTTTTAATTTTTTTTCGTAGTCAAATCATATGATTACAATGTGGGACACAAAAGAGAAAGATGCGTATACTGATTGTTGAAATGGACGTTGTCTAGTGATGTGGGGACAACGGTTTTGCAGCAGGAGTGGATGTAAAGCCCTAACATACTTTGTACATGAATTGAACGAGTGGCTATACAGACTCCTGTGCCCACAACGCTCTTTTAGCTCTAGTGGTCACATCCATTGCCAGATAGAAAGGCTGCAACATGCAACACACCTCATTAGCAAATGTCAATTTCTATGCGCTTGATCTACTTTGCTCAGCTCAATTATTATTATTCTTTTGTCTAGATATTTTTAGATGATTTGATTAATTTTTAAAATATGGGTAAATTTCTTTTTTCGTGGACTGATTAATTTTATCAGAAGTGGTCTGTAGAGTATTTCATTAATTTTCGAGATTGTATAAATCTCATTTCTCTTGTGTACATTGAATAATTCGGTGGAGAATGGTCCTTTGAAATTGGGATAGAGTGGAATATGAATTGAACTCTGTACTCCTATTTTTTGAAGCGAGTTTTTAGTCATCTCTTCAATCCTTTTGATTATCTCAATTATGATTTTTATCAAATATTTTTTTTTTAAATTAAGATTAAAATCCTCAAAAACCCTTAATAATATGTGGTTTCTAAGAATTGATGTTGTTTGTACTTACTTGTCAAGAAGACATTTTTGTAAAAATATGATAATTATTTTTTATATTTTTACGTTTTGTATTGCACATTTATTTTATAGCAAGTCATACAGACATCCGACTTTTCTGCCGCTACACACCCCATTTTAAAAAATTGAGTGAAATTACCATTCTACCCCTCCATGTTCTATCATCCGAACGAACTGTCAGTTCATTTTCAGTTCATTCAGATGAATATACTCGTCCGAACGAACTGTCAGTGTAATTTATGTTCGTTCGAACGAATATACTCATCTGAACGAACAGATCAGTGTAATTTTAGTTCATTCGGATGAGTATACTCATATGAACGAACAAAACAGTGCAATTTCAGTTCGTTCGGACGAATGAACTTATATATGTTCATTCGTTCGAATGATCAGTTTGAATATACCCTAAAAATAATATGTTCGAATGTCAGCAATTCCTCAAAGTAATTTGGGCAACTCCTGCAGTATAGGTTCTTTGTGTGCTATTTCAGATTCTGTTTTGAAAAAGAAAGAAGTGTCATGTTTGCTGGCAGATCTCAAAGTAAAGCACCTGAATATGGGGATGCAGCCAAAACATGGGCCAAGTCTGAAGAGGACAAACTTGAGGAATATGAGGATGCAGCCAAAACATAGGCCAAGTATGAAGAGGATAAACTTGAAGAATATGGTGATGCAGCCAAAACATGAGCCAAGTCTGAAGAGGACAAGTTTGAGGAAGTGAATAAGAAAGCACATTCGTTCGAATGATCCTAAGTAATCATTCGAACGAATGAATATAAGTACGAACGAACTGAAGTTGCACTGTTCAGTTCCTTCAGATGAGTATATTCGTACGAACGAACAGAAATTACACTGATCTGTTCGTTTGGATGACTCTATTCGCAGAGGAGTAGACTGGTAATTTCACTCGATTTTTTGAAATCGGGTATGTAAAGGAAGAAAAATCGGGTGTCTATATGGGGAGTCTTATTTTATTGTCACTTATACATTAATATATTTTATATTTATTTATTATAATCACCATCATCATCTACCAAGTTAGTTATGGGCCAATACATATCATATTTATTTCTTATCTTATTTTTCTTCTCTATAAAATTTTTAGATATTATTCAAAATTTCAATTTGAAAAAAAAATGCCTTTTAATTCTTCTTCAAACTCTCTTTTATTCTTCTTGTGAGATTTTATTCTCTTCTCCTTCACTTCTGCCGCAGGCTCTCCTTTCCTTCTTTCCCGTTTTAGTTGAGGAACCCTGCCCAGTAGACCTTTCTCGTGCTGCCCGCTTGTGCTCCACCGCCTAGACGCTTCTGCCGCCCTGCTGGCTGTGCCCAGCCGTCATTGCTGCCTGGACCACGGCCAGGTTGAGCCTCCCTCAACCAGCCAAACGTCCACCTTCCATCTCCAACCCTAAGTCCCTGTTCTTTAATTTCCAACTGCGCCCAAAACCGAGACACTCCCTACGTGATTTGATCAGGCCTTAATCAAATCCATTTAAATTGATCCTCCGCTGCATCATTTTTTCTATTATTTTTTTCAAAAATGTAAAAATAAGAGGAAGAGAGCGTTGTGTATGTTTTAATTTACATGTGGAAAATTAAAGGATACCAGCATAAAATCTCCACGGATGGACTCTTATCCCTAAGGTATACCAAGGTTAGGCATGGGAGCTCGAACTCATGACCTCCCATTTTCTGAAACAGGAGGTAATCATGGGAGTTCGAACCCATGACCTCCCATTTTTTAAGACGAGAGGTAACCAGCTGAACTACACTCATGTCAGTCATTGTCATTATTTTTCTTCTTTTCTTGAGTGCAATGGCGTTTGTCCTTTTTTTTTTTCTTGCTAGCCTCATTAGTGCACATCTGATGTTTTTTTTTAATTAATATATTAATCATTTAAAAAAAAAACCTTTGTCGTCTCATTTTTCTCATCAATTTGGACTTAACTTTTAATTTTGATAAATTATATCAATCAACTGTCCAATCTAACTTCATAAAACTTGAACTGATTTTGATAATATCATGTTGCTGTCATGAGTCAGACTAAATTTAAAATTAAATGGTTGTTATATTTTCAATATTTAATTAAATAATAAACATAAGTTAGATGTTTTAGTAGAATGACTTAAAAAGAGAGACATAGCTAAATAGGATTTGGACTTGGGAGTAATTATATAAGGAATCTGGATCCCTCCCTACAGCTGTAGCAATAAAGATTTTATGCTGCAACCAATGATTCTTTGCTACAAGCAGGGGTAAAAAAAAATGCCCCGATCGATATATAGGCCGAAATGCAAATATCGGTGGATATATCGCCCGATAAGTTTCTCTTTCCTTCGATATTAACATTTCTCTCTCTTCTGATATTCAAAACCATACAAAACCGCAAAAAACATTAAAAAAACTGTGAAAAAATGTATCAGTTTTTTTTTTTTAAAAAATAAAATAAAATTTAAATACTGATATTTATGCATATCGGCCGATATGGTGACCGATATTCAAGACCGAATATTGGCCATATCGGCCGATAATATTTTTATACGGTCGATACATATTGTATCGGTCGATATTGTTCGGTCTTCAATATGTACCGGCCGATATTTAGACCCCTGGCTACAAGGACGAATTTACAGGTGAATTGGACATTTCAATTATATAAGGAGTTACGATTTATTTACTTATCAATTCACCCTTGCAGGATCCACATGACCAAGAATGACTGATCAGAGTATAAAATTCCTACTATTACGATAGAAGAGGATTCAAATTCTAATATTTGAGACTTAGATTAATGTAGTAAAAGAGAGAGAGTTGATTTTATAAGATCCAAGTAAAAAAGTAAAACTAATAAAAAAGGAGAGCGACATTCGGGAAATCTTTCTCTACACACCTGTTTTTCAAAAGTTGATGAAAATTACCTTTTTGTCCATTTTTGAAAAACGGGTGTGTTGGGAAAGATTTTTCGGATGTCTATATAGCTCTCCAATAAAAAAATATAGATGAAAGATGGGAATTAATAGGTATATCAATGTTTTTGATATACTGAGCTTGTCTTTTTGTCCACTTGTCATAATGTAAATCGTAAAGAGTTATATGGGTATTTTTTTAGATAAAAAATCTCAGTGTCTCTCTCATTTCTGATCAAATATTGGCTTTGATGATCTACCATTTATATGATTCTGGATCCAATAAAGTAAATGAAAGGTAGTCTTTATATTCGTTAAAAAATTGAAGTCAGTCTAATAAAAAAAAATATAAAGAATAAAAAGTTTCAACTTCAATTGACTATTTCTATGACTTTAAATTATACATCTAAAAACAATGGTCAATATTAGATCATATTGATAAAAATTCGTATCAACTGATACAATTCGTACCGGCCGATATTTGAACCCCTGGATAAAATGGTTTTTTTCCCATTATATAAAATTCATAGGATAGGGAATCATGTCACTTGTACATTTTATAAATGCTAAATGATGTTGGAATTATTGAACTAGATTCAAAACTCCTCACTTAATGGTTCCCACATAATGCATTGCATACTGTTATATTTGAATTTTTTTTTTTTTTTTATGATTAAGGTACTCAGATTTCTAAAAGCACTTGACTAATTATCGGAGTATATATAAGCCTCTCTATCCACACAAATCGGGTAACTCTTTAGAGAATGGCGATTTAGGGTAAAATGAAATTAGAATTCTAAGACTCCCACTTCTCAAACCCCTTTGAATATATATATTTGATCATCCATGTTTTGAAGAAATGATGTAGATTAAATTTGTCAATAGAGAAACATTTAGGATAGGGGGTTTTCACATACTTCAGAAGACTAGTTGAGTGCGACGCCTGGACACCTCCAGACCTCAAAAAAATAAAAAAAATAGAGAAATATTTAGCACCTTAGCCTAGCACTACCTTTCTATATTAAGATTCTCTAGATATTTGCCTTAGTTCAGATGGCGAATTATATTTAGGGATTGTTTAGCTTGGGCCAATTCCGCCAAATGCAGTACTAGTATTTCTAGATTTACATGAAAATGGATTTACTGTGAACTTCTTGCCAAAAGTTATTTTTTCAATGGTAAAAATCTGTTTAGATGTATAGTGTTGAAAAGATGTTTGAAATTAGCTTCATAAAAATTGATCAGTAAACCAGCATGGTAACTCAGTTGGTCTAAATTTTTAGGATTAGATTAGAGATCTTGGATTAGGCTCCTCATAAACTTACTTGATACATGAGGCTTGTCGGTGATTTAATATATCCGTGGGTAGGAATACCCATGTTATAAAAAAAATGACCAGTAAAATTTTATATAAAGTTTCAAACGTAGAACTTTGACCAATATCCACATTTAAACAACTTAAAATTTACTGAATATTACAACTGTTATTTTTAAACTTATTTCTATACTAAGATCCTTTTCATTGGTTTTGTCAAGAGTTGGCAAATTTACAAGTGAGAAAATGGGGCCTTACATTGCCCAAAACATCCAAAGTAGTGAAATGGGCCTGATAATGGGTCCAGTGTTGGGCCTAATTAATTTTAAATTAAATTACTTTTTGAACCAATAGCTAAGGCTTGATGTAGAATTTAACATTGTAAATTATTGTAATTATAATGTGTTTAAGACTTAAGTGGGAGTTACAAATAAACTTGTAAAAAAATATTTTTGTTATTGCAGTGGGCTTTTTATGAGGCTCGTTAACTAAAGTTGGTAATGAGAGCAACTTTACTAGGTATTCCCATGGGTCGAAAATTCGGCCGAACTGAGATTTCGGCTGAATTAATCTTTGGTGGCTTTTTTTTGAAAAAATTCATTCAAAAAATAAAAAAGCTGTTTTTAAAAAAAAAATAGAAATATTGGCCAATATTACAAATATCGGCCGATATTCGTCCGATATGGGCAAATATCGGCCGAGATATCAACCAAGTCCACAACCAATATTCTTATTTTATTTTATTTTTAAAAAGAATAAATCGACCGATATTCGGCCGAGATCTCAGCCATATCGGCTGATTTCTTTTTTCTTTGGCCGATAAGCACAATATTAGCCGAGATTTAAACCCCTGGGTCAATCTACCGAATTCACTTTTAAGGCTTTGCGGGTTAAATTGTTTTCGAAAACTCTAACATGACATTACTAAGTCACGAGTCTTGTGATTCAATTTAGTTCATTTAAGATTGACAAAAACAGATTGTTTTATAAAGTTTCATTTAAGATTGTTTTAAGATAAAAAAAAGTCTTAATTCATCTAAATAAGTAAAACCTAATAATTCAAAACATGTATTATTGAATATATAAAGTTAGATTTAAAAGTTGCCAAGTCTGTATCTTTTAATTTAGAGTTTCTGTTTGAGAGTTTGGGTTTCATTTCCACTCCACTCAAGGGTCACTCCATGAGAGTTAGAGATACTTAAACGGTCTCAAGATCGAGTCTTTGATAAAAGTATTAACAATGTAATTCTCTCTCATTTTTTTAATCAAAGTATAATATATGCAAATGTTCTTTTTTCTTTGGTGTTCAAGTCTCTTACGGTACCTGATTAATTCTTGGGACATATGAAAATGTCTCTATGTCCACACACACCGAGTAAAAGTGCGGAGAGTGGTCTTTAGGAGGACTATGTTCATAAGATACTTGAACGGATTCAACAATAAGTATGTTATTAATATAAGTGAACCATTAAAATTCATCTAATTGTCATTTAAAACAAGTAGTTGTATCATATTTAGATGATTACTTCTTTTTTTTTGAATTTACGTGTGGAAAACCATGGGATACCCAGCGTAAAATCCCCACGGATAAGTCCACTACCCCTAGGGCACAGTAAGGTTAGATCATGGGGGCTCGACAACTTCTCATTTCTTGATGCGGGAGGCTACCAGTTTAAATGGCCATTTTGTTCAGATATTTGAGAATGAAGTTAAGATATTTCCACAGAAGGTGTAAAACAAAAAGAATGAATGAAGCTTAGAAGAAACTAAAATAGACTAAGAAAGCAAATGCGATGTAACAATTCCATGTTGATGGGTCACGTTTAAAGACCTATAAAAGTTGGAAGACTTGTACAAGTTGAAGAGAGAGAGAGAGAAATGAAATGTTGATAGATCACGTTCGACGACTCACAAAAGTTAGAAAGACTTGTAAGTTAGAAAGAGTTAAACAAGTTGCAGAGAGAGAGAGAGAGATAGGGAGAAAGAGAATTGAAGACTTAAAAAGTTAGAAAGACTTCAACAAGTTGCAGAGAGAGAGAGAGAGACAGGGAGAACGAGAATTGAATGAGTGGAGAAGACATTGCTACATGAATTGTCATGAAAGAGAAAGAAAAGGAGTTCTCACTTTACTTAGTCCATGAAATGTTAGGAGTCTTAGAGATTGAGAGCCACAAGCAAGTTTGGTAAGACACCAAAGACCAAAAGTGTGGTCAACATATGTGAATGTAGAAGTTTGAGAATTGGATAATCTCTCCATTCCATTGATATGTATTTTATACACAAATTACAATTCTTAAATAGGGAAGGAAATAAATCAAGAATTCCTTGAATAGGAAAAAATACAACTTAGGTAAACACAAATTGGGGAATGTCTATTTTGTGAGGTGGCTTTCCGTTTATAGGCTCGATTTGGAAGGATTCAAAATTATCCCTTAATTTTCAGATCTTATTTTTGCTTCGGGAAACTTTTTTTTCTCTCTTTTTCTCTTTCTTCATTAAAAGTTTTGTATAAGAAAAAAATAGAGACTCCTTTCTCAATGTAACAAATCTCTCCCATATTTTCAAATTTATCACGTTTTTATCAGCAAAATACCAATCATCGTTAATATCTTGACATTTATCTATATTACGGTAAATTCCTGATAAAATCATGTAAAATGGTAATATCGCGATAATATCCCGATAAATGTCTGATAAATTCTTTATTAATATTTCTATTTTTATTATTTTTTAAATATTATATTTTCTAAGAGATTTTTCCATTAATTTCCTAGTAAAAATTCGAGAATTTGAAAACACCCCAATATTATCAATTGTCGTTAATATCTCGAGAACGATATTTGTGACAATGGCCGTGAGGCCTCTCTTCGGCTCCATTGTGTGTTTTGTAAATATAGAAAATCAGTGAGGAAAATTTGTGGAGATTCGCTTTTTGTAATCAAGAGAGTCAAATTTTGGTTACAGAGAGCGTTTGGAAAAATTTGCATCTCTATTTTAATTTAGTGGAACTTACCTAATTCTTGTCTTTGTACATAGGCTTCAGCCGAACCACATAAAGTTGTGTTTTCTTCGTGTGATATTTTTCTCTCTTTCTCATTTTTTTTTTTTGAAAATCTCAGTGACTTTTTTTTTTTTGAAAAAATTTATTTAAAAAAATAAAAAAGGTTTTTTTTAAAAAAAAAATTAAAAATATAAATATCGGCCGAGATATCGACCGGGCCCATGCCAATATTTGTTTTTTTTTTAAATAAAAAATAAAAATCGACCGATATCTCGGCCGAACTTTTCTGTCTCTAGCCGATACTATGCGTATCAGCAGAGATTTCCCCTGGTGTGGATATTTGATTGCTTCTGTTGCATTGTTTGAATTCGATTTTAGCACAACAGACACCATATTTACACAGTTCAAATGGCCCATTCTCTATTATCGATTGGAATTTTGTAATGTATGTTATATGGAAAATATCATCGTCATTATCAGTATCATCATTCCTTTATTTATTTATTTAGAATTGATTAAATAGTTCATTTGAAGGACTTTAATGCGTGTGGTTTTTATATTTGACTTATTACTATATGTTTGGTCCAACTCAAGTAAAGTGATCTCACTCTTAACCATTCTTTCAGCTACAACTTGGTGATGAAAAGATCCTCTCCCAATCTTGAGATAGTTTAGGTCAAACTTCAATTTAACTCACCAGGCTGATGCTTTTAAGTAGGGCTGCAACTCAGGTCAGGTTCCTTAAAATTCAACCCAACTACAATTGATATATATAGAACTCGATCTGACGTAATCCGAATTCTCAACCCGAACTTCACAATCCAACGCGATCCGAATTCTAACTCGAATCAACCTAAATTCTGACCCGACCCACATTCTGAAACCATTTTAGCCTAATTTTAGTAGGGTCGAGTCGGGTTAACTTGTAAAATCCTCAACCCAACCCAAATTTCATGAGGGCTTTAATCTTCTCAACCCGACTCAACCCGCTGACCAAAAATTCTCCACCCGACCTGCATGATTTCTCAAGTTGGGTCAAAACCCAACCCGAATTGCAGCCCTACTTTTAAGTAAACGGATTAGATGGGCTTAAGATTGGTTAGGATTTTATTTAATCAGGCTTAAGATTTCTCAACGGAACTTGAGCTCAAGAGATCCATTCCAACCTAGGACGACTCAAATGGGTTAAACCAGCCCAAACTTAAATTTCCTTGGGCTAGTTTTTTATCACCTCATCAAGATTTTTTAATTTATTTTCTTAAAATACCTCACTTTATATATTTTAAAATAAGCTAAAGAATTTGAAAAGAGACTATTTCTCTTCCTTCAACACATGGTGCACAAAAGTTTAAATTTGAGACGAGACTATTGGATTAATCAAAATAATAAAATTTAGCCACACTTAAACTTCAGAAAGAGGATGTTAAAGGAAAATATCATATTATTAAAATTAAAAGTAGGGGTGAAACTTGGGTCGGGTTTTGACCTGACTTGTAACGACCCGACCCGACCCGACCCGAATACAGGGTTTAGGGTCCAACTCAGCAAGAAATTGTCCGCTCTGGGCCTCACACACATGCGCTAGCCCGCACAGATTTAGATTGGGCCTGGCTTACCAGGGATAGGCCCAAAAGGCGTCTTGCTAAGTTGCCATGGGTGGCTACATACAAATCCCTCAAGATTTGTCTCCACTTCCGATATGGGACTCCACACCCACATCCGAGCCGCACTACACATTGACTGGGTCGATGTGTAGCATCTATTGGACACTCAGCGCCGCCCCCCAACACCAACCAACCCCCCCCACCCCCCCCCCCCCCCCCCCCCCCCGCCCCTTCCCCTTTCCCCTTTTCACGGGTAGGGGTATCACATGACTCGAAAAATTGGTGGTCTGAATTATGCAATTTTAAAATTAGGGTTGGGCTGGGTTGAAGATAAAAAACCAGAATTAAATTCAAATCTAGCTGGGTCAAGCTTTTTTTGAAATTGACCCAGTCCAACCCACTCAAAAAACTTAATATATAATTAACAATGCCCTAATCCTCTCTTCCTGCGAGTGTGAGAAAGAGACCAAGAGTGAGAGTGACACCGAGAGAGAGAGAGCAAGAGATACCTTAATCCGTTCCCTTCCCTTCCTCGATAGCGATGGTGACAGTAAATCCTCTTTCCTTCACTTCCTGTGATCAACGATCAGTGATGGTGATCTCGATCCTCTCTGGCTCTCGACCGTTTCGGCTCCCAATCCTCTCTCTTTCTTGTTCTCTATCATCAACCATCATCAGAGCTTGGTCCTTCTACCGAAGCTTCAGTCCATGTTTTTTTTTTTTTTTTTGCTTTTTTTAAATTCGGGCTAAAATGGGTCAGGGTGATTCTCGGGCTCTAGGATGAGTTGGGTTGTGCAATTTGGGTTACCAATACAAGTCGGCTTAAGCCAGGCACAACTATTTTTTATATTAGTTGGGTTGGGTTTATCAAAACCCAACCCGATCCGCTTGAGTTTCAGCCCTAATTAAAAGGTTCTGAGGTTGATTTTTAAAACTATGGATGGAAAGAATAAAGATGGACATGCTAATTAGTGGAGTGACTCACGGTATGATTCATGATAGAGTCAAATGGCAAAATAAAAAAATTGAAAAGTCAAATCAAGATAAATGGGATTATGACATGATGATGAAAAGGGAACATTGAAGCTAAATATTATATAAAAATAAAGTTTGGTTTAATATTTTAACTAATCTAATATTATCCTTCGTTCTTACGTGATTGAATGGAATGAAAATTCAATACTTAGTGTTCACCAAAAATCCTCCCCTTAGATCACAAAATAAAAGAGATGATAGATAAAAGAGGTTTCCAAGTAGGCCTGGGGCCTTTGATCTCGATCGTGGGTCTAGGGTTCTTTTTATTTTGTCCGGGCCCGGGCTGTGGGCTTTTTTTTTTTTTGTTGTTGTTGGGCCCATATTGTCTTTCATGTATTTTTTGGGGGTTCATCTCTCTTTGAATGAATCAAATACCAATGATTCAAAAAAAAAAAGTATTGATTGAATGAAAGAACACTATTAAGCTTGTGATTTGATTTAAAAATAGACGTGACATGGAAATAAATGATGCATTGACGTTATAAAACCGAAGTGATTGGTGCACCAATATTTTTACCTTCTGTGTACAAAAAATGAATGAAATACTCATTTTGTTCAAATAAATGGGAAGAGAAAAAGAAGAGAGATTATTTTTTTTGGACAAAATGAGTATTTTATTTATTTTTGGTGCACTGTATATGATTTTTATGGACCTTTCTAATGAATAATTAAGTAGGTTATGTAAGTTTAAGAATTTTTTTTTAAAGTATTCACAATTTAGAAGTATAAACTATAAAGAATATGTTGATTGGTTAAATTGTGATGAATTTTCATAATTTCATGCTTAAACATAGACATTTTCATTGGACCCATGGTTTTAAGTAAGGACAAAAAAATCTCGGTATTAGCCGATATTTCAATTGAGCAATTTCTCTTCTATTTTTTTTTAATTCTATATCGGCCAATACATGTTTCATTAGCTGATATATAAAGATTTTATAAACGGATATATATCGGTCGATATTAAAGATTCCCATTAATTTATAGAAACTTTAATATGATTTAATTGTGTAAAAACTTTCATGACTCAATTTTGAAGGTAAAAACACATGAGTCGACTAGCCCTACTAAATTTAAGTACGGATGGTCAACATGTCAATTATAAAAATTTGAATATTTTTACTCATTCACTACAAATAATAAATGGACTTTTAATTGTATATTCCTTTAATTTAATTTAAATCAACTAGTTATATATATTTAATGAATCTATTTTTTAAGTATTTATTTATATAATTTTATATGGTCATTAGATTCTACCTCATTGCCACGTGGCATCTATATGGTTCTTCTATTTAATTAGTACTTGGAAAATGGAAACCCCTTCGATCTCTCGTCTCTTTACGTGAGTGATCCACGCAAAGGAAAATGGTAGGTGGGCTGGGCTTTAATACGAAAAGCAATTCTAACTTTATTATAAGGCCCAGTCTCTATTCTATGTAGGGTCTTCCAATTTTAGATGGATAAATATCTAGTTAATTCTACAAAATAGGATTAAATTAAGGTGCCCATCTTAACACAGGCGTTATCTTTTAGGAGGCACAAATTTTAGTGAACTTCTCATTTTACCCATCATCTATCCGCAGAAATCAGTTCACTTATCGGTGCACCGGACAGGTACACCATCACTTGAAAATCGGTGCACCGATTTCTTGAGAGTCTAAATCGGTGCACGGACTGGATCATTTTACATATAAACTGGTTCACTTTCTAATGAATCGGTTCACTGAAAAAATGAGCCGATTCTGCAGATGAGGGCAAATTGAGAAATCCGAAAAACTCGTGTCTACTAAAAGAATATTCCTGTGTTAGGATAGCCACCCTTAAATTAATTATAATAATATAATATATTTATTTAGAAAACTGATCATAACTAAAGAGTTGACAAAGTAATTTTTTTTATAACTAAAGAGTGTAAACGTCTTAGAGCACCTGATTAATTTTCGAAATATATGCAAGCTTCCTTACTTATACACACCGAGATATCAGTCGATACGACCGATATCACTCAAAACCGATATTATTACCCCTGATCTAAACCATTTAAAATTCTATCTTTTATTATTTAGATCGAACATTGATTAATGTTAATTTGATGTCTTTTTGTAGCTACATTCAACATCATATATAAAAATAATTTTTCAATGATTTTATTTTGATATTAAAAAAATCAAATGTAAGATAAATTGATGGTGTAGTGGCTTCAGATCGTGCCCATTCAATGAGAAATTTGAACTATTTAAAATGTTATTTTTTTCTTCTTTAGATTGAGATTCAAAGTTGATTATATTCATGTATCTTCACAATGGCATTATTAATCATCAAATAAAAGTATTTATTCAATAGTTTTATTTTGATATTAAAAAATGAAAAATCAAAATGATTGAACAATCACGTATGTTTCAACAAATCTCATTTTGAAGAGTTTAATAATCTCCATAATGATCTGTTTGTCATCTAAATCATATACTCATGGCTTGTCAAAGCACATAGAAAAACAAACAATAGTTTTAGCTTAGCAGTCAAGAACTCGTTTGAGATGCGGGAAGTTTTCGGTTCAAGTCAATCTCAACACAAAAGGCCCACTTCCTATAGAGTTACTAGGTGTGTGTGGATAGGAAGGTTTGCACGTATCTCAATATTAATTAAGTGCTTTCCGAGGCTTGGATATCTTGATGTTCAAAAAAATAAAAATAAAAAGTTCAATTTTATTGAAAACAGATGTAGAAGTTGTTTGTAACATTTTACTAATTGAAAGTAAGAGTATGAAAAATGAAACTCTTCTCTTTTCATTTATAGAAAAAGAGTTCTTTGCAAAAAAGTACAAAAAATTGAAAAAAAAAAATTTTATTCTGAGAATTTATTTTCTATAATAAAAGATAATTTAAAAAAAAAAAAACAAATGAAGGTTTTTCTTACTCACCGAGATAATTTTTTTTATTTTTAATAAAAATAAAGATTTTGATGTAAATGATAAAACTGTCAAATTTTCAAGAGGTTTGATTTCATATCGCCTTTGGATTATTCGGACTAAGTCCTTGAGGCATGTGCAAATCTCCTTTTCCATTGATACTGAGTAAAATTAGAGAGAGTGGCCCTTATATGTTGAGAGTAGAATTTACGCAGAAAACCTCTAACAGTTTATTAAGGATCTTAACCGTCTAGTTCTAAACATAATTTTTCTATAAAATTACTTAAAAAACTAATAATCACTCAATCTATTCAAAGTCTATTCAATTAAAATTCAGATTCTTGAAAACTTAAAAAGAAAAAAGTCAAACACAGTAAAAAAATATATTCTGTAATACGGCCAAACCATCAACCAAACACTTAGAATAAAATAGAAAGTAAAGAGAAAAAGAGAGAATTTTTAAAAAAATCGATAACCATAGAAATGTGGGAATATTGAGATGGACACTTTCTGTGAAAAGCATTTTCTCCACTTCTGTTTGGATGGCCTCTGACGCCATTCCACTTTGGAAAACTGCCACCGATTATTGTGTCTGTAACTGGGGACTTTTCCTTCTTTTGTTTTTCCTCCTTTAAGTGGGCCCACCTTTTGACCTTTTCCCCGTTCCCTGACGTGGATCTCCATTTCTAATTTTCTTTTGCCTGACCGACGAGTGACGCCGCCCAACCCAATCCAACCCAACCCACTAAGAGGAGAACTTCTCGGATTTTGCCCCCTCCCTCCAATTTTAGGGCGGTGGATTGGGCCCACAAGTGTCTTCCCAGGTGGGGTCTACTTTTTATAACATAAATTCATTCCTTCGACGACTAATAAAGTTACTTGTACTAGGTTTGAAATTTGGGTCGAGTTTTAAACTGATTCGAGAAATCAATGGGTTTGAATTATGTATTTATATATTTTGAATTGGGTCGGGTTGAAAAAATAAAAATTTATATCAAATTTGGATTAAGTTGGGTTAAGAAATTTATAATCAATCCAACCTGATTCGACCCAAGGGCACCAAGTTATAAAACAACATTCAGGTCAAAAATTCGATCAGGGTCAGGTTGGGTTGGGTTCAATAAATTTTGACATGGGTTGAGTTGATTTTATTAAAATCCGACTTGACCCGACTTAAATTTCAACCTTACTTGTATCGTTGGATTCTAATTTATTAACTTCAGTTGATGATATATAATTGGTAAAGGTCAGGTATTCATATATTTCATGTGACTAATTTCTGAAATATATGTAAAATTTTCAATTTGTACTCTATCTGTTTATTTTAAGGATTTAAATAAATTATTAAAATGTAAAAGAACTTGAATTTTGACTTAAGGCCATCTATGATCTATCTACAGTGCTTTCATGAGTTTAGCTCACTGTTTCAAAGCTCTAAACTCAGACTCTACATGAAATCTCATCAACTTGAGAAATTTAGTTAAGTTTTTAGAAAAAAAATATTTTTTTTAAAAAAATTCAGTAAAATCTTATTGAATCAAGTTGACTCGAACCGACTCATTCAAATTCTCCGAGTTTTTAAACAATAGTTTAACTTGAACTCTGAAGCCATTGGACCAACCAACTGCCCACAATGGAATTGAAAACTCATTTTTTTTAATATTATAAATATTCATAGCTTTATATGTTAATCAATATATGGACAAATTTGTGGCTACACAGGCATTGTCAACTGTCTAATTTAAAATGATAAAATATAAATCATGCATTGATTCTTCTATTTATTGTCCAATTAATAGTGTACATAATTGGTAATTTATGTTTAGTAGATTTATAATCTAAACATATTTTTTAGCATTGATTTGTGTCTAATCACATCTCAATATTGTGAAATTATAAGTTTTTAATGAACTGATTAATTTACTATTATCTTCTCTTTCATCATGATTTCAGTAAGCAAGGCAGTCCAATTCATTCTCCCTCATGAAAATAAAAATAATACTAATGATGGCAAGAATATTTACATCTAAAGTAAGGCCAACGATCTTCACATGGGTATTTTATGTATATAGACACGGACCCAATTTGCCCTCCACTTGCCGTACCTAAGAAAAAAGAATGCCAAAATTCATGAATAGTGCAATCGGCTCGCCAAAATTCATGAACAATATAAATCAACTCACCAGAATTGCAAGTTGGCTCGCCAAAATTTATGAACAGTGCAATTCGGCTCACCAAAATTCATGAACAGTGCAATTCGGCTCTCTAAAATTTCAAATCTACTTGTCGAAATTTACATGAACAGTAAACATTAGCCCATTGAAATTTTACTATACATGCAAAAGGTAAAATTGATAATACACTAAAACCTATGTCGCTAAACACAAAATGTCTGTGGAAGGATCGCTGGCTCTAAAGTAACTTCCATTTATATATTAGTTTCTACTTAAACTAAGAAGACATTTCTTGTACTTATTCGCCAAAATTCATGTTCTTTATTCTAATTTATTTCTTCATGGCTGTTTGTTTCATTTTTTTTAATTTACACATGAGAAACCAAATATAAAACTCTCATGGGTGATACCTACTGTCCTTAGGGCACACCAGGTGAGGCCATAAGGGTTTGAACCTGACACCTCCCACTTCCTGAGGCGGAAGATTAATTTTTTAATATAATGAGATATTTTTAGCCTTTTTAATATAATGAGGTATTTTTAGCTTTGCAAGTTCATATAAAAGTAATAATTGGAAGAAGCTCTTGTCTCATTAAAAATGTTTATTGTAACTAGTTACATTCAAAGATGACTTGGTTTTATTTAAAAAAAAAAACTTTAGCAACTTCTACACAGTTTAAATGATCAATTCACTCTCAGTGAAAGCTAGTGAAATATGCTGCATGTTAGATCTATACTCACATGACATACAAATCATGTTGAAATTATTCTTGATTATGTTGGGCAGTCGAATGAGTCTTACATTAGTTGTGAAGGGGGAGAACTAGGGTCTTATATTGGACTTGGGTCATTCTACCTAATAAGTTAGTCTTTTGTGCTGGATACTCAGTTTTAACAAGTGGTAACAAAACATGCACCAAGCTTCCGCATATAAACTAAGGGGATTTCCTAGCCGGACGAGATTGCCGGCGACGTACGATCCGCCCGAGAGGCTCGTTCAAGGAAGAGATTGTTGAGCAATCAAACGAGTCCCACATTGATTATGAAGGGAGAGATATAGAGACTTGTATTATATTTGAATTATTCCACGTAATAAACTAGTATTTTATCTGGATAGTCAGTCCTAACAGAACAAACTAAACCTTTTTTAAGGTAATAATGTCTTCTACCATACTGAAAATTGCTGTCAGACGTTTATTTGTATAATACATTTTTACAACTATAACATTTACATGTTATCATTCCCTCATTACAAGTAATTTAAAAGGGGTGAAAGTTTGGGTCCCACAAACATAGGAGGCAGAAGAGCACTAACATTGGACAGGAATTCTAAAGCTGCAATTGATAGATGTCCATATTCAAAGGATTCCTTTGTGGGTGTGAAGGTCAATTCAGTGGCCAAGTTGCTCTATAGTCAAATCATCAACTCATATGAGCCAAGCAAATGCTTTGGACTGAATTGACAATGCCATCACAATACTTTGATTGAATTTAGGAATTTAGGAATTTAAGATGAATTTTCTTAAAAATGGCACTTTATGGGACTCCTATTGGACACTATTTTTTAGCATGTGTCCCCTCTATGTTATTAGAGAAAGGGGTAAAAATCTCGCTGAATTGAGATATCGGCCGATATCTGAAGTTTTTTTTTTTGAAAAAAAAATCATATTTTTAGATATCAGCCGATATCCTGATAGTACAGTCGACACCTATTGTATCAGCCGAGATATCTCGACTTTAGAAAAGCTTCTATTCTTCATTCTAAATTGCCAAAAAGAAAACACCCCATTAGTTAACACTGCCTTAAATTTTACTCTTAAGTTTGTCACCTACAAAACAAGAAATTAGAAAAAATAACTTTAATGGCAAATTTCATTATGACATGGTTGAAAATTATCTTGATTAATTTTGACATATTTGACATTTTCATGAAAAACTATACTTTTAAAGAAGATTTATTTACTCATGATTACAAGTGTCGGTAGATTCCAATGTAATTGAATCATTACCCTACTTTCAAAGAAAAGGAGTTCAATCAAATGAGATAAAATGGAATGATCACTTATACATTTTCATTTTTTTTCTTTTACACTTAAATTATATCATAGAAAATACTGAATTCTCTTAAAATGACACTTTATTATTATTATTTTTTTTTTTGAAATGGTTCATATATTAATATGTAAAATTGTAAATGACATCTGAAATACAAATGAAGAAAATAGAAAAAAATACATTTTATGAGTCCCATTGGACACCATTTTTTAGTATGTCTCCCCTTTGTCCCCTCTATCCAATTAGAGGGTCCCTCTTCTTATCTTAAATTGCCAAAAAGAAAACAACCCATACAAAATAAGAAATTAGAAAAAAAATCTAATGACAAACTTCATTATTATATGATTGAAAATTAGGCCAGCATCAAAAGGGGAAACTTCTTCTTAGTAATTTAGTAATATTTGACATTTTCATGAAAAAAATATCCTTCTATAGAGAAGATTTGTTTAATCATGATTACCATTGTCGGCAGATTCCAATGTAATTGAATCTTTACCTTAATTTCAAAGAAAAAGAGTTCAATCAAATAAAGATCACTAATATTTTTCATTTTTTTTTTTTATCTTTCACACTTTAAATTATTTAATCATTGAACATATTGATCTACTCTACATAAAATACTAAAGTGTAATCAATTTAGGAGGGTGGATAACCCTTTTTTTTGAAGGAGAGAGGTAAATAGGAGTCAAGATCTCTTAAAGCATATTGGAATAAGCAGTATTCTATTCAACCCTAGTATTAAAATTTAAATTAATTAGAAATTTTAGCTAAGCTATATTAAATAATAAAAGAGGAGTTGCATGAAAGAATGATAAAAGAGTTTAAAGTTTATCTACCCTTTCCCTGTCTTTGCATCAAATAATATATTTTTTATATGATGAAACAACTGATATGTAAAATACTTACAAGAAAAAATAAAAATAATATAATTTTTTTTTTAATTTACGTGTGGAAAACTACGGAATTTATAGTCTAAAATAACAAGTGACCACCACTAAGTATGTGGATAATTAATTGGATTAATTTACTCTATTCTAATTCTTCTTTCAAGTAAGATTGAAGTCAAAATTTAAATACATTCATTAATTACTCCGAATTAAATTTTATAAAAAACTCAAACACAAGTGCTTGACACATTTTTTTTTTTTTTTAACATGTGTGTCTCTACTCCAATTGGAGGTGAGACTAGTCCCACGAGTACGTGTAAACCTCCTAAAATTAGTTGATGTAAGAAATGGCATGAAAAAGTTGAGCGTGAATCTAATTCAAGACTTCACTTCATTAAGCGGACATTTTGACCTTGAGACCAACTCATTCTCTATTTCTTTATAGAACTTGAGTGGAGTTGACTAAATAGGTTTAAGAGCTCACTTGACAAAATTAAGAATGCTATGCAATCCATTATGAGTGAAGATATGCCTAGATGTTGAGAATATTGCTTCCACGTGGCAAAGCACTTGGAAGACATGTGGAGCATCTGGTTCCATGGATCAACCACAAAGAAGAAATCCATTGCTTCGAACACTTGGTGGGCTAGAAAATCTTCTAAACCTGCTTGAGTACAACCCTTTTTTTAGCTATAAATATACCCTTGAATGGTAATCCAAATGCATTTGCATGTTATCAGGCCATCTCTTCCTCTCCCTCTCCCATTTGAGGATTGAGGATTGAGTTTGCTTGCCAGTGATATCATCTATACGAAGATTTTGTTTTACTTCAGAATCAAAGTTGATGGCCCCTTAAGATTGCTATTATCAGCAGATTCCTCTAAGTTCTCCCTCTCTCTCTTGCTGTCAACTGATCAATACACTCCCCTTTCAAAGAAAGGCGAGTGATAGAGACACCGGCAGGTTTAACTTCTTTTCTGGTATTTTTTATTATAAAAAACAATGTTGTTCCTATAATTTTCTATGAAGAAAATGAAGAATAAGATTATTCACTCTCCCTCCTTGAACAATCCATACAACGCTCTTTTTTCTCTTATCTCTTCAATATTCAATTCAAACCCTCTTCAAAGAGGAAGAAAGAGAAGAAGACTAGATAACTTTCTTTTTCTATGCAAAATGTTTATTATGTATAGACACATTCCACTCTCTCTCTCTCTCTCTCTCTCTCCAAAAATGTTCAATATTTAAGGACCTTTCTATGGTCACATTTCACAGTCCTATTGTGTTTGTGAAAGAGAATCTCACTCTGCATGTGAGAGAGAGTACTCTGCTTGGCTCTGCCATTGTGTAGCAATTCTTAAGGACTCCTCTTTGTATGTCTATATAATAATAATGTGAATGAATGGATGGTATCCGATTGCCATCTTTACACTTAGGGTTGAGTTACAGTGGAGAGGATGGAAAATTTAGGGTGCCTCAAGCCCTTAACATTAGGACATGGATTCAACCCATGTTCCCTATAGAAAGTATTCTTCAAACAAATCCAACATCACTACTGTAGAAGATAAGAGAAGAAGTTATTGTTCGATATTCTGCTTCTTCACTTGATCGTACAATACCATTCTGTTTTTTTTATTCTTTTAGATCACCGAGTCCTCTCCAACAAAAATACAATTATTCTGTCGTAGACCTTCGATCAACCACCACATTTTAGCCAACTTCATTATCCGAATCTAGAGACATTCATGTATCTCAAACTTGAAACTTCTACACTTTCCATCTGTGTTACAACTAGGATTGCACTACATCAACCCTTTTTTTAAGTGTTGGGCGATTTGGCATGATTCCTTCCTCCTCTTTCTCCTTATGTCACCAAGTTCGATAGTCAAAGACTTTGGCATGGTACATATGCCTTGTTGGCTTCAACTATCATACCAAGAAACTTATTCCCTTTTCTTTCCACAAGTGGTGAAGTTACATAACACTAATCAGTAGAATGCATGCGCATGCAAGATGCTTAGGAGTAATATTTTTCTCACCTAATGCTCTCATGTAAGAGATTCTTACTGTTATCTCCACTCTAATACTGTTGCTATTATGTGATTAAATTTATATTCTATTTTTTTAATTTACATGCGGGAAACCGCGGGATATCCAACATAAAACTTCTATGGGTGAGCCGACAATTCCTAAGGCACACCAAGGTTAGGCCATGGGGGCTCGAACCCGCAACCTCCCGCTTCCATTTGTATTCCATTTGCTATTAGTACTATTGTAGTTTAAAAGTTCAAATTTACTGACGACAGAGAAATTGTTTCTCATTTTCTACTAAATTGGGACAGAAACTCAAGGGATTGGCCTGACGTTTAAGATACCCACCTCATGAAGTGGGCTTTTGAGTTTGATTCACGCTCAATCCCAATGAGCCACTCAACGTAGACTTAACCGGTGTGTGGATGGGGAGGTTCACATGAGTGTGGAGTCAGTCTCACTTCCAATGTAAGGTGGCAGTATCCATGTTATTCAAAAAAATAATAATTGTATTCCATTTGCACCACGAACACATGCATCACTCAGCACAATTTGTGACCTCGAAGCACTAGACAATCCAAATTCAAAAATCTAAATTCCTATCTCCTCTGGTGTACAAAAGTAATTTCTTTGTAAATGACTCTTTAGAAGGATGAATCTAATTTTTTGCACTAGTATCAAAACTCATTTCATTCAAAGTCCCATCTTTCACCTGTAAACACAAGAAAGTAGAAGATAAAATTGAAAACCACCTTGCCTTCTGTAAAATTCTCCCTTTTTTTTCCACAAATGTCTCCTTATATTGGATTTTTCATGGGCTAAGATGACACCACCAAGAAAAATGTATACTTCAAACAATGAAAAGTACAGTCTATGGAATTCTTTCTTAAAAAACACACACTCATCCTACACATGCTTCTTCCCTATTGTAGGTATCAAATACATGTTTAGGGCAATGAGGGCTATGTGGGAGGCATTGCTGTTGATGTTCATCTCTGTATTCTCTAAGTCCATTGGAGCAAAGCCCATTTACAGGTTCAGTGTCCCAGGCCCAACATACAATTCTTATTGCTTGAGCTGGAGGGTTGCAGTAGAGGCCTATAATGTACGGGCATGGCGGACGGTCCCGATCCAATGCGTCCGCTACGTCGAGAATTACATGCTTGGGGATCAATACCAGAAAGATGTCCAAATGGTTGTGGATCAGATCTCTTTCTACTTGAAAGATGTAGTCCCAGATAGTGATGGAAAGGATGCTTGGATTCTTGATATAGATGATACTTGCATCTCCAATATCATGTATTACAGGAGAAAGAGATTTGGGTATGCAAACTTCAGCTTTCTTCTTCTCTTTTACTTGGCCTTCTCATTAATGTTGCCTTCTCTTTTGTTATTCACATGTTCCTACCTTCTTTTAGATTGAAAATCATACATTTTTGGACTTCTTTTGCTTGGCCAACTATCCATACCCATGCTAAAAAAAATTATTTCCTTTCAGAAAAAATCTTATTTGAATGACTTCAGGAGATTGAAAGGCACACCATTATGTTTTTATGATAAGGGACAAAATGGACTTGTTTTTTATCCACTTCTCGTTACTAAGCAGTGAAATATTCATAGATGTTGTTAGGACTCGAGTATCCATCTCAAAAGACTAACCTATTAGCTGGATTGACCTAAGCCTTTTATAAAACCCTATATCTCTCTCTACACTTCCAATATAGCTCCAATGTGGGACTTGTTCTTAGCCTCAACAATCTGTCCCTCAAACGAGTCCAGTCATCCTGTCCACCTAGGGAATCTCTTAAGTCTAAATGAGGTAGCCTAAGATTTGGCTCTGATACCACTTGTTAGGACTAGGTATCCAACTCAAAATACTAGCACATTAGGTGGAATGACGAAAGTCATTTATAAGTCTCTAAATCTCATATAAAACGTCGTCGACAATCCAGTCCGACTAGAGAATCCCTAAGTCCACTTTCATATAGTTATTCATGAATCATCGAGTACAAGCCCCACTTTCTCATTCAAGCTTTTTGTGGGTCTGACATGATTCCTTTTTTCCACCAATCTTTTTCTCTCCACTCCACTCGTAATTCTAAAATTTGCTCATGATCAAATTTATTTTCATTGTCTAGTTAAAATTAAGTTTTTCTTTTATTTTTTTTTCTATCAATTTTGAGAACTTGCAAGCAAAATCTATAATCATTTATTTATATTAATTTTTGATTCATGAATAAATCTTTCCATCTCCTCTGCTTCCAATTGTAACCTTCAATGGACACTACAATACCCATCTCGCAATGAAAAATCGCCTCATAGGTCCTAACTTTAATAGGCCAATGCCTTTGCCTTTTCTCACAAGATTTATATCAAATGGATACAATTTCATGACTAGTTCGATATTTTAGCTATGGCTCTCCCTACCTGAAGTCTTCTTTAATTTGAATCCTCTACTCTTTTAGTTAGGACTGCAACTTGGGTCGGGCAGGTTCCTTAGAATTCAATTCGATTTGAGTTGACATACCAAACTTCACAACCTGATCTGACCTGAATTTTAATCCGAATCAACCCGAATTATGATTCGACCTGCATTCTGAACCCATTTTAGTTGAATTGGGTCGGATTGCGTCGGGTCGGGTTAACTTGTAAAATCCCCAACCTGACCCGACTCAAATTCCATGTGGGTTTTTATCTTCTCAACCCGCATTCTGAACCCATTTTAGTTGAGTTGGGTCGGATTGCGTCGGGTCGAGTTAACTTGTAAAATCTTCAACCTGACACGACTCAAATTTCATGCTGGTTTTTATCTTCTCAACCCGACCCGCTGACCCAAGATTCTAGACCCGATTCGCATGATTTCTTGCGTCGGGCCATGCAGGTCGGGTCAAAACCCGACTCGAGTTGCAACCCTACTTGTAGTATTAAGAATTATAGCCATCAATCACATGTGTAAAGAATTATAGCCATCAATCACCTTTGTAAAGAATGGCGTTAGCGGTTCAATTATAGGCGTATTCCATCTTCCTGGAGAATAGAGTTTTGGGCTTTTGTTGTTGTTTCTTTTGTTTTTGTTTTTGTTTTCTTTTACTTTCTTCTATTATCTTTTTTTTGGCCTAATTTTCATAGCCCCTCTGTTTTGCATTGTAATTTGTTTCCTTCTTTTATTAATAAAAGTTTTATTTTACCGTTAAAAAGGAATCAATCACTTTTTGCCATGTGGTTTATGCAAGGGTGAATCCATATGCTAAAAAGTTTTATAATTTTCTTCATAGTTGAAATGACCAATTCACTTATAAACTAATCCATACGACAAATAATTATTTATGGTGGCATAAAATTTCTATTGCTAATATGCAGATTTTGAAGTCTATGCTACTATTTGCATCAGGGGTCGAGATATCAGCCGATATGTATCATATCGATCGATATCCGATATATATCGGCGATATATATCGGCGATATCAGCCGATATTGATACTCTTTTTTTTTTAAAAAAAAAAAAGAGAGAAAAATATTGACCTACAACGAGATATCGGTCGATACCGAGATTTCGACCCCTGCATGATGGCAAATTGTTTCATTCAAAACCATAATAACATGTGATTCCTATTTTATTTTTTTTTCCAATTCTTAGGGGTGACCCTTATGATCCAGCCGCATTTAAAACGTGGGTACATAACAGAAGCTGTGCTGCAATTCCTGCAATCCTTCAACTGTTCACAAAGCTGAACAGTGTTGGTTTTAAGGTTTTTCTTCTCTCGGGAAGGGATGAAGAGACATTAGGCCCATCCACCATTGAAAATTTGCATAGGCAGGGATTTATGGGTTACGAAAGGCTGATTTTGAGGTATGATACTGAATCCAAATCTTAAGTTAATGATGTAAAACGTATATTTAATGGTAATTTGCCATAATTCTTGGAAAATATATTTGACTTTTGTATCTTACACTCACATTAAAATCTTAGAAATTCAACTTTTACACATGATAACATTCAAAGCAATGGTGGCATCGGTGGTGGCGGTGGCACAGAGAAGACACGGATATTGGTTATAATAACTAATATGGGTCACTCCTTATGAGGTTACTCTTCATCATTTGGACCCGATATATGTGTATAGAGGTGTGCACATGTCCTGAAAGATTTAATCGTATAAAGTCCCCTTTAAGTGAGACGCCTGGACGCCTTCTATCATAAAAAAATATTAGTTATAATAACCTCTGCTTCCTCATTGTAATCTCCATTGCCGCCACCAAAGCCCAATCCTTCAAAATTTATAGTTGATGACAATAATTTTGTTTGTGTACAGGAGTGGAGAATATAGAGGCCAAAGCGCGGTAGCATTTAAATCTGCGATACGGAAACAGTTGATAGCAGAAGGCTTTAAAATACGTGGTAACGTTGGAGATCAGTGGAGCGATCTGACCGGAGATTGCCCAGGCGATAGAACATTTAAGCTTCCTAATCCCATGTATTTTGTCCCTTAAGAATCAAGGTAGCCAGAAAATCCTAAGGGATAGAAAACTAAGTGTTATTTTCTCCTCCTGTGAGGGCATGTCATAATATCATAATGAAATCTACTTAAATCTCTTATGGAATGTTTCTTTTATGAAATAGATTTTTGATTTTATTATGAAATAGCGAGCAAAGTAAACCAATTCAGGCTCTTTAGCTGTATTTAGATGAGAGATAAATTTTATAAGGATATTTTTTATGTCGGAGTTTCTCTTAAACAGAGGGTTTTTCTTATCTTATTTAGTAATTACAGAATAACCCTCGTTTACCTCTATTTGGACGAAGGGTGACAAGCTTTTACCAAACGGGAATAGAGGAGGGTTGCCATCGTTTTCAACCCCTCATTCAAATGAGAGTTTTTCATGTGCATTTCTGTCATTTTAAATAAATGAAAATTGTTAAAAGTATTATTATATCAAATTTTCATCTGACAACTATTTTAATTAAATATCTTTTCAACATTTCCATGCCAATAAAATATGATAGAAGAAAAGGTAATTTGAAATTGAAATACTTCACATGCAATTTTTATTTATGAAGAAATGGTTAAATTTCAAGCAATTATCAAATGGTGAAAGCAATGGGTATTTTAAATAAAATGAGTGTTAGTTTGACCTTTAATACGCAAATACTTGATTATTTTGATGGGAACAATGGTTGGCTGGACAATGACATGACTAAGAGCATGTGAGAATCTAAGGGAGATCTTATAGATCTCAATCAACATCAATGGAATCTCCCGTGCAATTTTAAGTCAAACTTTATTGATTGGATGCCTCACAAACTTTCCAATTAGAAACAATTTTCATTGGAATTCTATTTCATTGCATCTCAGTGTCAACATTGATATCGTGTGTTGGTTAGGATATGGAAAGTCAAAGAGTATGATTTAATTTTGTAAATATAAAAGGAAAAAAGTTGAGATTAATAAAAGTCTTTGTATGGACCGACCATGTTTTGAGAAAAGTTTTAGATTTTTTTTTTTTTAATTGACCAGTTAGAAAATCGTGAGATATTCAGCATGATTTTCTTTACGGGTGATATCCCTTACTGTAAGGACATATCGGGTTAGTCCATGAGTTTAAAAGTTGAATATAAACTTGGGTAAATATGAAAGAAAAATTATCTGTTGTAAGTCAATTTACAGTAAATTGTTATGAACTTCGAATAGAGTTATTAGATTTAAGATTTATATTATAACTTTTGAAAAGTTGGATTAGAAATATGGTTGAATTTTTTAAAAGATAACTAAAAAAGAACTCTTTTACTCACATTACTGAAATCTTGTCAAGTTAATTCAGACTAAAACTTTGTTCTAAACTTAATTTTATTTTTTACAAAAGAATTTAGAAAAAAAAAAATTAAAAAATTAGAAAGAAAGTTTTATTCATATTTAGGGATAAAAAAATCGGCCGATACGATTAGTATCGTCCGTCCGTAATAAAAATCAGATATCTCAGCCAATATGCTTTAAAATCGGTTGGAATAATTTTTTTTTTATAAAAACTATAAAAAAAACAGTGTTATTGCCCGATTTCTCCATTCTCAGCCCATTTTTTTGGAGGGAAAAAGTAAAATTCGAATTTCGTGTGGGGCCCACGGAAGAAAGAAGTGATTTGTTGGCAGTATTTGCAAGAAACTTCTATACACAATAAGAAGAGGAAGATGACCACCACCAATAGTTACTTCCATGATAGAAATTAGAGGATAGGGTTCTTATATTTCTACTCTAATCATAGCAACATTCATCGCAGGACATGCCATGTGTTGTGTTAGTTGGTTTGGCAAGAATACTCAATGATCTTGATATAATTCCACTTGGTTTGTTGCAGTGTTAATGGAGTGGCAGATTGCTTAGCGAAGAATGGAGTCGATAATTCTATATCCACTTAAAACTCTCTTTTTTTTGTAATATGGGATATCCCCATCCCATATTAGATGTGAGACTAATCCTACGAGCATGTGTAAATCTCTCAATCTACACATATTAGTTTAGTTGATGGGAGTTGATGTAGAGTAACCCTTTGATGTGGCCTGGAGGGGCTAAACATGAATCGAACTCAAGACCTCACTTCATGAAACGAACGTCTTGACCGTAAAACAAATCCTTTCATGTTCAAAGACTTTAAACTTTGAAGAGCAAAACAAGAGCAGAAAATTCTTTAAATGAGTGACAACATCATAAATGATTTTTTAAATGAACTAAATGAGTCCCCATTGTTACTCTTGTCCTTATCTTTGATGACATTGGTGAAGCCAAGAGGAATGTCCTCCTCCAATACTGAATCTCTATTTTGCCTTGTTTGTATTGTGTCCAGCTCTTTTATTACTGGCTTCTCAAATAAACCCATTATTTTTTTCATCAAGCTTGTGTCACTGAGAAGTTCTTTAGTGGGAAACTATTGGGAGGAGCACCTCTCAATGCACTATACTTCCACAAATGTCTCCTTATATTGGATTTTTCATGGGTTCACTTGTGTGACCACCTACTGGAGACCCATTTTTTATCTTATTTCTCTTAGTCTAAGCTGACACCACCAAAAAAAATGTATACTTCAAACAATGAAGAAGTACAATCTATGGAATTCTTTCTAAAAAAACACACACTTATCCTACATATGCTTCTTCCCTATTGTAGGTATCAAATCCATGTTTAGGGCAATGTGGGAGGAATTACTGTTGATGTTCATCTATGTATTCTCTAAGACCATTGGAGCAAAGCCCATTTACAGGTTCAGTGTCCTAGGCCCAACAGACAATTGCTATTGCTTGAGCTGGAGGGTTGCAGTAGAGACCTATAATGTACGGGCATGGCGGACGGTCCCACACGATCATTGATTTACATTGGTGAAATATGTGGCATGTTAGATCTTTTAAGTTGTATTATCTTATTTATCTTGTTTGTATAGGAGTAGGGGTAATTTAGTCATTTTGTTATTCTTCACTTAGGGTTTACTTTGTATATATATTATTGTTAATCAATGATAAATCTAAGGTTTCTTAGATTCTAATATGGTATCAGAGCTTAAGGTTTTCGATTGGGATCTCTACAGACAGGGTCTTTCGATTTGGATTCGGGTTTTTTTTTTTTTTTTTTTTTTCCGTTTGGATTTGGATTCGGGTTCTTCTTCCTGCTGCCTCTTCTTCTTCACTTTGGATTTGGATTTGAACCAGAGGACTGTTCCTGTCACGCCCCGACCCGACCAGTGGGCCCGGAACGCGACTGATTTTTTTTTTTTTTTTTTTTTTGAAAGGAAAGTAAACTAATCCACAAGCACTCTTACTGGGCCGGATCAACAGTTAGGCCCAGCGGTTACACATCAGCCCGCTAAGAGGACTCAAACATGTACCATAAGCATGCCCCATAGACATAGCAAAACAACACAACAACATCCATTAATGATAAGATCAACAAATATTAACATTGATAAATCAATCCATAACATCGTCTCAAATGGCAACATAGCCGATTACAATAGTCAAATACAAATTAAGTACCACATCCGGTACTTAATACAAAAATAACGGTTCCGAGAACCAACAGAAAGAGATCAGGGCATTCCGCTCCGGGGGAATCCCAAACACTGCCTTGGCTCAAACGCCCTAAGTTTGAAAGAGAGGGTCCTCCTCCTCGGGTTCATCGCCTGAAAGGTGAGTGGTGTGAGCTAACTAGCCCAGTGAAGGATAATTAACAGTGCACATTAAGCAAATAGTAAAACAGGTTAACAACAGTTAATATCACATGCTTGATAACAGTAAGCATAATCTCAAATAAGATAATAACATCATCAACTATCAATCACTGCCATTATCCACCGTAACGCCTGCCGACTACACTGAGACCAGTATTAAGTCCCGACACGGTCAAAATACATCCTTGCAAGTACATCTCCGGCTCTTAAACTTAGCCGATACTGACACCCTCAAGTCAGCAACTGACGACAGCATGGTCCGCCCATGGTCCAGTAGACATAAACCATCTCTCATATGGCCGATATTGGTTCAATAGCCCAGGTACGTGGAAGCAGTCTTACATACACATACGGTCAACACCGTAATATCAAATCATCACAGCACTCTTACCATAGTGCATCATATATAGGCACATGAGTGGGTTCATCAAAACCGAAACCACTCATTGCTCAAAATAACACCTGTTTACAAAATCTGCAGAGTTAAGTTCCCTCACCGTGATTGTGTGGTTTCGCGGTCTCTGTCAAACAACATACAAGTGCTCAATCAATATACATAACAAATACGTACATATACGTAGGATTTGGAAATCATATATTTTCCTACAAAATATCCGGGTTTAATGGAATGAGTCTCCTATTTGGTTTCTATCCTCTTTAAATCATCCACAAGATAATAATATAATAAACATAAGGGGCTCAGTCCAAACTCATATTGTCTTCTGGGCATTGACCAGATTGACTTATTGAGTAAGGTCTAGATCCTCGGGTCACTTCTCGGTTGTCTTCTGGATAGGACCAGAGCTGACATTTTGAGTAGGCCTCGAGGTCACTCAGTGCCCGACTATAGTGTCGTCCTGAAAGTGAATCACTCAGTTCCCGACTAGTGTCGGACTGAAAGCGTATACAATAGTATTTACACTATAAATAATAAGAGAAAAAAAAGGGGTTAGTACATTTTTAATTAACAAGGGGGGTATAAATCATCACAAATAATCAAACACATTAGATAAATAATAATCAAGATTAAAACTGTCATCAAACAATATTTTATTATTTTTCAAAACAGTGTTCCTCGGAACATTACTTCGGAACTTGGGTCAGTGGCTTCGGATCATCCGAACCACACAAAACTGAGTCTCAGGCCTCGGAACTTGAGGCCTGACTTCGGATCGTCCGAAGACTGAGTCTCGGACCGTCCGAAGGCCAGAAAACAGAAAAACAGAAGTCTCGTGGGTCTGCAGATCTCGGAACATCCGAATACAGGTTCGGACCTTCCGAGGATGCTCGGTCCTTCCGAGCTGGCTCGGTCCTTCCGAAGTGGGTCTGGCTCACCTCGGGCGAACTGGGCTTCGGGTTGAAGCTCGGAACGTCCGAGGGTCACTGCTCGGACCGTCCGAACGTTCGGACTGTCCGAAGATCGGCTCTCGGACCTTCCGAGAGTCGTCTTCTCCGACTGTCTGCAACAGCAGACAGTCACGGCGGAAAACAGGTGAAATGCGATTCCAGAAAGGGAGGGCTTCCTGGATTCGTTTTTCACATCCGTCTGGTCTGATGGACTCCTCTGGGAGTCCTCTTTCCATAGGGATTGGTTTGGAGCTCAAAAGCTCAAAGGGTCATCTGATTTTAACAGTGAAAGCTCACGGGTACAAGAAACCCATGGTTTTTCTTAAAACTTAAAACAGGTTTTTCTCCATCAAAACAGGGTCAAAATCGGTTTTGTTTGATTCTAAATCGGTTAGAATTTAAAAAGGAATACAATGGATACCTTGGTTTCGATTCCTGGGTTGAAATTTGGATTTTTGGAGAATCTTCCTCTAAGCTCACTGTTACTTAAAAACAGCAGCTTAAACAGAGAGTTTCTGTCTGAAGGTTTCTCGGTCTTGGTTGGAAAATCAGATAACAGAACAGAGAGGGAGAAGAGAAATGCAAAGGATTTGCTGGGAGTTGAAACCGATCCAAGAGGCTTGAATTTATAGGAAATTCAGCTCAAGAGAGACGCCGGAAATCAGCTGCACAATTAGCAGCAGCGATGGGACGGGACGGCCAGTACTCATGATTCAACGGTAAGGAGGGCCGGAAAACTTGCTGCTCGATGGGATGAGACGGAAGATCTCAATGATGGCCGGAAATCCGGCCGAACGGTCGTGCACGCCTGCATGGCGTAGGCAGGAAAATCCTGCAGTTTGCAGATCAGCCCTCTGAAGATTTTTATAATTGCAGAAAGGTACTCAGATTAATAAAAACTGATTTTTGAACTAAGAGTAATAAATTTAAAACTCCAAAATCAGATCCATCCTTACAGATGGGTTGGGTTTTTAAAACTTAGGTTACCATAAAAATTTCGTGAATTATCTCTCACTAAAAACCCTTGATTTAAACAAAAATCATATTTTATCCATAATTGCTTAATTAAACAAATGTAAAAATAACTAATTTGTAAATCTTATTTTGAGATGAAATGAAATATCTAGATCAATATCAAAATGGTCTAACACCCAATATCATTTTCAAAATTTATCTCTTACCCGAAATTAAAAATAATTAAAACTCTCTTTCGGGCGATAAAAATATCATTTTCTGAAAACTAAATTCATTTTAAACTTAGAAATGCAAATTATTCCATAAGGAGAGTATTATCAATCAAAAATAATCACCAATTCACACAATTTAGAGAAATAATCACAACAGGTGGTAAATTACCAAAATACCCCTCCAGCTGGACGGGCTGGATCTCTGAGCTCACGAGCTCGGATTGGGCCAAACTTTGGGCTTTCCCCAAAGCCCTGACTGAAAACCTCGAGATCATCCGGTTAAAACACGAAATTTAGCTAAGACATGCTTAAATCGGGGCAGGGTATTACATCCTACCCTCCTAAAAGAAAATTTCGTCCCGAAATTTAAGACAAAAAATCTACCTTCTTGGCCTGTGAACAAGCCAGGGTACAGCTTCTGCATCGTCGATTCAGGTTCCCACGTCTCATGTTGCACGTCGCGATGTTGCCACAGCACTCGCACTAGGGGTATAGACTTCCTCCTGAGCTCTTGAGTCCGACGTTCTAGAATCTCGACTGGTGCTTCTTCAAAAGTTAAGTCCTCTGATACCTCAATATCTTCAAAATTGATCACATGCGACGGGTCAGGCTCGTACTTTCTTAACATAGACACGTGGAACGTACTATGCACTCTCTCCAAAGCCTGAGGAAGATCCAACTGATAGGCCACTTCACCTATCCTCTTCAAGATCTCAAAGGGTCCAACATATCGAGGTGATAGTTTTCCCTTGCGCCCGAACCGCTGTACTCCATGACGTGGTGCCACACGTAAGAAAACTCGGTCGCCAACTGCAAACTCCAAAGGTCGTCGCCTTTTGTCAGCATAACTCTTCTGTCTGCTCTGAGCCGTCTTGAGACGCTGTCTGATTACTTCAACTTGCTCTGATGTCTCACGCACTAGATCAGGTCCTAGGAGCGCTTTGTCTCCTACCTCTGTCCAACAAAGAGGTGACCTGCACGGTCTGCCATACAGAGCCTCGTAGGGTGCCATCTGCACACTGGAGTGATAACTGTTGTTGTAGACGAACTCGATCAAAGGTAAATGATCTTCCCAACTTCCCTGCATATCCATCACACAAGCCCTTAGCATATCCTCTAAGGTTTGAATGGTTCTCTCTGACTGACCATCCGTCTGAGGGTGAAAAGCAGTGCTAAAGCACAGCTTAGTCCCCAACTCTTCTTGCAATCCTTGCCAAAACCTTGACACGAACCTCGGGTCTCTATCAGATACAATGGATACAGGCACTCCATGCAATCTGACTATCTCCTTCAAATACAATCTACTTAGAGTAGCCAAGGAATCCGTCTTCTTGATCGGTAGAAAGTGAGCTGACTTCGTCAATCGATCGACTATTACCCAAATAGCGTCGTTCTTCTTAGGAGACTTAGGAAAACCAGTTACAAAATCCATCGTGATATGCTCCCACTTCCATTCAGCCACTTCCAAAGGTTGCATCTTCCCACCGGGTCGTTGATGTTCCGCCTTCACTTGTTGACAAGTTAGGCACTTGGACACAAAATATGCTACCTCGCGCTTCATACCCTTCCACCAGAAAAGTCGCCGCAAGTCACGATACATCTTTGTACCACCGGGATGCACTGCAAAGCGAGATCGATGAAAGTGATCAAGCACTTTCCTCCTGCACTCGTCCGATTTTGGCACGAACAGTCTATCTTTGAAAGTAAGACTTCCGTCTGCCTTGATCTTCCAATCCTCTAAAGTTGCTCCTCCTGAAAGCTGAGTCGCCAACTCCTTTGCTTCTGGGTCGCTCTGTTGTCCTTCCAACACCAATCTAACTACCTCGGGTTGCAGAACCAAACTATGGATTCTTGCTGACCCGCTTCCTTCGATCAGCTCCAGATCGTACTCGGACAGAACTTCGAGCATCTTCCATTGCAAGGATGCCATCCTCGCCACGTCGTTATGAGACTTCCTGCTCAAGGCATCGGCCACCACGTTGGCTTTCCCCGGGTGATAGGAGAGACTGAAGTCATAATCTCCCAAGTACTCCATCCACCTACGCTGCCTCATATTCAAGTCTTTCTGAGTGAAGATATACTTGAGACTATGGTGATCAGAAAACACATTGAACTTCTCACCATATAAGTAATGTCTCCACAATTTCAACGAGAACACAACAGCTGCCAACTCCAAATCATGAGTCGGGTAGTTCTGCTCGTGTCCCTTTAATTGCCTGGAACCATAAGCTACTACCTTCCCCTCTTGCATCAGCACACAACCCAAACCAAACTTGGACGCGTCGCAATAAACATCGTAACCTCGTCCTTGCTCGGGTATCACCAACACTGGAGATGTCGTCAACTTCTCCTTCAGTTCCTGAAATGCTTTCTCACAAGCTTCGCTCCACTCGAACTTGACGTTCTTCCTCGTCAGCCGAGTCATCGGTACCGCGATCTGAGAGAAGCGCGGGATAAACTTTCGGTAATATCCTGCTAATCCCAGAAAGCTCCGGATCTCGAACACGCTCTTGGGACTCTCCCAAGTCTTCACGGTCTCTACCTTTACTGGATCTACCGAGATTCCTCCTGGAGACACTACATGTCCCAGAAATTGCACTTGAGTCAACCAAAACTCACACTTGCTCAGCTTAGCGAACAGCTGATGCTCCCGAAGAGTCTGAAGAACAATCCACAGATGACGCTCATGCTCCTCTTCTGATGACGAATAGATCAAGATATCGTCGATGAAGACTATCACGAACTCTCGCAGATACGGTCGAAACACCCGATTCATCAAGTCCATGAACATGGCTGGTGCGTTCGTCAAACCGAAAGGCATCACAACAAACTCGTACAAGCCATACTGCGTCCGAAAAGCAGTCTTTGGAATGTCCTCCTCTCGAATCCGCAACTGATGGTAACCCGATCTCAAATCGATCTTCGAAAAACACTTTGATCCCCTCAAAAGATCAAAGAGGTCATCTATTCTAGGCAACGGATACTTATTCTTAATAGTTACCTGGTTAAGCCGCCGGTAATCTATACACATCCTCATCGATCCATCCTTCTTTTTCACAAAGAGAGCAGGTGCGCCCCACGGCGAGTTGCTCTGACGGATAAAACCAAGACTAAGAAGCTCTTCTACCTGCGTAGCTAGCTCTCTCTGCTCTGCCGGCGCCATCCGATAAGGTGCCATGGAAATTGGAGATGTTCCTGGCTGTAGGTCTATAACAAACTCTATCTCTCGGCGTGGAGGTAGCCCAGCCAACTGGTCAGGAAAAACATCCATAAACTCACACACCACCCGAGGAGCAACAGACCCTACACCACCTACATCTTCCCAACCCATGCTTGCCACCACACTACCGGGATACGCCCTGAGTCCAGAGAAAGTGACTCTCATCCTTTCATAGGGTATCAACTTCTCAACAAACCTCTCACCGGTTGAGGAGACCCCATGAATCCTCTTCTGAGGGCAGTCTATCAAGACTCCAAAAACAGACATCCAATCCACACCAAGGATGATGTCAAAGTCCGTCATTTCCAGAACTAGAAAATCATAAGACAACTCCACTCCGCTAATCTTCAAAACACAAGATCTACACTCTTGGTTTGCCAAAGCCTTCTTACCCAAAGGTGAAACTACCATTAGCGGGTTAACTACTTCTACAGGTTTCAAACCCAATCTAACACAACAAGTTCTAGAGATAAAGGAATGCGAAGCACCGGTATCAAACAACACTCGAGCCAAAAGACTGAAAAGATGAAGGGTACCTTCCATTACTGCGTTCTCCACTGGTTCCTCCTTCTGAGTCCCTAAAGAGTAGACTCTCCCTTGAGGACGCCCTCGTCCTCTCCCCTGATCGCTCCGAGGTGGTCCGTTCCTCGGCGTTGCTGATCCTCTGGAAGCCTGCTGAGAACCTCTGCCGACAGATGGCTGCGCCACGGAGTAGGAAACTCCTGCGCCCTGTGAAGGGGCCGCTTTACCAGAAAAAGGACAATCCTTGAACAGGTGCCCGGTTTGCTTGCAGTGAAAACAAGCTCTCTCTCCTTTGGATTGACAGAATTTAGAAGTATGCCCTGGCTGATTGCAGGTGTAGCATACGATTGGCCGAGAGTCGGACCGACTGGACTGGCCCACACTAGGTTGGCTCTTCCTGAAGAAAGGCCTCTTCTGCTGATTGAACCTTGCCTTCTTGTTAGAAGAAGGTTTCTGAGAGCTGTCAGTGCTCCGGTTGATAGAATCCACCGCTTCTACCTTCGAAGCGCGCTCGATGATCTCCTCCAGAGTGTTGAACACTAGGCCGGCCACTTGCCGCTGCAGGAAGGGTCTGAGTCCGTTCTCGAAATGCTGGATCTTCTCCTCCTCATTGGCTGCAATCCACGGCACAAACTGCATCAGGTCGATGTAGCGCATGGCATACTGTGCCACTGTATCTGAACCCTGCTGAATGTTGAGGAACTCTCTCTTCCTTGCTTCCTTCACCGTCTTTGGAAAGTAACGGGCCAGAAAGGCTGCAGAAAACTCCTCCCAAGTCATTGGCTCGTGATTACGAACCAAGCTCTTCGCCTCCCACCACTCGTAGGCGTTCCCTTCGAGCTGATAAGTCGCCAAGGTCACACGTAAATCATCGGCGATCGCTAGGGTATTGAGGATTCGGCTAATCTGGGTTAGCCAGTTCCTCGCAGCGCTGGGGTCTTCTGTTCCCGAGAAGCTAGTCGGGTTCAGACGTTTGAACTCTTTCAGAGCCGAGGTGGCTCTCTCCTCTGGCGTTTGGACTGGCGGACGTCGCATATTTTCAGCTATCTGCTGAAATGCTTCAACCGCCGCTCGTATCGCCTCATTGGGTAGGTCACGGGGTGGAAGACCAGTCCTCCTCCCACGAAAGTTGGCTCGGTTTGCGTTGGGTCCTGACATCTGTTATTTACACTTGTAAATATCATTAACCAAAATTTTTTTTTTTATCAAAGTAGAAGACACAAGTTGTAACAATTTCAATTAGAATTCATTCAACAATTTCAATACAAGTAAAAAGGTTAGTAGGGTGTAAAAACCCTTCAAAACAACAAAACTTAACCCTTATAAGACAAAACTCCCTGATGCCCCCTAACAATGATTGATCTAATTCCCTGAAAAAGATCCTTCTTCACCACCAAAATAATAAAAGTTATCCGGGCAGGTCTCAGATTTGTGCCCGTACACCCCACAAGTTAAACAGGGTATGATCCCCGGTCCTCCTACATAAGGACAATTGGTTCTGGCATTTCCATGTCCGCGGAGTCCGCAAACAGGGCAAATGACACTGGGTGGATAGGGGCAATAGATGAAATTGTGCCCTGCCTGATTGCAGAGCTCACACATCTCATCTTGATATTCGTCCAATGGCGGAGTAGCCGGAACATACTCGGGTGATCCGTTCTCCCCCACCGACTCTTCAGGAATTGGGACATCTCCCTCTTCCTCCTCAGGTTCAGCACCCACGTGGTATTCGGGGGATGCCACTACTACCTCCTCCCTAGGTGCAACCTCATCGAAATTTGGCGCACCGGAGTCATCTCCAGAATCTATGACGATAGGGTCGCTAGGTGTCCCCTGGAAGCATTCGGTATTATTGCTTGACATATCTGTATCACCAAACAAGAAATTGTCAATACAATAGCAACACTAGGGCAAAAACAATTCTAACTAGGTAGTAACCCATCACAGTCCTAGAGTTGAACCTACGCTCTGATACCAAGCTGTCACGCCCCGACCCGACCAGTGGGCCCGGAACGCGACTGATTTTTTTTTTTTTTTTTTTTTTTGAAAGGAAAGTAAACTAATCCACAAGCACTCTTACTGGGCCGGATCAACAGTTAGGCCCAGCGGTTACACATCAGCCCGCTAAGAGGACTCAAACATGTACCATAAGCATGCCCCATAGACATAGCAAAACAACACAACAACATCCATTAATGATAAGATCAACAAATATTAACATTGATAAATCAATCCATAACATCGTCTCAAATGGCAACATAGCCGATTACAATAGTCAAATACAAATTAAGTACCACATCCGGTACTTAATACAAAAATAACGGTTCCGAGAACCAACAGAAAGAGATCAGGGCATTCCGCTCCGGGGGAATCCCAAACACTGCCTTGGCTCAAACGCCCTAAGTTTGAAAGAGAGGGTCCTCCTCCTCGGGTTCATCGCCTGAAAGGTGAGTGGTGTGAGCTAACTAGCCCAGTGAAGGATAATTAACAGTGCACATTAAGCAAATAGTAAAACAGGTTAACAACAGTTAATATCACATGCTTGATAACAGTAAGCATAATCTCAAATAAGATAATAACATCATCAACTATCAATCACTGCCATTATCCACCGTAACGCCTGCCGACTACACTGAGACCAGTATTAAGTCCCGACACGGTCAAAATACATCCTTGCAAGTACATCTCCGGCTCTTAAACTTAGCCGATACTGACACCCTCAAGTCAGCAACTGACGACAGCATGGTCCGCCCATGGTCCAGTAGACATAAACCATCTCTCATATGGCCGATATTGGTTCAATAGCCCAGGTACGTGGAAGCAGTCTTACATACACATACGGTCAACACCGTAATATCAAATCATCACAGCACTCTTACCATAGTGCATCATATATAGGCACATGAGTGGGTTCATCAAAACCGAAACCACTCATTGCTCAAAATAACACCTGTTTACAAAATCTGCAGAGTTAAGTTCCCTCACCGTGATTGTGTGGTTTCGCGGTCTCTGTCAAACAACATACAAGTGCTCAATCAATATACATAACAAATACGTACATATACGTAGGATTTGGAAATCATATATTTTCCTACAAAATATCCGGGTTTAATGGAATGAGTCTCCTATTTGGTTTCTATCCTCTTTAAATCATCCACAAGATAATAATATAATAAACATAAGGGGCTCAGTCCAAACTCATATTGTCTTCTGGGCATTGACCAGATTGACTTATTGAGTAAGGTCTAGATCCTCGGGTCACTTCTCGGTTGTCTTCTGGATAGGACCAGAGCTGACATTTTGAGTAGGCCTCGAGGTCACTCAGTGCCCGACTATAGTGTCGTCCTGAAAGTGAATCACTCAGTTCCCGACTAGTGTCGGACTGAAAGCGTATACAATAGTATTTACACTATAAATAATAAGAGAAAAAAAGGGGTTAGTACATTTTTAATTAACAAGGGGGGTATAAATCATCACAAATAATCAAACACATTAGATAAATAATAATCAAGATTAAAACTGTCATCAAACAATATTTTATTATTTTTCAAAACAGTGTTCCTCGGAACATTACTTCGGAACTTGGGTCAGTGGCTTCGGATCATCCGAACCACACAAAACTGAGTCTCAGGCCTCGGAACTTGAGGCCTGACTTCGGATCGTCCGAAGACTGAGTCTCGGACCGTCCGAAGGCCAGAAAACAGAAAAACAGAAGTCTCGTGGGTCTGCAGATCTCGGAACATCCGAATACAGGTTCGGACCTTCCGAGGATGCTCGGTCCTTCCGAGCTGGCTCGGTCCTTCCGAAGTGGGTCTGGCTCACCTCGGGCGAACTGGGCTTCGGGTTGAAGCTCGGAACGTCCGAGGGTCACTGCTCGGACCGTCCGAACGTTCGGACTGTCCGAAGATCGGCTCTCGGATCTTCCGAGAGTCGTCTTCTCCGACTGTCTGCAACAGCAGACAGTCACGGCGGAAAACAGGTGAAATGCGATTCCAGAAAGGGAGGGCTTCCTGGATTCGTTTTTCACATCCGTCTGGTCTGATGGACTCCTCTGGGAGTCCTCTTTCCATAGGGATTGGTTTGGAGCTCAAAAGCTCAAAGGGTCATCTGATTTTAACAGTGAAAGCTCACGGGTACAAGAAACCCATGGTTTTTCTTAAAACTTAAAACAGGTTTTTCTCCATCAAAACAGGGTCAAAATCGGTTTTGTTTGATTCTAAATCGGTTAGAATTTAAAAAGGAATACAATGGATACCTTGGTTTCGATTCCTGGGTTGAAATTTGGATTTTTGGAGAATCTTCCTCTAAGCTCACTGTTACTTAAAAACAGCAGCTTAAACAGAGAGTTTCTGTCTGAAGGTTTCTCGGTCTTGGTTGGAAAATCAGATAACAGAACAGAGAGGGAGAAGAGAAATGCAAAGGATTTGCTGGGAGTTGAAACCGATCCAAGAGGCTTGAATTTATAGGAAATTCAGCTCAAGAGAGACGCCGGAAATCAGCTGCACAATTAGCAGCAGCGATGGGACGGGACGGCCAGTACTCATGATTCAACGGTAAGGAGGGCCGGAAAACTTGCTGCTCGATGGGATGAGACGGAAGATCTCAATGATGGCCGGAAATCCGGCCGAACGGTCGTGCACGCCTGCATGGCGTAGGCAGGAAAATCCTGCAGTTTGCAGATCAGCCCTCTGAAGATTTTTATAATTGCAGAAAGGTACTCAGATTAATAAAAACTGATTTTTGAACTAAGAGTAATAAATTTAAAACTCCAAAATCAGATCCATCCTTACAGATGGGTTGGGTTTTTAAAACTTAGGTTACCATAAAAATTTCGTGAATTATCTCTCACTAAAAACCCTTGATTTAAACAAAAATCATATTTTATCCATAATTGCTTAATTAAACAAATGTAAAAATAACTAATTTGTAAATCTTATTTTGAGATGAAATGAAATATCTAGATCAATATCAAAATGGTCTAACACCCAATATCATTTTCAAAATTTATCTCTTACCCGAAATTAAAAATAATTAAAACTCTCTTTCGGGCGATAAAAATATCATTTTCTGAAAACTAAATTCATTTTAAACTTAGAAATGCAAATTATTCCATAAGGAGAGTATTATCAATCAAAAATAATCACCAATTCACACAATTTAGAGAAATAATCACAACAGGTGGTAAATTACCAAAATACCCCTCCAGCTGGACGGGCTGGATCTCTGAGCTCACGAGCTCGGATTGGGCCAAACTTTGGGCTTTCCCCAAAGCCCTGACTGAAAACCTCGAGATCATCCGGTTAAAACACGAAATTTAGCTAAGACATGCTTAAATCGGGGCAGGGTATTACAGTTCCCGTCGCCGCCTGCTGCCTCTTCTTCTTCCTGCTGCTCGCGACTTCTTTTGGAGTTGCCGCCGTCGGTTCTGCTTGGATCTGTTTGGTGCCGAGAGTCCCACCCGATCTGCGACGCCCTTCGCCTTTCAGTTTTCCTCTCGCCGGCGCTGCAACATATTGTCTTCCCCACCACTCTCTGTTTTGCCTCCTCTGCCGACGCTTTGCTTTGTGCCACCCTCTCGCTGGCGCTGCAACCTATCGTCATCGCCGCCCACTCAAATCTGTGCCCCACGTTGCAGGTTCTGTGCCCTCAGATCTCTGCCCTGTTCTTGCTTCCGTCCGTGCTCTTAGCGCTGGTCTCCCAGCTTCCGTCCGCCGTGAGCACCGCTCTCCGCCACTGTTCTGCGCACCCCTCCGCCCACTTTGGACACTTTGGATTTGCACTACAGTTCGCCTTGCATCCGCACTTCAGATTCCGCCCTGCATTTCGCCTACTAGGTTTGTCCCTTTGGCGGTGGTGATCTTTGCCCTCTTTGGTTTGGTTTGGTGTTGCTGCTTTTAGGGATTTTGAATCTCCTTTGGGTTAGGCTGCTCGTTGTGTAATACCCTGCCCCAGATTAGGCGAGTTTTATCTCGTTAATCATGTTTAACCGGTTGATCTTGAAGTTTTTGGTTAGGGCTTCGAGGAAAGCCCAAGTTTGGCCCGATCTGAGCCCGAAAACTCAATGAGCTCGTCGAGCTGGAGGGGCATTTTGGTAATTTACCACTTGTTGTGTATATTTTTTATAAATTGTGTGATTTTGTGAATATTATTGGTGAATAATGTTTTCCTTAATTAAGGATTTGCATTTCTGATTTTAAAATAAAATTATTTTCAGAAAATAATATTTAAATATCGCCCGTCAAAACCCCGAAATGGAGTATTAATTATTTTAAAGGGTTTTGAAAATGAAATAAATTTTAAAATTAGTATTTTATGGTAGACCATTTTAAGAATGGTCTAGATATTTCATTTCATCTCCAAATGATGTTTCTAAATTGTTTATTTTAACAATTCTTTATTTAAGTAAATAGTGTAAATTTATGGTTTTTATTTAAATAAATGGTTTTTAATAAGAGTTAAAATCCAAAATTTTTATGGTGATTAAGATTTTTAAAACCCAACCTATCTGTAAGGTTGGATTAAATTTTTGAGCTTTTAAAAATTATTTTTTAGTTAAAAATCTAGTTTTTATCAAAATATGGCCCTTTTTACAAATATGGAAAAGATGGAGGGCTGATCTGCAAAAGTAAACCTGCGGTTTACTGTAGCAGCGTTCAGCCACCGCAGGCGCATGCCCCTGCTGCCCGATTTTCCGATGATTTCGCCCGTCGTCGCGTCCCATCGCGCGTGCCGGATTTTCCGGCCGAAAAACCCTATAAAAACCGGTTCAACCTTCGGTTTTAAACTCCCATTAATTTCCTTCTCTTCTCCCTTCTCTCTGCTCTGTGTTTCAGCCGATTTCAGCCAAGAATTCCGTTTTTCAGTAACAGTAACTTTGAAGGAAAATTTTTCAAAAATCCAGATTTTCAGCCCGGAAATTCAATCCAAGGTAACCACTGCATTCCCCTCTCAATTTCGACCGATTTGGAATAAAAATTTTTTGGATTCGGCTCTGTTTTCATTGAGAAAAACGATTTCAAAATTTAGGGAAAATTTTAGGGTTCCTCGTATCAGTGAGCTTCCGGTGTTAATATCGGATGGCTCACTGAGTTTCAGAGCTCCAAACCTCTCCCTATGGAAAGAGGACTCCCGGAGGAATCCATCGGACCGGTCTGATGTAAAAATCGAATCCCGAAAATACCCCATTTTCTATTTTCGGTTTTACTGTTCACCGGACGTTCACTGTCTGTTGCAGACAGTGAACGGGGAAGAAGAAGAGGAAGAAGAAAGAGAAAAAAAAAATGGAAAAAAAAAAAATGAAAAAAAAAAAATATTTTTTGATATTAATGTTGCTGTGCTTTTAAGGTTGGTTTCCATTGGGGAAAAAAAAAATATATATCTATATATATATTATAATAAAATAAATAAATAAATAATTAAATAATTAAATATTATTATTTTATTCCAAAAAAAAAAATATTTTTATTTGAGAATATGGTTGCTTATGATTTCAAATGTTGGTTCCCACCGAAGAAAAAAAAATGAATAAATATTTAAATAATTAAATATTATTATTTTATTCCAAAAAAAAAAAAAATTATTATTTCGTTAGATTATGTGATGTGATGGTTTATACCCCCCCCTTGTTAAATAAAACTGTACTAACCCCTTTCTCTTATTATTTATAGTGTAAATATTATTGTATCCGCTTTCAGTCCGACATTAGTCGGGAACTGAGTGATTCACTTTCAGGCCGGCACTATAGTCGGGCACTGGGTGACCTCGAGGCCTACTCAAAATGTCAGCTCTGGTCCTATCCAGAAGACAACCGAGAAGTGACCCGAGGATCTAGACCTCACTCAATACGTCAATCTGGTCAATGCCCAGAAGACAATATGAATTTGGACTAAGCCCCTTTTTATTATTATATTATTATCTTGTGGATGATTTAAAAAGGCTAGAAACCAAGTAGGAGACTCATTTCCATGAACCCTGGATATTTTGTGGGAAAACGTGTGATTTCCAAATACTACGTATATGTACGTATCTGATATGTATATTGATTGCGCACTTGTATGTTGTTTGACAGAGACCGCGAAACCACACGATCACGGTGAGGGAACTTAACTCTGCAGATTTTGTAAACAGGTGTTATTTGAGCAATGAGTGGTTTCGGTTTTGATGAACCCACTCATGTGCCTATACATGATGCACTATGGTAAGAGTGCTGTGATGATTTGATATTACGGTGTTGACCGTATGTGTATGTAAGACTGCTTCCACGTACCTGCGCTATTGAACCAATATCGGCCATATGAGAGATGGTTTATGTCTACTGGACCATGGGCGGACCATGCTGTCGTCAGTTGCTGACTTGAGGGTGTCAGTATCGGCTAAGTTTAAGAGCCGGAGATGTACTTGCAAGGATGTATTTTGACCGTGTCGGGACTTAATACTGGTCTCAGTGTAGTCGGCAGGCGTTACGGTGGATAATGGCAGTGATTGATAGTTGATGATGTTATTATCTTATTTGAGATTATGCTTACTGTTATCAAGCATGTGATATTAACTGTTGTTAACCTGTTTTACTATTTGCTTAATGTGCATTGTTAATTATCCTTCACTGGGCTAGTTAGCTCACACCACTCACCTTTCAGACGATGAACCCGAGGAGGAGGACCCTCTCATTCAGGCTTAGGGCGTTTGAGATAAAGCAGTGTTTTGGGATTCCCCCGGAGAGGAATGCCCTGATCTTTCTGTTGGTTCTAGGAACCGTTGTTTTTGTATTAAGTACCGGATGTGGTACTTAATTCATGTTTAAATGTTGTAATCGGCTATGTTGCCATTTGAGACAATGTTATGATTGATTAATCAATGTTGGTATCTGTTTGATCATATTATGAGTGGATGTTATTCTTGTGTTGTTTTTGCTTTGTCTTTGGGGCAGGCATATGGTACATGTTTGAGTCCACTTAACGGGCTGATGTGTAACCGCTGGGCCTAACTGTTGATCCGGCCCAGTAAGAGTGCTTGTGGTTTAGTTTACTTACCTTTCAAAAAAAAAAAAAAAAATCAGTCGCGTTCCGGGCCCACCGGTCGGGTCGGGGCGTGACAGCTTGGTATCAGAGCGTAGGCTCAACTCTAGGACTGTGATGGGTTACTACCTAGTTAGACTTGTTTTTGCCTTAGTGTTGCTATTGTTTTGACATTTTCTTGTTTGGTGATACAGATATGTCAGGCAACACAGAGTATTTCCAGGGGACACCTAGCGACCCTATCGTCATAGATTCGGGAGACGACTCCGGTGCGCCGAGTTTCGATGAGGTTGCACCAGGGAGAGGAGATAGTAGTAGCTTCCCCAGAATACCACGTGGGTAGCTGAACCTGAGGAGGAAGAGGGAGATATCCCAATTCCTGAAGAGTCAGGTGGGGGAGAATGGTTCACCCTGAGTATGTTCCGGCTACTCCGCCATTGGACGAGTATCAAGATGAAATGTGTGAACTCTGCAATCAGGCAGGGCACAACTTCATCTATTGCCCCTATCCACCCAGTGTCATCTGCCCAGTTTGCGGACTCCGCGGACATGGGAGTGCCAGAACCAATTGTCCTTATGTAGGAGGACCGGGGATCATACCCTGTTTAACTTGTGGGGTGTACGGGCACAAGTCTGAGACCTGCCCGGATAACTTTTATTACTTTGGTGGTGAGGAAGGATCTTCTTCAGGGAATTAGATCAGTGTTTGTTAGGGGGGCATCGGAGTGTTTGTTTGTGAGGGTTAAGTTTTGTTCTTTTGAAGGGTTCTCATACCCTACTAACCCTTGTACTTGTATTTGAAATTTCAAATGAATTCTAATGAGATTATTTGCAACTTATGTGTTTTGCTTTAATAAGATCTTAAAATTGGTTAATGATATTTACAAGTGTAAATAACAGATGTCAGGACCCAACGCAAACCGAGCCAACTTTCGTGGGAGGAGGACTGGTCTTCCACCCCGTGACCTACCCAACGAGGCGATTCGAGCGGCGGTTGAAGCATTTCAGCAGATAGCTGAAAATATGCGACGTCCGCCAGTCCAAACACCAGAGGAGAGAGCCACCTCGGCTCTGAAAGAGTTCAAACGTCTGAACCCGACTAGCTTCTCGGGAACAGAGGACCCCAGCGCTGCGAGGAACTGGCTAACCCAGATTAGCCGAATCCTCAATACCCTAGCGATTGCCGACGATTTACGTGTAACCTTGGCGACTTATCAGCTTGAAGGGAACGCCTACGAATGGTGGGAGGGGAAGAGCTTGGTTCGTAATCACGAGTCAATGACTTGGGAGGAGTTTTCTGCAGCCTTTTTGGCCCGTTACTTTCCAAAGACGGTGAAGGAGGCGAGGAAGAGAGAGTTCCTCAACATTCAGCAGGGTTCAGATACAGTGGCACAGTATGCCATGCGCTACATCGACCTGATGCAGTTTGTGCCGTGGATTGCAGCCAATGAGGAGGAGAAGATCCAGCATTTCGAGAACGGACTCAGACCCTTCCTGCAGCGGCAAGTGGCCGGCCTAGTGTTCAACACTCTGGAGGAGATCATCGAGCGCGCTTCGAAGGTGGAAGCGGTGGACTCTATCAACCGGAGCACTGACAACTCTCAGAAACCTTCTTCTAACAAGAAGGCAAGGTTCAATCAGCAGAAGAAGCCTTTCTTCAGGAAGAGCCAACCCAGTGTGGGCCAGTCCAGTCGGTCTGACTCTCGGCCAATCGTGTGCTACACCTGTAATCAGCCTGGGCATACTTCTAGGTTCTGTCAATCCAAGGGAGAGAGGGCTTGCTTTCACTGCCAGCAGACCGGGCACCTGTTCAAGGATTGTCCTTTTTCTGGTAAAGCGGCACCTTCGCAAGGCGCCGGAGTTTCCTTCTCTGTGGCGCAGCCGTCTGTCGGCAGAGGTTCTCAGCAGGCTTCCAGAGGATCAGCGACACCGAGGAACGGACCACCTCAGAACGATCAGGGGAGAGGACGAGGGCGTCCTCAAGGGAGAGTCTACTCTTTAGGGACTCAGAAGGAGGAACCGATGGAGAACACGGTGATGGAAGGTACCCTTAATCTTTTCAGTCTTTTGGCTCGAGTGTTGTTTGATACCGGTGCTTCGCATTCCTTTATCTCTAGAACTTGTTGTGTTAGATTGGGTTTGAAACCGGTAGAAGTAGTTAACCCGTTAATGGTAGTTTCACCTTTGGGTAAGAAGGCTTTGGCAAACCAAGAGTGTAGATCTTGTGTTTTGAAGATTAGTGGAGTGGAGTTGTCCTATGATTTTCTGGTTCTGGAAATGACGGACTTTGACATCATCCTTGGTGTGGATTGGTTGTCTGTTTTTGGAGTCTTGATAGACTGCTCTCAGAGGAGAATTCATGGGGTCTCCTCAACCGGTGAGAGGTTTATGGAGAAGTTGGTACCCTATGAGAGGATGAGAGTCACTTTCTCTGGCCTTAGGGCGTATCCCGGTAGTGTGGTGGCAAGCATGGGTTGGGAAGATGTAGGTGGTGTAGGGTCTGTTGCTCCTCGGGTGGTGTGTGAGTTTATGGATGTTTTTCCTGACCAGTTGGCTGGGCTACCTCCACGCCGAGAGATAGAGTTTGTTATAGACCTACAGCCAGGAACATCTCCAATTTCCATGGCACCTTATCGGATGGCGCCGGCAGAGCAGAGAGAGCTAGCTACGCAGGTAGAAGAGCTTCTTAGTCTTGGTTTTATCCGTCAGAGCAACTCGCCGTGGGGCGCACCTGCTCTCTTTGTGAAAAAGAAGGATGGATCGATGAGGATGTGTATAGATTACCGGCGGCTTAACCAGGTAACTATTAAGAACAAGTATCCGTTGCCTAGAATAGACGACCTCTTTGATCTTTTGAGGGGATCGAAGTGTTTTTCGAAAATCGATTTGAGGTCGGGTTACCATCAGTTGCGGATTCGAGAGAAGGACATTCCGAAGACTGCTTTTCGGACGCAGTATGGCTTGTACGAGTTTGTTGTGATGCCTTTCGGTTTGACGAACGCACCAGCCATGTTCATGGACTTGATGAATCGGGTGTTTCGACCGTATCTGCGAGAGTTCGTGATAGTCTTCATCGACGATATCTTGATCTATTCGTCATCAGAAGAGGAGCATGAGCGTCATCTGCGGATTGTTCTTCAGACTCTTCGGGAGCATCAGCTGTTCGCTAAGCTGAGCAAGTGTGAGTTTTGGTTGACTCAAGTGCAATTTCTGGGACATGTGGTGTCTCCAGGAGGAATCTCGGTAGATCCAGCAAAGGTAGAGACCGTGAAGACTTGGGAGAGTCCCAAGAGCGTGTTCGAGATCCGGAGCTTTCTGGGATTAGCAGGATATTACCGAAAGTTTATCCCGCACTTCTCTCAGATCGCAGGTACCGATGACTCGGCTGACGAGGAAGAACGTCAAGTTCGAGTGGAGCGAAGCTTGTGAGAAAGCATTCAGGAGCTGAAGGAGAAGTTGACGACGTCTCCAGTGTTGGTGATACCCGAGCAAGGACGAGGTTACGATGTTTATTGCGACGCGTCCAAGTTTGGTTTGGGTTGTGTGCTGATGCAAGAGGGGAAGGTAGTAGCTTATGGTTCCAGGCAATTGAAGGGACATGAGCAGAACTACCCGACTCATGATTTGGAGTTGGCAGCTGTTGTATTCTCGTTGAAATTGTGGAGACATTACTTATATGGTGAGAAGTTCAATGTGTTTTCTGATCACCATAGTCTCAAGTATATCTTCACTCAGAAAGACTTGAATATGAGGCAGCGTAGGTGGATGGAGTACTTGGGAGATTATGACTTCAGTCTCTCCTATCACCCGGGGAAAGCCAACGTGGTGGCCGATGCCTTGAGCCGGAAGTCTCACAACGACGTGGCGAGGATGGCATCCTTGCAATGGAAGATGCTCGAAGTTCTGTCCGAGTACGATCTGGAGCTGATCGAAGGAAGCGGGTCAGCAAGAATCCATAGTTTGGTTCTGCAACCCGAGGTAGTTGGATTGGTGTTGGAAGGACAACAGAGCGACCCAGAAGCGAAGGAGTTGGCAACTCAGCTTTCAGGAGGAGCAACTTTAGAGGATTGGAAGATCAAAGCGGACGGAAGTCTTACTTTCAAGGATAGACTGTTTGTGCCAAAGTCGGACGAGTGCAGGAGAAAGGTGCTTGATCACTTTCATCGATCTCGCTTTGCGGTGCATCCCGGTGGTACGAAGATGTATCGTGACTTGCGGCGACTTTTCTGGTGGAAAGGTATGAAGCGCGAGGTAGCAGATTTTGTGTCCAAGTGCCTAACTTGTCAACAAGTGAAGGCGGAACATCAACGACCTGGTGGAAAGATGCAACCTTTGGAAGTGGCTGAATGGAAGTGGGAGCATATCACGATGGATTTTGTAACTGGTTTTCCTAAGTCTCCTAAGAAGAACGACGCTATTTGGGTAATAGTCGATCGATTGACGAAGTCAGCTCACTTTCTACCGATCAAGAAGACAGATTCCTTGGCTACTCTAAGCAGACTGTATTTGAAGGAGATAGTCAGATTGCATGGAGTGCCTGTATCCATTGTATCTGATAGAGACCCGAGGTTCGTGTCAAGGTTTTGGCAAGGATTGCAAGAAGAGTTGGGGACTAAGCTGTGCTTTAGCACTGCTTTTCACCCTCAGACGGATGGTCAGTCAGAGAGAACCATTCAAACCTTAGAGGATATGCTAAGGGCTTGTGTGATGGATATGCGGGGAAGTTGGGAAGACCACTTGCCTTTGATCGAGTTCGTCTACAACAACAGTTATCACTCCAGTGTGCAGATGGCACCATACGAGGCTCTGTATGGCAGACCTTGCAGGTCACCTCTTTGTTGGACAGAGGTAGGAGACAAAGCGCTACTAGGACCTGATCTAGTGCGTGAGACGTCAGAGCAAGTTGAAGTGATCAGACAGCGTCTCAAGACAGCCCAGAGCAGACAAAAGAGTTATGCTGACAAAAGGCGACGACCTTTGGAGTTTGCAGTTGGCGACCGAGTTTTCTTACGTGTGGCACCACGTCATGGAGTGCAGCGGTTCGGGCGCAAGGGAAAACTATCACCTCGATATGTTGGACTCTTTGAGATCTTGAAGAGGATAGGTGAAGTGGCCTATCAGTTGGATCTTCCTCAGGCTTTGGAGAGAGTGCATAGTACGTTCCACGTGTCTATGCTAAGGAAGTACGAGCCTGACCCGTCGCATGTGATCAGTCTTGAAGAGATCGAAGTGTCAGAGGACTTAACTTTTGAAGAAGCACCAGTCAAGATTCTAGAGCGTCGGACTCAAGAGCTCAGGAGGAAGTCTATACCTCTAGTGCGAGTGCTGTGGCAACATCGCGACGTGCAACATGAGACGTGGGAACCTGAATCGACGATGCAGAAGCTGTACCCTGGCTAGTTCACAGGTCAAGAAGGTAGTGTTTGTTTTAAATTTCGGGACGAAATTTTCTTTTAGGGGGGTAGGATGTAATACCCTGCCCCAGATTAGGCGAGTTTTATCTCGTTAATCATGTTTAACCGGTTGATCTTGAATTTTTTGGTTAGGGCTTCGAGGAAAGCCCAAGTTTGGCCCGATCTGAGCCCAAAAACTCAGTGATTTAGCTCGTCGAGCTGGAGGGGCATTTTGGTAATTTACCACTTGTTGTGTATATTTTTTATAAATTGTGTGATTTTGTGAATATTATTGGTGAATAATGTTTTCCTTAATTAAGGATTTGCATTTCTGATTTTAAAATAAAATTATTTTCAGAAAATAATATTTAAATATCGCCCGTCAAAACCTCGAAATGGAGTATTAATTATTTTAAAGGGTTTTGAAAATGAAATAAATTTTAAAATTAGTATTTTATGGTAGACCATTTTAAGAATGGTCTAGATATTTCATTTCATCTCCAAATGATGTTTCTAAATTGTTTATTTTACCAATTCTTTATTTAAGTAAATAGTGTAAATTTATGGTTTTTATTTAAATAAATGGTTTTTAATAAGAGTTAAAATCCAAAATTTTTATGGTGATTAAGATTTTTAAAACCCAACCTATCTGTAAGGTTGGATTAAATTTTTGAGCTTTTAAAAATTATTTTTTAGTTAAAAATCATTTTTTAGTTAAAAATCTAGTTTTTATCAAAATATGGCCCTTTTTACAAATATGGAAAAGATGGAGGGCTGATCTGCAAAAGTAAACCTGTGGTTTACTGTAGCAGCGTTCAGCCACCGCAGGCGCATGCCCCTGCTGCCCGATTTTCCTGTGATTTCGCCCGTCGTCGCGTCCCATCGCGCGTGCCGGATTTTCCGGTCGAAAAACCCTATAAAAACCGGTTCAACCTTTGGTTTTAAACTCCCATTAATTTCCTTCTCTTCTCCCTTCTCTCTGCTCTGTGTTTCAGCCGATTTCAGCCAAGAATTCCGTTTTTCAGTAACAGTAGCTTTGAAGGAAAATTTTTCAAAAATCCAGATTTTCAGCCCGGAAATTCAATCCAAAGTAACCACTGCATTCCCCTCTCAATTTCGACCGATTTGGAATCAAAAATTTTTGGATTCGGCTCTGTTTTCATTGAGAAAAATGATTTCAAAATTTAGGGAAAATTTTAGGGTTCCTCGTATCAGTGAGCTTCCGGTGTTAATATCGGATGGCTCACTGAGTTTCAGAGCTCCAAACCTCTCCCTATGGAAAGAGGACTCCCGGAGGAATCCATCGGACCGGTCAGATGTAAAAATCGAACCCCGAAAATACCCCATTTTCTATTTTCGGTTTTACTGTTCACCGGACGTTCACTGTCTGGAACAGACAGTGAACGGGGAAGAAGAAGAGGAAGAAGAAAGAGAGAAAAAAAATGGAAAAAAAAAATGAAAAAAAAAAAAAAATATATATATATATATATTATAATAAAATTAATAAATAAATAATTAAATAATTAAATATTATTATTTTATTCCAAAAAAAAAAAAATATTTTTATTTGAGAATATGGTTGCTTATGATTTCAAATGTTGGTTCCCACCGAAGAAAAAAAAATGAATAAATATTTAAATAATTAAATATTATTATTTTATTCCAAAAAAAAAAAAAAATTATTATTTCGTTAGATTATGTGATGTGATGGTTTATACCCCCCCTTGTTAAATAAAACTGTACTAACCCCTTTCTCTTATTATTTATAGTGTAAATATTATTGTATCCGCTTTCAGTCCGACATTAGTCGGGAACTGAGTGATTCACTTTCAGGCCGGCACTATAGTCGAGCACTGGGTGACCTCGAGGCCTACTCAAAATGTCAGCTCTGGTCTTATCCAGAAGACAACTGAGAAGTGACCCGAGGATGTAGACCTCACTCAATACGTCAATCTGGTCAATGCCCAGAAGACAATATGAGTTTGGACTGAGCCCCTTTTTATTATTATATTATTATCTTGTGGATGATTTAAAAAGGCTAGAAACCAAGTAGGAGACTCATTTCCATGAACCCTGGATATTTTGTGGGAAAACGTGTGATTTCCAAATACTACGTATATGTACGTATCTGATATGTATATTGATTGCGCACTTGTATGTTGTTTGACAGAGACCGCGAAACCACACGATCACGGTGAGGGAACTTAACTCTGCAGATTTTGTAAACAGGTATTATTTTGAGCAATGAGTGGTTTCGGTTTTGATGAACCCACTCATGTGCCTATACATGATGCACTATGGTAAGAGTGCTGTGATGATTTGATATTACGGTGTTGACCGTATGTGTATGTAAGACTGCTTCCACGTACCTGCGCTATTGAACCAATATCGGCCATATGAGAGATGGTTTATGTCTACTGGACCATGGGCGGACCATGCTGTCGTCAGTTGCTGACTTCAGGGTGTCAGTATCGGCTAAGTTTAAGAGCCGGAGATGTACTTGCAAGGATGTATTTTGACCGTGTCGGGACTTAATACTGGTCTCAGTGTAGTCGACAGGCGTTACGGTGGATAATGGCAGTGATTGATAGTTGATGATGTTATTATCTTATTTGAGATTATGCTTACTGTTATCAAGCATGTGATATTAACTGTTGTTAACCAGTTTTACTATTTGCTTAATGTGCATTGTTAATTATCCTTCACTGAGCTAGTTAGCTCACACCACTCACCTTTCAGACGATGAACCCGAGGAGGAGGACCCTCTCATTCAGGCTTAGGGCGTTTGAGATAAAGCAGTGTTTTGGGATTCCCCCGGAGAGGAATGCCCTGATCTTTCTGTTGGTTCTAGGAACCGTTGTTTTTGTATTAAGTACCGGATGTGATACTTAATTCATGTTTAAATGTTGTAATCGGCTATGTTGCCATTTGAGACAATGTTATGATTGATTAATCAATGTTGGTATCTGTTTGATCATATTATGAGTGGATGTTATTCTTGTGTTGTTTTTGCTTTGTCTTTGGGGCAGGCATATGGTACATGTTTGAGTCCACTTAACGGGCTGATGTGTAACCGCTGGGCCTAACTGTTGATCCGGCCCAGTAAGAGTGCTTGTGGTTTAGTTTACTTACCTTTCAAAAAAAAAATCAGTCGCGTTCCGGGCCCCACGGTCGGGTCAGGGCGTGACACGTTGTTTTTTTTTTGTGGTTCAGAATGGCCGGTGAACGTGATGATTCCCTCCAGGCAATTAGTGTGAAGCTCACTGACAGCACTTATACTTATTGGGCATATGTTATGAGAAATTTTTTTACCATCAAGAACATGTGGGGTTATATCTCTGGGGCTATTGTTATTCCTACGGACACCAAGGCTGCCAACTATGCTGCTTCCCTGGTTACTTGGACCACTAATAATTCCAAAATCATCACTTGGATTAATAATTCCGTTGAGCTCTCCATCGGAATGCAACTTGCGAAGTTCTCTACAGCGAAAGCCATTTGGGATCATTTAGAGCGACTGTATATGCAGTCCAACTTCGCTAAGCGCTATCAACTTGAGAATGATATTCGCTCCGTTCGACAGGGGGATATGAGCATTCGGCAGTTTTATTCAGTCATGACTGGATTCTGGGATCAACTTACGTTAACTGAGCCTGCAGGTCTCAGTGCCATCGCCTTTTATTGCACTTATAGGGAAGAAGGGCGACTTGTTCAATTTTTGACTGCTCTTCGAGATGACTTTGAAGTACTTCGGGGTTCCATTCTTCATCGTAGCCCCCTTCCCTCTGTTGATGCAGTGGTCCACGAACTCTTAGCTGAAGAAGTTCGTTTGAAGTCACATACGGACACTCGTCTACTTTCTCTGCCTAGTCAGACTGTTTTGGTAGTGCCATCCCGGTCTCCATCTAGTTCACAGAATCGCCAGCGCCAAGGTGGGCGAGTTGCTAATACTGATTGTCGTTACTGTAAACAGAAAGGTCACTGGAAGGCCCAATGTCCTCTGTTGATGTGCAGCCAGCCACAACAAGTGCCGCCTCCTCAGCCACATCGTACCGCCCCTGTTGTTTCGTCTGTGCCTGTGCCATCACCTTCGACTCCTTCCCTCTCCACGCTTGCAGATCAGTTGCAGCAACTCCTCTCTTCTCACCAGTCTAATGCCTTGTCTACTGTTTCTCCTTCTCTAGGTTTGGTTCATTCCGCTTCTTCAGGTATTCCTCCTTCTACTTGGGTCTTTGACTCAAGTGCTACTCATCACATGACTCATGATGTTTCTTTATTCTCATCTTTATCTCCTTCTTCCTCAGATGTTTCTGTCTTAACTACCAATGGTGCTTCTTTGCCCTTGGCAGGGGTTGGTTCCATTCTGTCTTCTTCTTTGCATCTTTCTGATGTTTATTGCATACCTCATCTTACTCTGAATTTGATTTCTATTAGTCAACTATGTGATTCTGGCTATATTGTTAATTTTTCTCCCACTTCGTGTTCTGTGCATGATCCTCATTCCAAGAGGCTGATTGGGACCGGCCGTAGAAAAGGAGGATTATATGTCTTAGAGCGGCTCTGTGTTCCTGCTGTCGCTGCCTCTTCAGTTGATTTATCATCTTTTCGTTTGAGTCCCACTTCATCTAGTTTTTATTTGTGGCATTCTCGTCTTGGTCATGTTTCTAGTTCCCGTTTAAAGTATTTAACTTCTACCGGAGCTTTAGGACATTTACATAGCAGTGATATTTCTGATTGCAGTGGATGTAAACTTGCAAAGTTTTCTGCATTGCCTTTTAATAAAAGTTCATCTATTTCTCTTGCTCCTTTTGATTTAATTCATTCTGATGTGTCAGGACCAGCCCCTCTTTCCTCAAAAGGGGGGTCTCGATATTATGTTTCCTTTATTGATGACTATTCTCGTTTTTGTTGGATTTATTTGATGAAACGTCGATCTGAATTTCTTACTATCTTTCAAACGTTTCGTACACTCATTCGCACTCAGTTCTCTGCCACTATTAAATGCTTTAGAGGTGATCTGGGTGGCGAGTATACCTCTGGTGCTTTCTCTGATTTGCTTGCCTCAGATGGGACTGTTCATCAATCCTCTTGTACTGAGACTCCCGAGCAAAATGGGGTTGCGGAGAGAAAACATCGGCACATCATTGAAACTGCTCGATCTCTGTTACTCTCTGCTAGTGTTCCTAGCCTCTTTTGGGGAGAAGCGGTTCTCACCGCCACTCATATGATTAACAGAATCCCTTCTGCTGTCACTTCTGGTAAATCCCCATTTGAACGTTTATATGGCAAAATTCCAGACTATTTCTTCTTGAAATTTTTTGGTTGTGCATGTTTTGTCCTTCGTCCGTACAATGAGCGCACAAAATTATCTGCCCGGTCTGCCCTGTGTATTTTTCTTGGTTATGGTGAGGGTCAAAAGGGATATCACTGTTATGATCCCACTGCACAAAAATTGTATGTCTCACGTCATGTTGCTTTTATTGAACATATTCCTTTCTATTCTGTTCCTTCCCATTCTAGCACTCTTGGTCTATCTGAGTTTATATATATTGACCCCTTCTCTCATATTGATGATTTGTCTATGTCTGATCATGTCCCTGTTTTGCATAAGTCTGTTCCTTCTATTTCTCCTACTCCTGTTGATGTTTTGCCTTCTACAGATATTTCTCCTCCCTCTCCTACAGCTGCATCTCCTTCGACCTCTGCTGATGAGGATCTTGCTACTTCTCGTTACCCTCCACGAATCCATAAGCCTCCTACTCGATTTGGTTATTCTTTTGATGATTTTGCTTATTCATGTTATTCTTCTTCATTTTCTTCATTTCTCACATCCATTCATACTCTCTCTGAACCAACCTCCTATAAAGAGGCTATTTGTGATCCTTTATGGCAACAGGCAATGGATGAAGAACTTTCTGCATTACACAAGACTAGTACGTGGGAGTTGGTAGCTCTTCCTTCACACAAACGTGCAATTGGTTGCAAATGGGTGTATAAGAATAAGACCAGGTCTGATGGTTCTGTGGAGCGGTATAAGGCTCGTTTAGTTGGTAAGGGTTTTAGTCAGGAGTATGGTATTGATTACGAGGAGACTTTTGCTCCTGTTGCGAAAATGACTTCTGTTCGCACTTTACTTGCAGTTTCTTCAGTTCGTCAATAGTCTTTGTCGCAGATGGATGTTAAAAATGCCTTTCTGAATGGTGATCTCTCTGAAGAAGTGTATATGTTTCCTCCTCCAGGTGTTGTTCATCGTCCTGGGGACGTTTGTCGACTTCGAAAGGCCTTATATGGTCTCAAACAAGCACCGCGCGCATGGTTTGACAAGTTCTCTACAGTTATTGAATCTCTTGGCTTTCACTCCAGTGCTCATGACTCTGCTTTATTTGTTCGTTCCACCTCTGCTGGTCGTATCCTTCTACTTTTGTATGTTGATGACATGATCTTGACAGGTGATGATCTTGATGGTATTGCCCTGTTAAAGTTACAGTTGCACAACAAGTTTGACATGAAAGACTTGGGGCCCTTACGATATTTTCTTGGGATAGAAGTTGCCTCCTCACCCAAAGGTTATCGTCTCTCTCAATCTAAGTATGCTGCAGATGTTCTTCGACGAGCTCGTATTACTGACACCCGACCTGTTGCCACACCTATGGAGCTCAACGTTCATTATACTTCATCTGATGGTGTGCTTTTGCCAGATCCAACACTATATCGCACTACTGTGGGCAGTTTAGTTTATCTCACTATTACGCGGCCTGACATTGCCTATGCCGTTCATATTGTGAGTCAGTTTATCTCTTCACCAACCACTGTTCATTGGGCAGCCGTTCTTCGTATTTTGCAATATCTTCGAGGGACTATACATCAGAGTTTGTTATTTCCTTCGTCATCTACTTTGGAGCTCCGTGCATTCTCTGATGCTAGCTGGGCATGTGATCCTTCTGATCGCAAATCTACTACTGGCTTCTGTGTTTTCTTAGGTGACTCTCTCATTTCATGGCAAAGCAAAAAGCAAGATGTTGTTGCTCATTCATCTGCTGAAGCTGAATATCGGGTTATTGCTTCTACCACAGCTGAGATTGTTTGGCTTCGTTGGTTACTTGCAGACATGGGTGTCTATCTCTCTACACCCACGTCTATGTATTGTGATAATAAGAGTGCTATTCAAATAGCCCATAACTCTGTTTTTCATGAGCGCACCAAGCATATTGAGTTGGACTGTCATTTTGTGCGTCATCATCTTTAGCTTGGCACGGTTTCTCTTCCATTTGTCACCTCTGCCTTACAACTGGCTGACTTCTTTACGAAGTCTCATACCATTACACGCTTTGCATTTCTTCTTAACAAACTCTCGATGATCAACTCTGTCCAATCGTGAGTTTGAAGGCGGGTGTTAAGTTGTATTATCTTATTTATCTTGTTTGTATAGGAGTAGGGGTAATTTAGTCATTTTGTTATTCTTCACTTAGGGTTTACTTTGTATATATATTATTGTTAATCAATGATAAATCTAAGGTTTCTTAGATTCTAATAAGATCTATACTCTCATGACGTACAAATCATGTTGAAATTATTTTTTATTATGTTGGGCTGCCGAATGAGTCTTACATTAGTTGTGAAGAGGGAGAATTAAGGACTTATATTGGACTTGAGTCACTCTACCTAATAGGCTAATCTTTTGTGCTGGATACTCAGTTCTAACAAGTGGCAACAAAACATGCATCAAGCTTCCGTATATAGACTCAGGGGATTCCTTAGCCAGACGGGATTGCCGGCGACATATTATCCGCCCGAGAGCCTCTTTCAAGGAAGAAATTATTGAGCAATCAAATGAGTTCCACATTGATTACGAAAGGAGAGATATAGAGACTTGTATTATACTTGAATCACTCTATCTAATAAACTAGTCTTTTGGCTGGATATCCAGTCCTAACAGAACAAACTAAACCTTTTTTAAGGTAATAATGTCTTCTACCATACTAAAAATTGCTGTCAAACATTTATTTGTATAATACATTTTTACAACTATAACATTTACATGTTATCATTCCCTCATTACACGTAATTTAAAAGGGGTGAAAGTTTGGGTCCCACCAACATTGGAGGCAGAAGAGCACTCACATAGGACAGGAATTCTAAAGCTGCAATTGATAGATGTCTATATTCAAAGGATTTGTGGGTGTGAAGGTCAATTCAGTGGAATAAAAAAAGCCCTAGTTGCTCTATAGTCAAATCATCAACTCATATGATCCAAGCAAATGCTTTGGACTGAATTGACAATGCCATCACAATACTTTGATTGAATTTAGGAATTTAAAGATGAATTTTCTTAAAAATGGCACTTTTTGGGACTCCTATTGGACTCCATTTTTTAGCATGTCTCCCCTCTATCCAATTAGAGAAAGGGGTGAAAATCTCGCTTAATTGAGATATCGCCGGATATCTGATTTTTTTTTGGGAAAAAAAAACAATATTTTTAGATATCAGTCGATATTTTAATAGTACAGTCGACACCTATCGTATCAGCTGAGATATCTCAGCTTTCGAGAGGCTTCTCTTCTTAATTCTAAATTGCCAAAAAGAAAACACCCCATTATTTAACACTGCCTTAAATTTTACTCTCAAGTTTGTCACCTGCAAAACAAGAAATTAGAAAAAAAAATTAATGGCAAATTTCATTATGACATGGCTGAAAATTAGGCTAGCATGTATAGAGGCAACTTGTCTTGAGTAATTTTGACATATTTGACATTTTCATGAAAAAAATATACTTTTAAAGAAGATTTATTTACTCATGATTACAAGTGTCGGTAGATTCCAATGTAATTGAATCATTACCCTACTTTCAAAGAAAAGGAGTTCAATCAAATGAGATAAAATGGAATGATCACTTATACATTTTCATTTTTTTTCTTTTACACTTAAATTATATCATAGAAAATACTGAATTCTCTTAAAATGGCACTTTATTATTATTATTATTTTTTTTGAAATGGTTCATATATTAATATGTAAAATTGTAAATGACATCTGAGGTACAAATAAAGAAAATAGAAAAAAATACATTTTATGAGAGTCCCATTGGACACCATTTTTTAGTATGTCTCCCCTTTGTCCCCTCTATCCAATTAGAGGGCCCCTCTTCTTATCCTAAATTGCCAAAAAGAAAACAACCCATTATTTAACATTGCCTTAAATTTTACTCTTAAGCTTTATCACCTACAAAATAAGAAATTAGAAAAAAAAAAATCTAATGACAAACTTCATTATATATGGCTGAAAATTAGGCCAGCATGCAGAGGGGAAACTTCTTCTTAGTAATTTAGGCAAAGATTTGTTTAATCATGCTTACCATAGTCGGCAGATTCCAATGTAATTGAATCTTTACCTTAATTTCAAAGAAAAAGAGTTCATTCAAATAAAGATCACTAATATTTTTCATTTTTTTTTATCTTTCACATTTTAAATTATTTAATCATAGAAAATATTGATCTACTCTACATAAAATACTAAAGTGTACTCAATTTAAGAGGGTGGATAACCCTTTTTTTTTGAAGGAGAGAGGTAAATAGGAGTCAAGATCTCTTAAAGCATATTGGAATAAGCAGTATTCTATTCAACCCTAGTATTAAAATTTAAATTAATTAGAAATTTTAGCTAAGCTATATTAAATAATAAAAGAGGAGTTGCATGAAAGAATGATAAAAGAGTTTAAAGTTTATCTACCCTTTCCCTGTCTTTGCATCAAATAATATATTTTTTATATGATGAAACAACTGTTATGTAAAACACTTACAAGAAAAAATAAAAATAATATAATTTTTTTTTTTAATTTACGTGTGGAAAACCACGGAATTTATAGTCTAAAATAACAAGTGACCACCACTAAGTATGTGGATAATTAATTGGATTAATTTACTCTATTCTAATTCTTCTTTCGAGTAAGATTGAAGTCAAAATTTAAATACATTCATTAATTACTCCGAATTAAATTTTATAAAAAACTCAAACACAAGTTCTTGACACATTTTTTTTTTTAACATGTGTGTCTCTACTCCAATTGGAGGTGAGACTAATCCCACGAGCACGTGTAAACCTCCTAAAATTAGTTGATGTAAGAAATGGCCCGAAAAAGTTGAGCGTGAATTTAACTCAAGACTTCACTTTATTAAGCGGACATTTTGACCGTGAGACCAACTCATTCTTTATTTCTTTATAGAACTTGAGTGGAGTTGACTAAATAGGTTTAAGAGCTCACTTGACAAAATTAAGAATGCTATCCAATCCATTATGAGTGAAGATATACCTAGATGTTGAGAATATTGCTTCCACGTGGCAAAGCACTTGGAAGACATGTGGAGCATCTGGTTCCATGGATCAACCACAAAGAAGAAATCCATTGCTTCGAACACTTGGTGGGCTAGAAAATCTTCTAAACTTGCTTGAGTACAACCCTTTTTTTACCTATAAATACACCCTTGAATGGTAATCCAAATGCATTTGCATGTTATCAGGCCATCTCTCCCTCTCCCTCTCCCTCTCCCTCTCCCATTTGAGGATTGAGGATTGAGAATTGAGTTTGCTTGCCAGTCATATCATCTATACGAAGATTTTGTTTTACTTCAGCATCAAAGTTGATGGCCTCTTAAGATTGCTATTATCAGCAGATTCCTCTAAGTTCTCTCTCTCTCTTGCTGTCAACTGATCAATACACTCCCCTTTCAAAGAAAGGCGAGTGATAGAGACACCGGCAGGTTTAACTTCTTTTCTGGTATTCTTTATTATAAAAAAAACTGTTGTTCCTATAATTTTCTACGAAGAAAATGAAGAATAAGATTATTCACTCTCCCTCCTTGAACAATCCATACAACTCTCTTTTTTCTCTTATCTCTTCAATATTCAATTCAAACCCTCTTCAAAGAGGAAGAAAGAGAAGAAGACTAGATAACTTTCTTTTTCTATGCAAAATGTTTATTATGTATAGACACATTCCACTCTCTCTCTCTCTCTCCAAAAATGTTCAATATTTAAGGACCTTTCTATGGTCACATTTCACAGTCCTATTGTGTTTGTGAAAGAGAATCTCACTCTGCATGTGAGAGAGAGTACTCTGCTTGGCTCTGCCATTGTGTAGCAGTTCTTAAGGACTCCTCTTTGTATGTCTATATAATAATAATGTGAATGAATGGATGGTATCCGATTGCCATCTTTACACTTAGGGTTGAGTTACAGTGGAGAGGATGGAAAATTTAGGTTGCCTCAAGTCCTTAACATTAGGACATGGATTCAACCCATGTTCCCTATAGAAAGTATTCTTCAAACAAATCCAGCATCACCACTGTAGAAGATAAGAGAAGAAGTTATTGTTCGATATTATGCTTCTTCACTTGATCGTACGATACCATTCTGTTTTTTTTATTCTTTCATATCACCCAGTCCTCTCCAACAAAAATACAATTATTCTGTCGTAGACCTTCGATCAACCACCACATTTTAGCCAACTTCATTATCCGAATCTAGAGACATTCATGTATCTCAAACTTGAAACTTCTACACTTTCCATCTGTGTTACAACTAGGATTGCACTACATCAACACTTTTTTTTTTTAGTGATGGGCGATTTGGCATGATTCCTTCCTCCTCTTTCTCCTTATGTCACCAAGTTCGATAGTCAAAGACTTCGGCATGGTACATATGCCTTGTTGGCTTCAACTATCATACCAAGAAACTTATTCCCTTTTCTTTCCACAAGTGGTGAAGTTACATAACACTAATCAGTAGAATGCATGCGCATGCAAGATGCTTAGGAGTAATATTTTCTCACCTAATGCTCTCATGTAAGAGATTCTTACTGTTATCTCCACTCTAATACTGTTGCTATTATGTGATTAAATTTATATTCATTTTTTTTTTAATTTACGTGTGGGAAACCGCGGGATATCCCGCTTAAAACTTCCATGGGTGAGCCGACAATCCCTAAGGCACACTAAGGTTAGGCCATGGGGGCTCGAACCCGCAACCTCCCGCTTCCATTTGTATTCCATTTGCTATTAGTACTATTGTAGTTTAAAAGTTCAAATTTATTGACGACAGAGAAATTGTTTCTCATTTTCTACTAAATTGGGACAGAAACTCAAGGGGTTGGCCTGACGGTCAAGATACCCACCTCATGAAGTGGGCTTTTGAGTTTGATTCACGCTCAATTCCAATGAGCCACTCAACGTAGACTTAACCGGTGTGTGGATGGGGAGGTTCACATGCGTGTGGAGTTAGTCTCACCTCCAATGTAAGGTGGCAGTATCCATGTTATCCAAAAAAATAATAATTGTATTCCATTTGCACCACGAACACATGCATCACTCAGCACAATTTGTGACCTCAAAGCACTAGACAATCCAAATTCAAAAATCTAAATTCCCATCTCCTCTGGTGTACAAAAGTAATTTCTTTGTAAATGACTCTTTAGAAGGATGAATCTAATTTTTTGCACTAGTATCAAAACTCATTTCATTCAAAGTCCCATCTTTCACCTGTAAACACAAGAAAGTAGAAGATAAAATTGAAAACCACCTTGCCTTCTGTAAAATTCTCCCTTTTTTTTCCACAAATGTCTCCTTATATTGGATTTTTCATGGGCTAAGATGACACCACCAAGAAAAATGTATACTTCAAACAATGAAAAGTACAGTCTATGGAATTCTTTCTTAAAAAACACACACTCATCCTACACATGCTTCTTCCCTATTGTAGGTATCAAATACATGTTTAGGGCAATGAGGGCTATGTGGGAGGCATTGCTGTTGATGTTCATCTCTGTATTCTCTAAGTCCATTGGAGCAAAGCCCATTTACAGGTTCAGTGTCCCAGGCCCAACATACAATTCTTATTGCTTGAGCTGGAGGGTTGCAGTAGAGGCCTATAATGTACGGGCATGGCGGACGGTCCCGATCCAATGCGTCCGCTACGTCGAGAATTACATGCTTGGGGATCAATACCAGAAAGATGTCCAAATGGTTGTGGATCAGATCTCTTTCTACTTGAAAGATGTAATCCCAGATAGTGATGGAAAGGATGCTTGGATTCTTGATATAGATGATACCTGCATCTCCAATATCATGTATTACAGGAGAAAGAGATTTGGGTATGCAAACTTCAGCTTTCTTCTTCTTTTTTACTTGGCCTTCTCATTAATGTTGCCTTCTCTTTTGTTATTCACATGTTCCTACCTTCTTTTAGATTGAAAATCATACATTTTTGGACTTCTTTTGCTTGGCCAACTATCCATACCCATGTTAAAAAAAATTATTTCCTTTTAGAAAAAATCTAATTTGAATGACTTTAGGAGATTGAAAGGCACCCCATTATTTTTTATGATAAGTGACAAAAATGGACTTGTTTTTTATCCCCTTGTCGTTACTAAGCGGTGAAAAATTCATAAATGTTGTTAGAACTCGAGTATCTATCCCAAAAGACTAGCCTATTAGCTGGATTAACCCAAGCCTTTTATAAATCTCTATATCTCTCTCTACACTTCCAATATAGCTCCAATGTGGGACTTGTTCATAGCCCCAACAATCTGTCCCTCAAACGAATCCAGTCATCCCGTCCGCCTAGAGAATCTCTTAAGTCTAAATGAGGTAATCTGAGATTTGGCTCTGATACCACTTGTTAGAACTGGGTATCCAACTCAAAATACTAGCCCATTAGGTGGAGTCACTAAAGTCATTTATAAGTCCCTAAATTTCATATAGAACGTCGTCGACAATCTAGTCCGACTAGGGAATCCCTAAGTCCACATGCGTTGACTTGGAGATATGACTCTTATACTAATTGTTAGGATTGTACAAGTCTTTTGGACTCGAGTGTTAGTGTTTCTTAATAATAAAATAAAAAATACTACTTTTGAGCAAATCAAGTACTTCAGATAGTAATTCAGGAATCATCGAGTACAAGCCCCACTTTCTCATTCAAGCTTTTTGTGGGTCTGACATGATTCCTTTTTTCCACCAATCTTTTTCTCTCCACTCCACTCGTAATTCTAAAATTTGCTCATGATCAAATTTATTTTCATTGTCTAGTTAAAATTAAGTTTTTCTTTTATTTTTTTTTCTATCAATTTTGAGAACTTGCAAGCAAAATCTATAATCATTTATTTATATTAATTTTTGATTCATGAATAAATCTTTCCATCTCCTCTGCTTCCAATTGTAACCTTCAATGGACACTACAATACCCATCTCGCAATGAAAAATCGCCTCATAGGTCCTAACTTTAATAGGCCAATGCCTTTGCCTTTTCTCACAAGATTTATATCAAATGGATACAATTTCATGACTAGTTCGATATTTTAGCTATGGCTCTCCCTACCTGAAGTCTTCTTTAATTTGAATCCTCTACTCTTTTAGTTAGGACTGCAACTTGGGTCGGGCAGGTTCCTTAGAATTCAATTCGATTTGAGTTGACATACCAAACTTCACAACCTGATCTGACCTGAATTTTAATCCGAATCAACCCGAATTATGATTCGACCTGCATTCTGAACCCATTTTAGTTGAATTGGGTCGGATTGCGTCGGGTCGGGTTAACTTGTAAAATCCCCAACCTGACCCGACTCAAATTCCATGTGGGTTTTTATCTTCTCAACCCGACCAAACTGACCCGCTAATCCAAAATTCTCAACCCAACTCGCATGATATCTCGGGTCGGGCCATGCGGGTCGGGTCAAAACCAGACCCGAGTTGCAGCCCTACTTGTAGTATTAAGAATTATAGCCATCAATCACCTGTGCAAAGAATTATAGCCATCAATCACCTTTGCAAAGAATGGCGTTAGCGGTTCAATCATAGGCGTATTCCATCTTCCTGGAGAATAGAGCTTTGGGGCTTTTGTTGTAGTTTCTTTTGTTTTTATTTTCTTTTACTTTCTTCTATTATCTTTTTTTGGCCTAAATTTCATAGGCCCCTCTGTTTTGCATTGTAATTTTTTCCCTTCTTTTATTAATAAAAGTTTTATTTTACCGTTAAAAAGGAGTCAATCAATTTTTGCCATGTGGTTTATGCAAGAGTGAATTGATATGCTAAAAAGTTTTATAATTTTATGCAGAGTTGAAATGACCAATTCACTTGTAAACTAATCCATACGACAAATAATTATTTATGGTAGCATAAAATTTCTATTGCTAATATGCAGATTTTGAAGTCTATGCTACCATTTGCATCAGGGGTCGAGATATCGGCCGATATGTATTGTATCGGTCGATATCCGATATATATCGTCGATATCGGCCGATATTGATAAGTTTTTTATAAAAATAAGAGAGAGAAAAATATTGGCTGGTACCGAGATTTTGACCCCTGCATGATGGAAGATTGTTTCATTCACAACCATAATAACATGTGATTCCTATGTTTCTTTTTCCCAATTCTTAGGGGTGACCCTTATGATCCAGCTGCATTTAAAATGTGGGTACATAACAGAAGCTGTGCTGCAATTCCTGCAATCCTTCAACTGTTCACAAAGCTGAACAGTGTTGGTTTTAAGGTTTTTCTTCTCTCGGGAAGGGATGAAGAGACATTAGGCCCATCCACCATTGAAAATTTGCATAGTCAGGGATTTATGGGTTACGAAAGGCTGATTTTGAGGTATGATACTGAATCCAAATCTTAAGTTAATGATGTAAAACGTGTATTTAATGGTTTGCCAAAATTCTTGGAAAATATATTTGACTTTTGTATCTTACACTCACAGTAAAATCTTAGAAATTCAACTTTTACACGTGAGAACATTCAAAGCAGTGGTGGCGTCGGTGGCGGTGGCACGGAGAAGACACGGATATTGGTTATAATAACTAATATGGGTCACTCTTTATGAGGTTACTCTTCATCATTTGGACCCGATATGTATGTGTAGAGAGGTGTGCACATGTCCTGAAAAATTTAATTAGATAAAGTTTCCTACAAGTGAGATGCCTGGACACCTTCGATCATAAAAAAATATTAGTTATAATAACCTCTGCTTCCTCATCGTAATCTCCACTGCCGCCACCAAAGCCCAATCCTTCAAAATTTATAGTTGATGACAATGATTTTGTTTGTGTACAGGAGTGGAGAATATAGGGGCCAAAGCGCGGTAGCATTTAAATCTGTGATACGAAAACAGTTGATAGCAGAAGGCTTTAGAATACGTGGTAATGTCGGAGATCAGTGGAGCGATCTGACCGGAGATTGCCCAGGCGATCGAACATTTAAGCTCCCTAATCCCATGTATTTTGTCCCTTAAGAATCAAGGTAGCCAGAAAATCCTAAGGGATAGAAAACTTTGTGTTATTTTCTCCTCCTGTGAAGGCATAATATCATAATGAAATCTACTTAAATCTCTCATGGAATGTTTCTTTCATGAAATAGATTTTTGATATTATTATGAAATAGCGAGCAAAGTAAACCAACTCAGGCTCTTTGGGTGCATTTAGATGAGAGATAAATTTTATAAGGATATTTTTTATATCAGAGTTTCTCTTAAACAGAGGGTTTTTCTTATCTTATTTGGTAATTATAGGATAATCCTCGTTTACCTCTATTTGGATGAAGGGTGACAAGCTTTTACCAAACGGGAGTAGAGGAGGGTTGCCATCGTTTTCAACCCATCATTCAAATGAGAGTTTTTCATGTGCATTTCTGTCATTTTAAATAAATGAAAATTGTTAAAAGTATTATTATATTGGATTTTCATCTGACAACTATTTTAATTAAATATCTTTTCAACATTTCCAAGCCAATAAAATATGATAGAAGAAAAGGTAATTTGAAATTGAAATACTTCACATGCAATTTTTATTTATGAAGAAATGGTTAAATTTCAAGCAATTATCCAATGGTGAAAGTAATGGGTGTTTTAAATAAAATGAGTGTTAGTTTGACCTTAAGACACAAATACTTGATTATTTTGACGGGAACAATGGTTGGTTGGACAATGAAATGACTAATAGCATGTGAGAATCCAAGGGAGATCTTATAGATCTCAATCAACATCAATGGAATCTCCCTTGCAGTTTTAAGTCAAACTTTATTGATTGGATGCCTCACAAACTTTCCAATTAGAAACAATTTTCATTGGAATTCTATTTCATTGCATCTCAATGTCAACATTGATATCGTGTATTGGTTAGGATATGGAAAGTCAAAGAGTATGATTTAATTTTGTAAATATAAAAGGAAAAAAGTTGAGATTAAGAAAAGTCTTGACCGACTATGTTTTCAGAGAAGTTTTAGATTTTTTTTTTTTGGATTAACGTGTTAAGAAATGGTGAGATTTTCAGCATAAATTTTTTACGGGTGATATCCCTTACTCTAAGGACACATCGGGTTAAAGTTGAATATAAACTTGGGTAAATATGAAAGGAAAATTATCTGTTGTAAGTCAATTTACATAAAATTGTTATGAACTTACTAGATTTAAGATTTATATTATAACTTTTGAAAATTTGGATTAGAAATATGGTTGAATTTTTTAAAAGATAACTAAAAAAGAACTCTTTTACTCACATTACTCCAAATCTTGTCAAGTTAATTCAAACTAACACTTTGTTCTAAACTTAATTTCTTTTTTTACAAAAGAATTTAGAAAAAAAACAAACATTAAAAAATTAGAAACAAAGTTTTATTTATAATTAGGGATAAAAAAATCGGCCGATACGATTAGTATCGGCCGTCCGTAATAAAAATCAGATATCTCGACCATTATATCGGCCGATATGCTTTAAAATCGGTTAGAATATTTTTTTTTTTAAAATATAAAAAAAGACAGTGTTATTGCCTGATCTCTCCATTCCATTCTCAGCCCATATTTTTGGAGGAAAAAATAAAATTTGAATTTCGTGTGGAGCCCACGGAAGAAAAAAGTGATTTGTTGGCGATATTTGCAAGAGACTTCTATACACAATAAGAAGAGGAAGATGACCACCATAAATAGTTACTTCCATGACAGAAATTAGAGGATAGGGTTCTTATATTTCAACTCTAACCATAGCAACATTCATCGCAAGACATGCCATGTGTTGTGTTAGTTGGTTTGACAAGAATACTCAATGATCGTGATATAATTCCACTTGGTCTGTTGCACAGTTAATGGAGTGGCAGATTGTTTGGTGAAGAGTGGAGTCGATAATTCTATATCCACTTAAAACTCTCTTTTTTTTTTGTAATATGGGATATCCCCATCCCATATTAGATGTGAGACTAATCCTACGAGCATGTATAAATCTCCCAATCCACACATCTGGTTTAGTTGATGGGAGTTGATGGAGAGTAACCCTTTGAGGTGGCCTGGAGGGGCTAAACATGAATCGAATTAAAGACCTCACTTTATGAAACGAGCGTATTGACCATCAAACCAATCCTTTCTGGTTCAAAGACTTTAAATTTTGAAAAGCAAAACAAGAGCAGAATATTCTTTAAATGAGTGACAACATCATAAATGATTTTTTAAATGAACTAAATGACAATGATTTTTTAAATGAACTAAATGAGTCCCCATTGTTACTGTCCTTATCCTTGATGACATTGGTGAAGCCAAGAGGGATGTCCTTGTCCAAATACTGAATCTCTATTTTGCCTTGTTTGTATCGTGTCCAGCTCTTTTATTAGTGCCTTCTCAAATAAACCCATTATTTTTTTCATCAAGCTTGTGTCACTGAGAAGTTCTGTAATGGGAAACTACTGGGAGGAGCACCTCTCAATGCACTATACTGCCACAAATGACTCCTTAGATTGGATTTTTCATGGGTTCACTTCTCTGACCACCTACTGGAGACCCATTTTTTATCTCATTTCTCTTAGGCTAAGCTGACACCACCAAAAAAAAATGTATACTTCAAACAATGAAGAAGTACAATCTATGGAATTTTTTCTAAAAAAACACACACTTATCCTACATATGCTTCTTCCCTATTGTAGGTATCAAATCCATGTTTGGGGCAATGAGGGCTATGTGGGAGGCATTACTGTTGATGTTCATCTCTGTATTCTCTAAGACCATTGGAGCAAAGCCCATTTACAGGTTCAGTGTCCCAGGCCCAACAGACAATTGCTATTGCTTGAGCTGGAGGGTTGCAGTAGAGGCCTATAATGTACGGGCATGGCGGACGGTCCCGATCCAATGCGTCCGCTACGTCGAGAATTACATGCTTGGGGATCAATACCAGCAAGATGTCCAAATGGTTGTGGATCAGATCTCTTTCTACTTGAAAGATGTAATCCCAGATAGTGATGGAAAGGATGCTTGGATTCTTGATATAGATGATACTTGCATCTCCAATATCATGTATTACAGGAGAAAGAGATTTGGGTAATGCAAACTTCAGCTTTCTTCTTCTCTTTTACTTGGCCTTCGCATTAATGTTGCCTTCTCTTTTGTTATTCACATGTTCCTACCTTCTTTTAGATTGAAAATCATACATTTTCAGCTTCTTTTGCTTGGCCAACTATCCATCCTAAAAGACTAGCTTACTAGCTGGACTGTAGCGACCCGACCCGATTTTCGGGATTTTTAGGGTCTCTGTAGCAGTGGGGATGGGGTGGATCCCGTTATAGGCCCTGCATCGCCCGATCCCGAGCTCAGAGGCTCGAAGGGCATTTTAGTCATTTAAATTATTTAATACCTTATCATACCAAAATAATTGTAAATCACACACTTTTCCTCACCCAAGATTTAACATCCGATTTTCCTTCTGATTTTGAAACACCATTTTTGAAAAATTTGGATTTTATGTTAAAAAAATAAATAAAAAAAATAAATAAATAAATAAAAATAATAATAATAATAACAAATAAATGAGTGAAAGAGAACCCTAAACCCTAACCCCTCCCCCCCTTATAAGCTTCCCTTCGCTGCGCACTGTAGCACGTAGCTACAGTGCCGCGGCACCTTTGCCGCCGCCTCCTCTCCCGTCTCCGGCTCCCTTCTTCCTTCGCTCCGACGATTGGCGCTTCGGTATCGCCGTCGCCGCCCGACCGAGCCAGGTATCCTCTTCTCCTTCTTCCCTCATCCTCCCACTCGTCTTCCTCCCCTCTCCCACCTACCTTTTCCGTCGGTTTTCCCCTCTTCCCCGATCTGACCTCCGTTTTCATCGGTTTCCTTGTTTTTCTTTTCCTTCTCTCCGATTTCCTCGGATTTTCACTCAGTTTTCCGGTGGGTTTCTCTTTCCCCCTCCGGTTTTTCCCCTCTTCTTCCTCTTCTTCTTCTTCTTCTTCTCCCTTCGTTTTTTTTCTTTCTTTCCTTTTCCTTTCTTCTCCCATTCGGCTGGGCAGCCGAGTCGACTCAGCTGAGTCCGGGTTTGGGCCCAGCTCGGCTCGCCCTTGACCCAGCTCGGCCCGGTCCAGTTTTGGGCTCGGCCCAGTTTTCAGGCCCAGTCCAGCATTGGGCCCGACCCAGTTTCAGGTCCGGCCCATTTCGGGCCCAGTTTTAGGCCCGGCCCATTTCGGGCCCATTTTTCAATTCGAGCTTAGTTTAGCCTGTTTTATCTCCTTTACTTATTCTGTGCTCTTGTCTCTTCAGATCGAGCCCCCTTCAAACCAACGGACCCGTCTTCTCACGATTGATTTTCAAACACACACCGGTAAGGGAACTATCACACTTTTAGCATACACATTTCTGCACTTATTTATCTTCGAATTATGTGGATGCGGAATGCGCAGAATGGGACCCCTTATATCTAGTTCTACCGCTCGGCAAGGGAACCGTTCAGATAAGTATGCGGTGAGGGGACCACTCTGTGTATCCGCGTCCGGTAATGATGTGAGAATGATAGATGAACTTGATATTATACCAGTTGTGCATGATTAAGTAATTTGGATGTGATTGATTGACAACATGATGAAATATCAACATGCTAGTATATGGTAGACTGTGGTATACCTGATTGTCTAGGATTCGATGTTGCTGCATTGAGAACATGCCTATTATTACTTGTACTTGCACATGCCTATTGTTAATCGTACATGCATTTGTCGGATGTGTAGAATGTCGGAGAGACTTGGACGTTAAGTAACATTAGGGTTATGTGGGACCGTGCGGCGGACGCGTGATGGGATGTGTACCGCCTTGTGATTGGATGTGGGTAGTCGTGCCCCTAGCTTGAATAAAATGGTCGGCTTGTCTTGTGGTCACCAGATACACCTTTGGGGGAGGTGTAATCTGACTTGGGGAAACAAGGTGCCCGGAAGTCCCCAATAGGGATCCGTTGGGGAAGTAGTCGTGTAAATCCTTGATAGGCCATCAGGCTGAAGGTTGGTTCACCCAAGGAAACCTTAGAAGCCTCTTGTAGTTCCGATATGCAAAGGTGGAATGAATGAGATGATCCCTGTGTGACCGAGTAGGCTGAGGAGGTGCTCGCTTAGGTCGAGGGATGAAGCGGTGAGGGGCAGCTCCCGCTGGCATGAGTTGTGATCCCTGTGTGACCGAGTAGGCTGAGGAGGTGCTCGCCTAGGTCGAGGGACGAAGCGGTGAGGGGCAGCTCCCGCTGGCATGGGTTGTAATCCTCGTGGGACCGAGTAGGCTGAGGAGGTGCTCGCCTAGGTCGGGGGACGGAGCGGTGAGGGACAGCTCCCGCCGGTATAGTTGCGATCTCTAGATGATCGAATAGGCTGAGGATGTGCTCGCCTGCTCATTGGTTAAGGGATTGAGGTTGTTTAGATAAGGTGGTCGTGGGCCATGTTGAGTACCTACCGAATGGCTCGTACGGTGGGTCGAGTGAGTGTTGTGTGGGAACCATGTACGTGGGTCTTTGTTATTCCTTAGTGGTAGATATGCAGTGTGTGATATATGTTGTGTGATTATATGCATGTGTTCCCTTGCTGAGTATAAAGTACTCACCCCCTTGCCTTTCAGGTGGCTCGATGGATGCGGGATCCAGCGGGTCCCAAGACCAGGTTTAGGCGATGATGCTTTCGGATTGCTTAATTACTTTCCTTTTATTAATTAGAAAGAACCTTGTGTTTATTTTGGATATTGTTTATCGTTGTGGATGACTGTACTAGCCACCTATTGCACTGTTGTGTTAACTGAACTTATGGCATCTCTCTTCTATTGTGGTTATTGATGTTTAGTCAAAAAAAAAAAAATGTCGGTAGTTTGGAATGTGTAATATCTCGGTTTAGTATCGGTAGTAACACGCCGCTTCGGGATGGGGTGTTACAGGACTGTCCCAAGCCTTTTATAAATTTCTATATCTCCCCATACACTTTCAATGTGAGACACGTTCGTAGCCCCAGCAATCTCCCTCTCGAACGAGGCCAGCCATCCCGTCTGCCTAGGAGATCTCCTGAGTCTATATGAGATAGCCCAAGACTTGGCTCTGATACCACTTGTTAAGACTGAGTATCTTGTCCCAAAGGCTAGTCCATTAGGTGGAGTGACTAAAGTCTTTATTAAGTTTCTAAATCTCGAATAGAACTTCGTCGACCATCTCGTCCGGGTAGGGAATCCCCTGAATCCACATGCGTTGGCTTGGAGATATGACTCCGATTCTAGTTGTTAGGATTGGACAAGTCTTTTGGGCTGGATGTCCGGTCCTAACAATTATTTCTTATTATAAAAAATCAGTTTAAATTTTGAGCAAATCAATTACTTTATATGAGTTATTCAGGAATCATCAAGTACAAGCGCCCACTTTCTTATTCAAACTTTTTGTGGGTATGACATGATTCCTTTTTTCCACTAATCTCTCTCCACTCCAATGGTAATTCTACAATTTGGTCATGATCAAATTTATTTTCAATGTCGAGTTAAAATTAAAATTTTCTTTTCATTTTTTATCTATCAATTTTGAGAACTTGCAAGCAAAATCTATAATCATTTATTTATATTAATTTTTTATTCATGAATAAATCTTTCCATCTCCTCTGCTTTCGATTGTAACCTTCAATGGACACTACAATACCCATCTCGCAATGAAAAATCGCCTCATATGGCTCTCCCTACATGCAGTCTTCTTTAATTTGAATCCTCTACTCTCGTGGTATTAGGAATTATATGCCGCCATCAATCACCATTATAAAGAACGACGTTAGCGGTTCAATCACAAGTGTATTCGATCTTCCTGAAGATTAGAGCTTTGGGTTTTTGTTTTTGTTTTCTTTTACTTTCATTTATTGCCTAATTTTCATAAGGCCCTCTGTTTTGCTTTGTAACTTTTTACCTTCTCTTATTAATAAAAGTCTTATGTTACCGTTAAAAAGGAATCAATGTTTATACAAGAGTAAATTGATATGCTAAAAAAGTTTTATAACTTTTTGTATAGTTGAAATGACCAATTCACTTATAAACTGATCCATACGACAAATAATTATTTATGGTAGCATGAAATTTCTATTGCTAATTTGCAGAGTTTGAATTCTACGCTACCATTTGCATGATGGAGCAGATTGTTACTTTCAAAACCATAATAACATGTGATTCTTTCTCTCTCCTTTTTTTCATTCGATTCTTAGGGGTGACCCTTACGATCCAGCTGCATTTAAAATGTGGGTACAAAACAGAAGCTGTGCTGCAATTCCTGCAATCCTTCAACTGTTCACAAAGTTGAACAGTGTTGGTTTTAAGGTTTTTCTTCTCTCCGGAAGGGATGAAGAGACATTAGGCCCATCCACCATTGAAAATCCACCATTGAAAATTTGCATAGTCAGGGATTTATGGGTTACGAAAGGCTGATTTTGAGGTATGATACTGAATCCAAATCTTAAGTTAATGATGTAAAAAGTGTATTTAATGGTAATTTGCCATAATTCTTGGAAAATACATTTGACTTTTGAATCTTACACTCACAATAAAATCTTAGAAATTCAACTTTTACACGTGAGAACATTCAAAGCAGTGGTGGCGTCGGTGGCGGTGGCACGGAGAAAACACGGATATTGGTTAAAATTACTAATATGGGTCACTCCTTATGAGGTTATTCTTCATCATTTGGACCCAATATGTGTGTGTAGAGAGGTGTGCATATGTCTTGAAAAATTTAAACAGATAAAGTCTCCTACAAGTGAGATACCTGGACACCTTCGGTCATTAAAAAAAAATATTAGTTATAATAACCTCTGCTTCCTCATCGTAATCTCCACTGCCGCCACCAAAGCCCAATCCTTCAAAATTTATAGTTGATGACAATGATTTTGTTTGTGTATAGGAGTGGAGAATATAGGGGCCAAAATGCGGTAGCATTTAAATCTGTGATACGGAAACAGTTGATAGCAGAAGGCTTTAGAATACGTGGTAACGTCGGAGATCAGTGGAGCGATCTGACCGGAGATTGCCCGGGCGATCGAACATTTAAGCTCCCTAATCCCATGTATTTTGTCCCTTAAGAATCAAGGTAGCTAGAAATTCCTAAGGGAAAGAAACCTTCGTGTCATCTTCTCCTCCTGTGAGGGCATAATATCATAATGAAATCTTAAATCTCTCATGGATGTTTCTTTTATGAAATAGATTTTTTATTTTATTATAAAATAGCGAGCAAAAAACCAACCTAGGCTTTTTGGCTGCATTTAGCTGAGAGGTAAATTTTATAAAGTTATTTTTTTATGCTGAAGTTTCACTTAAAGAGAGGATTTCCCTTATCTTATATGGTAATTACACTGAAAAAAGTCCCATGTAGTGAGTGATTTTCAGATTTGTACGGGAAAGGATGACCCTCGTTTACTCCTATTTGGATGACGGGTGAAAAACTTTTACCAAATGGGGTAAACTATGGTTACCATTGTTTTCAGCCCCCCATCTAAACGAGAGTTTGTCACGTGCATTTTTGTCATTTTGAATAAATAGAAAATTGTTAAGAGTATTATTATATTATATTTTCATTGGACAACTATTTTAATTAAATATCTTTTCAACATTTCCAAGCCAATCTATTATGAAAATATGATAGAAGAAAAGGTAATTTGAAATTGAAATACTTCACATGCAATTTTTATTTATGAAGAAATGGTTAAATTTCAAGCAATTATCCAATGGTGTAAGTAATGGGTGTTTTAAATTAAATGAGTGTGTGTTTGACCTTTAATACACAAATACTTGATTATTTTGATGGGAACAATGGTTGGTTGGACAATGAAATGATTAAGAGCATGTGAGAATCTAAGGGAGATCTTATAGATCTCAATCAACATCAATGGAATCTCCCGTGCAATTTTAAGTCAAACTTTATTGATTGGATGCCTCACAAACTTTCCAATTAGAAACAATTTTCATTGGAATTCTATTTCATTGCATTTCAATGTCAACATTGATGTCGTGTAATGGTTAGGATATGGAAAGGCAAAGAGTATGATTTAATTTTGTAAATATAAAAGGAAAAAAGTTGAGATTAAGAAAAGTGTATGGACCGACCACGTTTTCGGAGAAGTTTTAGATTCCTTTTTTTAATTTGCGTGTTAGAAAATCGTGAGAAATTTAGCGTAAATTTTTTACGGGTATTATCCCTTATCCAAGGGCACACCAGATTAGTCCACGAGCTTGAAAGTTGAATCTAAGCTGGTAAATATAAAAGGAAAATTATCTGTTGTAAGTCAATTTACGGTAAATTGTTATGAACTTTGAATAGAGTTATTAGATTTAAGATTTATAGTGTAACTTTTGAAAATTTGAATTCTAACTTAAAATCTTATTAGAAATTTGGTTGAATCTTTTAAAAGATAGCTAAAAAAGAACTTGTTTACTCGCATTACTTGAAATCTTGTCATGTTGATTCAGACTAAAACTATGTTCTAAACTTAATTTTATTCTTTTACAAAAGAATTTAGAAAAAAAACAAACCTTAAAAAAATTAGAAAGAAAGTTTTATTTATAATCAGGGATAAAAAAAATCAGCCGATAAATATCAGATTTTAATACTGGATACATATCGGCCGTATGTAATAAAAATCAGGCATCTCAGCTATTATATCGGCCCGAATACTTTAAAATCGGTTGTAATAATTAAAAAAAAACTATAAAAAAGAAAACAGTGTTATCAGCCGATATCTCATGATATTTGCAAGAAGCTTCTATACCCAGTAAGAAGAGGAAGATGACCACCACAAATAGTACCTTCCATGATAGAAATTAGAGGATAGGGTTCTTATATTTCAACTCTAACCATAGCAACATTCAACGCGGGACATGTCACATGTTGTGTTAGTTGGATTGACAAGAATACTCAATGCTCGTGATATAATTCCACTTGGTCAGTTGCACAGTTAATGGAGTGGCAGATTGCTTAGCAAATAATGAAGTCGATAGTTTTATATCCATTTAAAACTCTCTCTTTTTTAATATAGGGTATCCTCGCTCTACATTAGATGTGAGACTAATCTTACGAGCTTGTGTAAACCTCTCAATCCACACATACTGATTTAGTTGATGAGAAGTAACCTCATTGGGAGTAGCCTGGAGGGGTTAAACATGAATCGAAGTCAAGACCTCGCTCCATGAGATGAGCGTGTTGACCGTCAAGACAATCTTTCGACTCCAAGGACTCAAACAAAAATAAGAGCAGTAGTTTTCTCTAAATGAGTGACAACATCATAAATGATTTTTAAAATGAACTAAAGGGTGAAAAGTCCCCATTGTTACTCTGTCCTTATCTTTGATGAAATTGGTGAAGCGAAGAGGAATGTCTTGTCCAATACTGAATCTCTATTTTGCCTTGTTTGTATTGTGTGCACCTCTTTTATTACTGGCTTCTCAATAAACCCATGATTTTTTTCATGAAGCTTGTGTCCCTGAGAAGTTCTTTAATGGGAAACTACAAGGAGGATCACCCCTCAATACACTACACTTTTGTTGCTTCTTCACTACAATATAGGACTGTAACTTTGGTCGAGTGAGTCGAGTTTCTTAAAACCCAACCTGATCCGAGTTGATATATATGGAACCCAACCCAACCCGATCCGAATTCTCAATCCAAATCTCACAACCCGACTTGACCCAAATTCTAACCCAAATCAACCCGAATTCTGACCCGATCTGCATTTTAAACCCATTTTAGACTAATTTTACCCGGGATAGGTCGAATCGGGTTGGGTTAACTTATAAAATCTTCGACCCGACCTGAATTTCATGCGAATTTTTATCTTCTCAACTCGACCCGAACTGGTGACCCAAAATTCTCAACCCGACCCACATAATTTCTCGGGTCGAGCCAAAACCCGACCCGAGTTGCAGCCCTACTACGATATGTTCATGTTGATGCACAACAAAAACAATGTGAATTTTTTTATAGTCTAAGGAAGGGATCTATGAGTAAAGAGGGGTTGATCGTTTATTAAAATGGGAATACTTACAAAGGCTACAAATGGTTTTTTAAATGTTCTCCATTCTTATTATAGAATAAATGCAAAAGAACACTAAAAAGGCAAACAGAAAGAATGGCAACGTAATTGTTCATTCTCTGCAGAACCGGCTTGCTGAAGAAAGTATTCTCATGATTTTTGAGATTTTCTGCCATCATCCTGGGTAATTTCTCTGCCACTGTTTGGACTGGGTTTGTGCAGGGTTTGCTTCTTTTCTCCTTGCTGCTTGGGCTGCCGCAGTGGGCTTGGCCCTCCTTCTGTGTTCCTTTTGTGCTTGTCCTCGGATTACAAATCTCTGCCGATATGATCTGGCTGATATCGGCCTATACACATTTAAACAACTGATATTTTCAAAGAAAAATTATGAGAAAAATATATCGGCCAAGACGCCGATATCTCTGTATCATCGCTTTTTGGACCCAGGCTTGTCCTAAGTTGTTGTATCTTTCTCCTTTGGGTCTGCTGGCTTGTTTTTTTAAAAAAAATTCTAATCCAACCTTCCAAAAAGAAAGAATGACAAGTGATAAAATGAAAAATTCAAATATTGACTGTACTAAAGGAATTTTCAAATTTGTCCCACTTCTCTCCTCCACTCTTTTTCTTTCTTTCCTAAAAGCAAGGCAAATTTGAATATTCCTTTTAAATGGTGCACTATGGGAGAAAATGGGGATGCAAAAATCACTATCCTAAATTTTTTTATCAATGATTGACCTTTTCTTGTACTAAATGACTACTTTTTTTTTTTTTTTGATAATATGAATATTCCCATCTTATATTAGAGGTAAGACTAATCCCACAACATGTGTAAACATTCCAATTTCTACACACGAATTAAGTCTATGTTTAATAAGGTGAGCTTCTTGACCACTAACCCCTTGACAAAATTATTATTAATACGTACTTTCTTGTTCCTGTATTTCTTCCCAACAACATTTATGTCCATTTAATAAAAAATATATTATTTGAGCTAGAAGTTGTTATGCTGGAAATGGAGGTCCTTCATCCAACCTAAGAGCTTTAGCTGAGTCTTAGATGCCCTTTAAAAAGGTTTTTTATTTTTTTTTTAATTTTTTTTTCTACTAATGGTTATACTTGAACTCTTGTTGGTTTTTGTCTTCTCTACTTTGTATATTTTTTTCCAAAAATCCATCTTGGACGCCATGATCTCTAATTATTGAAATAAAGCTTTCCCCCACTACCCCTTCCCCCATTGAAATAAAGCTTAGAAAGAGAGAAGTGCTCTGTGTGTAGGCTTGCTAGGAAACAAATCTTTTAATGAATATCATTTTTAATTCATATTCAAGAACTAAATGAGATCCCATACCCACACTATTATACATATACATTGAAAGACTATTTTATAGAATATGTTAATTTTTCTTGTGATTTTTTTATTTAACGAGGAATGAATTTATGGTATTATTGAAATCAGGGGTGATAATATAGGTTTTTAAACCTTTATATATCTGTCGATACCGATATATATGACCAATATCGACCGATATTTGTGGTGTTTTTTAAAAAAAAAAATAGAAGAAAGAAATTTATCGACCAAGATATTAGCCGATATCCAAAAATCGGTTGATACTGAGATTTATATTCCTCATTAAAATAGTAAAGATAACTTCAAATTGTGATATTTAAGACTTCTGGGGTTTACCTTTGAAAAATCTGAACTAATAGTTCTTCAACAGTGTCACAAATCTAAAAATTATATATATCTTTATATTTATAAATTAATGAATAATTTAGATTTTTAATAGATAGATCTCATATATTCTAAATAGTACCATTTAATGTTATTTTTATCATTAAGATGATAATACAATTATTCCTGTTCTTTAATTAGTGATAGATCATATAACTTGAATCAGAATATATATGCATATTTCTTCTTTTTTAGTTAATAATTATACTCTCAAGTCTCAATCATCATTACAAAAAAAATTCACTGCCATCACACACTTTGGTAAAAATGAAATAAATCATCTATTTTGATTACTTTATAATAAAATTATTGTAAAATTTTAGTTACAACTCTTAAATTGAATTTTTAAAAAATCTAAAAAATAAAATATAACTGTTTCATCCTGATTCAATTATTGTGATCGAAAGTTCTCTCTCATATGATAAAACGGACGGTCTAAATCCCATGACTTTGTACTAAAGATGGTCTTATCTCTTCCTCTGTAACGAAGCCTTCTGGATATTCCTTGGAATTGACGCCCCCCTCTCATCTCTCTCTCTCTCTCTCAGATATAGGAAGCGGCAGAAAATGCTGCCCAACGTTTGGGTAGCTCCTTCTTCCATGTGAGCTTCTTCTCTCTCTGTCTCATCATCATCTTATTTTGGTAATTGTTAGTTGTAATTCGAGTGTTAAACTGTCAATTTGATATTAGAATTGAAAACCCATTTGTTGAGCTGTGAAATCTACATTAAGATTGCAAACAAATTATATTATTTCCATAACAACAGCAAGGGTTATTCTCTCTCCTCAACTCATTGTTGGTATCTCTATTTCAGATCTCATGTTGTTGTAATTTTGATGTCAAACTATCAAGTTGATATCAAAATGGATAACCCATTTGTTGAGTTGTGAAATTTATCTTAAAATAATTATATTATTTCCAGTACAGCAATAAGGATTCTCTCAGATGCATGCCATCTAGGCTCTGTTTGAATAAGGAGTTGGTGGGTAGTGAAACCATTCACCCTGGAGAAAGCGCGCCCCCCCCCCCCCCCCCCCCCCCCTCCTTTTTTTTGTGGTTAAATAACTTCTGCAATTAAAAGCTTTTCTCCATCGCCACCTTTTTCCATTGAATATGAAGCCCGAGTAAACTGAAAACTCAAAAAATAGTGTTTCTACATCCTGGAGATTCTCCGATTTCAAGTTTTTCTTTTTGGTCCACCTATAGTGGCACCCCACATCCAAATTGTTTAATGAATTCGAGCTCACTTTAGCTGCATGGAAGTTGGAGTACTTTCTTGGAAGATAACCATTTTCAATTAAAATGGAAATGGATATTTTTTGGGGTTAAAAATGGTTTCTTTTAAGAAAAGTACTTTCCTTTGCCCACATCCAAATGCAGCTGTGGAGAAATGTTTACTTTCTGTTGTAAAGACCTCACAAAATTATTCATATTAGTTCTTTGGTGACTTTCTTTTTTCTTTTTTCTTTTTTCTGATCATAATTTGTTTGTACGATCCTAGAATTTTGATTAAATAGTGTGTAGTTGTTTCATTCTATGGAATGAGAGAGAATAGATAGAAAGAAGATGGTTGTTTTTCTATGGAGATTTAGAAAGGGATTTCAATGATGGGAAGGACATGGATTTTACTGCCAACAAGGCAACAACACAGGGAAGTGGGTGTGCCACAAATAACCTGAAATAATTGTTTTTATTTGATATCCATAGGTATTTGTGAAGCTCCTATCTAGGATTCTTCTGATTGGAAAGTATCTTTGGTTATTTATGAAATAACTTGTACTTGCATTATCTTTGGAATTAGCTTTCCCTTTCGATTATTATAATTCGGGCATTGTTGATTTCCTTTGATTATTGTGATCTATATTTGAAGATTCTTTTGTAATATGCAAGGGGTGCTAGTTTTGTAATATGCAAGGAGTGCTAGTAACACCTGTTTCCTTCCCTCCCCCCCCCCCCTCCTTCCCTCTTTTTCCCTAGGGCTGGGGAGTTTATGTTATGTAACTGAAAGAGCACTTTTTAAAGAATGGTAAGGGAAAAAAGGTGTTCAAAAGACTTTGAAGGATATAGGATGACAAAAGGAGCTGCTAACAATTCGTTAAGTATGTGACTATTAATATGCCTAGTTGGAACTAAGGGAAAAGGATGTTACAAGCTTGCCAAGTAAGAGAACTAGAAAATTTGATCATGTAAAGTGTGCTAGTTATGAATATTAGGAGGTTCTTTGTGAAACATGAGAGAAGACCCCAGAGTCCTTCCTCCCCCCACAAACCCATCAACACCATGAAAAGGCCTATAATGGGTGTCAAGACAATAAATTTGGCTACATTCAATAGAAAATGGATCCCTATTATGTTAAGGATCAACTTGTGCGAGAACTGCACATAAAGCTCCTAGTTATAGTTGGATTTGGCAAAGATTCTCTGAGTTGTTGATGTTATTACTATTTTTATTTGTGTCAATTATTGACTAATCATAAATTCAAGATGAAGGTCCTTAGTTTTTGTTGTTTGCAAATGATGTATTCTAACGAATGAGATGGGAACTTGGATAAGTAATAAGATGGAATCGTGGTAAAGAGCTTAGAGGCAAATGATTTGAAAATTAATTGGACAAAGACATTATATATGGGATATAATTTTAATGGAAGTGTGAGTAGAGAGGATTAAAGGATAAAGTTGAAAATAAGCTAGTACTACATTGTGATAGATTTGTTACTTGATTGCAACTATAGAACAAAATGGAAAGAATAATTACAAAGGATGTCATCCATCTTAGCTATCCATTTCCACCTACTCAGATGAGATTAAATTCTAGCCATACATTAAACACTCTAAAACCATACTTGCTTCCTTTCTAAATTGGTTGCCTGCCTTTGTTGCTTCTTAGGACCACTACTTGCTTGGGTGAGCAAGGAAATTCGTATGGACACCTTATCCTTTGGATTTGGGTCTCCAATTAAGCCAACTTGCATGGAAATAGTTATTTGGGCGATTGGACCCATATGTCCTAACCTTAGGCTGATTTTCCACTAATTTGAATGGCTTTTGAGCTTGGAATTGCGGGTCTTTGCCACCAATAATTTCTTCATACTCAATTGATGGTAATAGAGCAATTTCATCACCCAATTAATCTTGATGGTCACTCAATTGAGCATGGTCTTCATTAATTTTATGCATGAAATCTTCAATTTCTCCCGGATCAAAAATTTTCCGTGCTTGGAGAATAATGTCTTCATCTTCAATCTTCAATTGTTCTTCAATTCTTCTAATTGAGCTTGCAATGCCCTCATCATAGAGAAACAACAAGAATATAGAATTTAAGTTTTGGAGTTGTGTATGTTAAGATTGATATGTGAAGTAGCAAGAGAAGATAGAATTAAAAAAAAAAAATGAGTAGATTAGTGGAGACCGGAAGTCACCCCCAATAGAAAATAGGATCAAGTGATGTTATCAATGATGGTTTGGCACACAAAGACAAAGACAAGAAATAGTGCCAGCATGAAGAAATGGAGGGTTCCAAGGAGAAGTAGGTGACAACTTGACTTATGTGGTAAAAAATGACATGCTAGACTATAGAGTGAAGGAGAATATGTTTTTTGGTAGGTCGAATTGAAAACTAAAAATTAGAAAGCCAACTCAAAATAAATGGAATGATGGCTTGAATGATTGGAAATGGACAAAGTGTAGCCATCTGACCATCTCATATTCTACAATGTATAAGGATTTTCATGAAAATGTTGAAGTGATGAACAATGTCTTGCATATTTTGTCCAACTGAGTGTGATCAGTAGATCTGTGGTGGTCTGATGGAGAATCAGGATTGTCGAGGTTTTTTTGGATGTAATTGATAAACTGCACGTCGTCCAATCGAGAGACTGGCTCAAGTGACAAAATATTCATTTGATGTTTGGAATTTTCTGGCCACATGATTGGTGTGCTGTAATTAAAAAAAATGGCATTTTCTTGAAACATTGATTTTCACAAATGCTCCATCCCCCATAGGCACACAGTTGGTTGCAGATGTTAGCATATCTTCATAATCCCACCCATGGATTGTATCTTTTAAAGTTAGTTTCTTCTCATATCTCTTGCTCATTGTAATTTCACTTGCTTTGAGTAGCATTTAGCATTTCACTGTTGTCTATAAAGAAAAACTGACAGCATGGATGTCTATCTGTTTTATCTCAAATCCAAAACATTGTTAGGGATTATTTCTGTGATAAGTTTTTTTTTTTTTTTTAAATGGAGTCAGAAATATTTCATTAATTAAGAAAGTGGCACAAGAGTGAGGAGGCAAGGTACAAAAGGTATGTACATGCCCCTCCAAAGAGAACATACAAAAGCAAACGTAAGAGAGATGAAACAATAAGCTAGCTATGTGGTTACAACAGTAGTTCCCAAAGCCCTTAAAACCCAAATAGAACCTGAGGGACATGGTCTGAGGGGAGGAACTCAACCCTCAAACCCCTACTCCTTGTGGAGACCGAAGGAAATACTTCCACTGTCGGTTGAGCTTTTTGTACACAAACCTTGGCTAAGAAGCCAGCAACATTGCTCGCCAAGCGGGCGGTATGCACGAAATGGATGAATCCATTCCTACACAATCTCCTAATGTATCTAACAATGTTGGCCAGTTTCCAGGGAGGGTTTTTCTTCCCACTAGCCCATGCGATTGCATTAGCTGAATCGCCTTCGATGATAAAGCTCCTTCCTTGATGAGTTGAATAAGTTTGAAGATTGTTTTCTAATTTCTCTGCCACTGCTTACCGAATGCACAAAGGGATGAATAACTGCCCCTGCCCATCTTATTCAAACTGGAAAATATCTGACTGCAGCTATCTGTGACCCAGCCCATGGGGCTGCTTAGGGCCACCCATAGTCATAATGAGAAGGAAGAGGGAGACATTATGCATGGCCTACTTTGTCTACTCATGGTTATTGATTTGAAAGCCCTAAAGATGAATGGTGGGAAATAGTTGAAAAGTTCAAGGCTGAATTCTTTTTTCAAATGCATTAGAAGTTAATCATTGATTTATATCCAACTCTCCCCATGACCTATCTAGTTGATTTCTTTCATGACTGGTCCAAACTAGTCCAAGTATAGATCTTCCCCAATCTGCTTTGGATGTTTGTGGCCCCTGGTGGCCCCACAGTATGGGTGCCATCCATTTGCAATCCAGTCAGATATTATTTCTCATTCATTCTGAATGCATTGGGAGTCTTCAAAACTAACCTCTTAACTAAAAAAGTTATGGGACATTGTATTTCTGCTTGAATGAACAAGTATGGTACACTCAAAACAATATAAGAATTTGTCATTTGATGATGAAAATAAACCTGATTGTTGCTTATCTGTTTTATGCCGGTATAAAAAATCTTAACATACAAATAACATGACAATTTTTTTTCCATTGCAGGTGTCATATTCATTATCCTGCTTGTCTTCAAGTGTCAAACCAGATCTTAATTCCTTTCAGTGCATCCTCTGTGTTTATGCCAGGTCAGAATTCTTCTAGTATCTTATGTCTGTTCCTATGTGTGGTAAGTTTGCTTAAGGGGAGTCTACTATCAGACTTAGAGTAGAATGTATCAGTATCCTAAGACAATTATGTGGATGGATAGATACAAAATCATGTGAACTAGCAATATGTCCAAAGCTACTGCCTTGGACAATGTTTAATCCAAAATTGATCTTAGAACTAGAAAATTGAACCCATTAAATTTTTTTATTTGTTTTTCGATGTATAATTCACTATTTCAAAAAAAAAAATTTGTTTGACCCAATGGTCAGAATTTTTTTTATCTTAGAGAGAGAGCAAGAGAGCAGAAATCCAGTGATGAGTATCGACCTAGCCACATTCGAATATGTGAGGGTGGGGTTGTTAGTGTGCATGGTTTGGATTGATTATAAAATGGCCCACCGTATATACTGTGAGCCTAGGTTGACTTTATTTTTTTTATGTAGTAATAATTTTCATCATGTTGGATGCATGATAATTCATAGGGATGGGAGGTATTAAGGGTCTTTGCATTATATGAGATCTACAGAAAATTACTGGATACTTTTTAGTGTAATTTCAGTCAAAATGGGATGCAAAATCCAACCACGGGTATAACTTAACCACTAGTAGGTCTTAGTTGAACACTGGCGAGGCCCACTTGGATCCAAAAGCATGGAGTCATGAACTTTTTCACATGTGAAATCCATGGAAGTTCATATAGAGCACATGTGAGGAGGGATTAAAAAGTCTTGCATGGTTAATGGTGCTCTCTCTCTCTCTCTCTGTGGGCATGTAAATTGGATATTTGGATCACTCTAGATATGGTTTTTAAGCCTCAGAAGCTCATTTGATTGAATATAATGGGAAGACCAAATCGGGAAAATTGACAATGGAGTGGAAGTTGTGGTTGTGTGGGGGCATGAATAAGGATGGGAATTTGGCCCAAAAGCTCGTACGCCTGAAAAGCCCGACCTGAAAAAGGGCTTGGGCATCCATTTTCAGCCCGATAATTAATCAGGCCTGGGCTTACACATCAAAGCAAAGCCTGATTGATAACTGGGCTGGGCTTGGGCTTACATCTACCATAACCTGTTGTCCCCAGTAGTTCGGTTAACCCTAGCACATTTATAGCCATCTCTTTCCTTTTCTCATTTCTATGTGCTGGAACTAGAAAGTCAGCATGCAACCAAGGCTCTGCAACCCCCCACCCCCCTGCAGCCTGATCCTTCTCAGAATTTTTACTACTTTTTCTTTGAGACAAGTTCCATGTCATCTCCCCTCTTTTTTTTTTTTGAGCGGTAACAAAGGCAATTTCTATTAATAGAGGAATAAAAAGTACAAGTACATCAATTGAAAAGATGGTCTAAAAAGAGTAGACCTTGAACAAATACATGTGAGAAAAACAAAAACAAAGCATCCATATAACAAATACAATCAGTTGAGCTTCAATGCTCTAATTCCTCCTATCTCAAAAATGCAAGACTCCAGAGACTGGATTGTCGACTTCGTTCTTTGCAAATAAATCTTCCACACCATTGGCTGTGCGATTGACTTAGGCAAAAGATAGATCGAGTCTTGAAGCGAGAGCCCTGATCTCCCTAACCATGGTAATCGATCTCGAGGAGGGCGCTTCAATCCATTTGCCCATTTGATTGCATTTGCCGAATCCCGTTCTATCACTAATTCTCTAAACCCGGAACATGTCCAAATGGTCAAATGCCATCTCTCTTTAACAAAATCCTTTTTTTTTTTCTTTTCCAAATTTGAGACCTCAGCCATAATTTTCTTCCCTCCTTTTTCTTCTTTATTCAATTTTTGTTCCCTCCCCACCCCACCAAATCCTTTCCCCCACCCCCAATCCCCTCTTCTTCTTTTATCCTTCTCTGAATTTTTAGTACTTCTTTGTTATCGGTGGGACAAGTTCCATGGCATCTGGGTCAACATCTAAATGCATCTTCCTCATTATCTTTTCTGCCTCTTCTTTATATTTTAGCTTCTTTTTATCACTTGGGCTCTGCACCTGAAACCATCCCATTCTCATCTCTAGGCATGGGTATGTCTGTCACCTGAAAATTACGTCTTTTACATAAATGAATTGGGTTTGCTGCTGCCATTCAGTTCGGTTAAACTTCCAATATGTCTATATTCTTGCTGTTCTCAACTACTGCTAACCATTCCACTGTGTACCTAGGATATTTATCTTTATTTTGCTGTTCTTAATGCTTCACTATGTTTTGTTTCTGAATTTCTTATATGGACTTTTTATTGAACTCCAAGCAGTAGATGAACACCAACATATAGCTGTAAATGGGATGATGTAGTTGGAATGGTAACATGGCATTTCCATTGTACTTATTTTTAAAAAAAAATCTAAAAAGAAAAAATGCCATCATTGACTTTGATATCGGGATGTGGGACAATATCATTTTACTCTATCTGTCGTTTCACCTTATCCAATGCAAGTGCAATAAAATTTACATTGGTATTTAAGTATATCATTTTACCCTTAGTGCAGAAACCTGTTGTGCCTTGAATAACTGTATGGGATATTTGGTCCAATTCGACTGGGTATTGTAATTGGAAGACAGGCCTTTGGAAATTAAATGATTGAGTTTAATACGTGCATTCTGTACCTTTGCCTTGGCTTGGGCTATAGATTTTTTTTTGTTGAGTCAATTATTTTTTATCTTTATCTTGTTCAATAGGCTTATGGCTCATCCTTGTCATGTCACAAAATGCACTTCCTATCATGTTTATATTTACATATTTATTATAATTTTCATTTCAGAAAATATTATGTTAAATTAGATTGTCTATTTTGGAATATGTATTGCCGCATTGTCCGTTTCTAAATATTTGTAATTCTCACTTGTGGGGTCTAGTTGATTCACTGCATTTTTTTTTCTTTACAGTGATATGAAAAATCATAAAGAATGTCATGAATATTTCAGTACCTTGTGGATTTTGTTGCACGGACTCTTCAAGATGTGTGGCACACCTAAGCCACACACTTATACCTGTTCTTCATTTTTTTCCAAGATGACTAAAATATTACACACCTTTCTTCTTTTGAAGCCTAACTAAAATATTGATATATTTGTCATTTGACTGCTTAGAGTTAGTTAGTTATTTTGTACCAGTGCTATTTTCAAAACCTATTTTCATTTAATAAATAAATAAATTTAAATCTATTTAAATATGGTGGTGAGTCCCCAAGTGCTCTATTTTATGTTTGCCAAGTCTGTACCCATGCTGGACTTCAACACTTGCCATATCAAACAGCTTAGTTTCTGGGCTGCTGATATGTCTATTGTTTGAACCTTCTGCCACTATTACTTGTTCTTTCAATGATATTCACTGAACTATTTTTCCAATTATATTATTATATTGTGATGTGCTTCCTTTTGGTTGTATTTTGTTTCCTCATCTGGGTTCTTGAAGCCTTGTAGAGTAAATGAGCCTTATATAGTAGTGTAATTATCGCTCAAAAGAGTACACATGCATAACCTAGTAATATGTCTTCATTAATTTTGTTTTGCAGTGAATAAAAAGTTAAAGGTTTGCCCATTGAAGGCTCGCTTTTGGGATTCCATCAGATCTGGGTAATTGTGAATATATTGATCTTGATCTATGGCTCATTACACCATCAGTTTAACCAATAGAACACATATATGTCAATTTATACGGTCAAAATGTATGCTCCATTTTGGATGGAACATTGGTAAAGATTCCCAAAGAATCCTTTCTGCCTGGTCGTGGTCAATGAAGTGTCAATTGTTTGCATTAAGAAGGTTCTATGTATTGTTCAGTGAATGTTGGTTTGACCTGTATTCACATGTAGGTACTGTGCCACTTGTCTAGTAGATGAGCTCCTGCTATTTGAGAATTGGTTACAGGATAATTTTTTGTCATGGGTCAGGCCATCAGTTTTATTTGAAGAAATGTCCTTAGGTGAACTTATTCTTTTGATCCCAGTGTGGAAGATTTTGCTAGAGGCGAATAAAAAGCAAATTAGAAACTATGGATGGACATGGCTGTTTCTATGTTAGAGAACTCCATGCAGAGTGTAATGATGGATTAGGTAGCACCATGTACTTCGATGGTTCACGGATTATCTAAATAACATTTGTTGGCTTGCTGTTGTTCATCAAATAATTCAGTGAGTAGCTTTACAGCGGCAGTTGCGAAGTTGTCTGCATCTTGATTCACATGATTTGCAACAAATGTCACGTTATTTTTGTGATGAGAATCCCATACTATGTGATTAGGTGTGTCAAATGTGGAGATATTCCCTCCCCACCCCCCCCAAAACCAACCCCACCCAAAAAATAAAATAAAATAAATAAATAAATAACCCCCTCTTTCTTTTATTTGTTATTTTTATTTTGGAAATGGTAACATTTATTGCATAAAAAGGTGACTGTACAGAGGCCTAATAAGGCAAAGGAGACTCCGACTGTTAAAAAAAAAAAATTAAAATGAAGATGGAAAAGATAGTATAGAAGGAGGGACAGAGAAAGCAAAACTGCAACCACACTTGCGTGGATCAAACATGACATTAGTGGTGGCTCTCCAATTGCGGTATAGACCTGACACAGGAAGTGCAAAAGAATTGTTTCTTGTGTATTGAGCATGATTACATTATTAACGTGGTTCCCTTTGAAGATTTTCCAAATATTTTATAGCTAAATAAATAAAATAGATAGATAGAAAATGCACACGCCGCCCATTGTGATGTCTGCTAGACATGATGTCCAATTTAATCATACCCTCCTATCCTGTCAATCCGGTTGAGGTGCCCACAACCATGCGGGGCATGTGCCAATTCATGTGTGTAGAGGGCCATTGACAGTTCAACTGGGCAACATGTTATTGCACATGATATTTCCATTTCTCAATCACTTACAATCATTTTATGACCCACCAATCTAGGTGAACCCAGAACCACAAATCAACCTCTCCCTTTTAATTGGTATGTCTCCAAATTTAATCTCATTTTCGAATGACTTTCATTGTTTGGATGAGGCCACTGTAGTGGTTATTAAAGGTGACTCTATCAATGCTATCACTTGGGCAAGTGGTAGTAATAGCCCCCGTGGAGAATGATTAACATTGTGAGGGAGATTAGACAATTGAGGAGGAACAAGACTATCCTTCTTAGACATGTTAGTAGAGCTGCTAATCATGTCGTCAAGTTCTTGGGTTCATCTCTCCTGAACCCAAGTCTTTCTCTCCTTTCCTATGTACTTCTTTTTCTTTAATAAAACTTTATTTTTACTGCTCAAAAAAAGACTGCATATCTTGAGGGGAGGGCTAGGGTGGCGGATTCTTTGACTCCTTGCATTTCTTCTCGGATTTGTATTTTCGCTTCTTTTTGTTTTTAGTTTGTTGTCTTTCGGTTTATAATTATTCTCTTATATGAATTAGATTACTGCCATGCTTTATTTTTATTTAATGAAATTCATCATCATCTCCACTTAAAAAAAAGGTCACTGCAGTGTATACAATTAAATTTTTTGGGAAGTTATCATCATACAATGAGGTGATTCATGCCCAACCGTCTTGTGATGGGCCTTCCCATCCTATCCACTTTTGTGATACGTGGTGGTCTCATGTGGGGCACAAAGTGAAGAGCACCTTATTAAGTTCTACTGAGCTTGTACATGTTCCTCTACCTATGCCCATGCATAACAATCTTTCAATATATTAGATATTCTTTTCTTTTCTTTTTCCCTTTTTATTGAGGGATGTAAATAAATTTCTTCTTGGTACAGACTTTTGAAGAACAACTCAACACAAGTAATTGAGCCACCCACACCAACTTTAGAAGATGAAGAGCTTTTGCTTCAAGAGATTGTGCTTGTTGAAAAGACTCAGACAGATGGAATAACTGAACAGATAATTTTCTCTTCAGGTGGAGAGGTGGATGTATATGAGCTGCAGGCTTTATGTGACAAGGTAGCATTCTGTTGGCAAATTTGAAGGATCTAACATTTCAGTTGATTTTTCTCATTTTGCATATGCAGTAGCGAAATGGTAAACCACACATTTGATTTTTATCTATTACATCCAGTGTTTTAAAACCCGGACCGGACCAGCCGGTCAAATCGGAACCAGATAGCACAATGGTTCAGGTGATGGGAAAAACTGCCCTAGAGCCAAAACGTTTTGAACCGGTGGCCCAACCGATGAACCGTTCAAACTGAATGGACTGGCCGGTTTTTTTTTTAACTGGTTGGCATTAAAAAAGAAGTTTAAAAGGTGTAAAGGGTAATCCCATTCACCTCAAGGTAAAAATGGAAAACCCTTGCCGCCATTTCCAAATCCGGTGAGGCGACAACGTTATGTCGATGGTGGAAGCAGATGGCTCTTGCTCCGGCTCCAGTTGTTCTCTCTCTCTTTGATCCCTATCTCTCTCTCTCTCTCTCTCTCCTTCACTCTCTTCATTCTTCATTTTCTTGTAATGGCCCGTAGCGGTGGAGGGTGCTTGTGAGAGAGTTCGGCCATAGAGAGTTTGGCGCCAGAGAAGAGCACTCAAAAGTTCCATATTGCCTAGGACAAGGAGTCGAGAGGAGTATATAAGCCTAACTTCTCCTTCCTTTTAGCACAACGCGTTTGGGCTTGAGTGTGACACTTGGGCCCAATGCAAAGCCGTGAGGGTGTATGGGCCCCAAAGTGGACAATATTGTGCTAGCGAAACGAGTCGTTACATTTCTACTCTCAATTGACTCTCTCCTTAACAATTGCTCTATCTATCTTCCACTCTATCTTTATTTCTTTGTTTCTCTGCAAATCCAACATCAACCTTCTCAACCCTTTTTATGATTCTCTTTTTTCACCATCGACCTCCTCAGCCCTTTTTATGATTCTCTTTTTTCCCCTCTCTGTAACTCTCACATCTTCCCATCGAGCATTTCTTTATTTTTCTGATTTTTCTAATCTTCCTACAATCACCCTCTTACTGATTTTCACTCTTTCTGCCCCTCTCTCTGTCTCCCATTTTCTCAACACACAGTCACACGTATAATGTTATAATGTAACACATTGCGTTGAACAATGCAATGATTTTGTATCTTTATGTGTATATTTTTAGTCTTTATATATCTTTATAGGGCCCACCAAATGAGGTGGTGATAAATTCATTAGAAAGGCATTTTCTTGAATATGTGGCCCACCAAAAATCACTTTGATCGAAGCTATCAAACCATGCTTTCAAAGGCTACAAAGTTTGAAGATTAAAATATAATTTAAACTAATCAAAATTTAACGAGTTTAAAAAATGTGACTTGATTGATTTAATTATGGTAATTTTTGGTGGGTAATTGTTCAAGGAAAGACCTTTAATATGAACCGATCACCACCCCATTTGGTAATAATTTTTTGTATGCTTTATGATGCCAATGAAACTTCTCTAACTCTTTATTATATCTCTATAATATATATTCTTGTGTGTATTATTTATTTATTTATTTATGATCATGCTTATATCATGGTTGACCTGGTTCATATATTCTGGTGGAACCTGGTTGGACCAAACCGGAGCCTAAATCGGTTCAACGAGCAGTCCAAGTTTTAAAACATTATTTATGTCACAAAATCCTAAAGCCCTTCTGATGTTCCCTTTTATGATTGATTTGAGACTAGGAGGGTTAGGTTTATTGGGGGCTTGTGACATTGAGCACCTTCCAACTGTGCTATGGGCTATTGTCACATAGAATGGCTAACGTTGTCTTTTTTTATTGGCTTAAAACATTTATGACTTTGATTGAGAGAACTTTGTAAAAACCTACAAGGAAATGCAAAATGCAAGCCTCTCCATATGAAGGCAATGGTAGAGATACACAAGTCACAGATCCAAAGATTTCACTTGGATGAAGGACTTCCATCAGTGAACACCCAACATGACAATGCCGTCAGCAGCATGGTTTGCCTCTCACATGACATGACGTAATTAAAGGGAACATGTCTGCCTTCCTGTAAACCTTCAATTCTATGCCGTTGAACTACAACCTCATTCCTTGAATTTTTCTTTCACATGCGCGAATGCATTCGTTTTGTTGTTCTTCACAATGTGATGGTCCATGATGCTAGACTGAACTTCTGTGTTGTTTTAAATCTTTAGCCTTTATTAATTCTAGAAATGCTAAAGCCTTTTTGTTTATTGCTTCATCAATAAACCGATGCGAAGTTGCCATTTTCATTGGTCAGATAGCGCCCACCCGTCCTTCCTTTTACATTGATTTTCTCTATTAACTGGGGTTTTCTATGTAATTTGTCACCTCATATAATAGAGGCCATCAGTCAGTCTATAGTTTTTGGGCCTTACCTTGTTTTCTTTGTTAAAATAGTACATGGACAAACAAAGATAATCTTTTTCAACATCCAAACTCTTAATTTCATCATCATCCTTTTATCTTACATCTTCCTTCCAGTTTCTGACTTATTCTATGATTGCTCAGATGTGATTGGACTCAAACAAAATCTATACTACATATAAAGGCATGAGATTGACGTCTAGGACACACTGAGAGAGAGAGAGAGAGAGAGAGAGAGAGAGAGAGAGAGAGAGAGTTTGGAAGTTGATTGCATGGGCATTGAGAAAGTTCATATGGCATTTAGTTGGGATAATTGAAGAAATCTTAGATTGTGCTACAGGCTCTTGTCAATACACAAGATTTTGTTTAGATCAATACATTTGAAAATCCTGATTTTGCAGGGGAAAATTTTGTGAGCCTCTCTCTTCCCCTCTCAAGCCTGTATTGAGTCCAAACAGCTCAAGATGTCAAAGTGCTATTCTTTGAATATTATTGCGTGCCTTCTACTTCTTCTACCTTTTTCTTTTGTACCTTATATTGTAGCTTCATGTAACACAGCTGAAATCATTGATGAACCTTTCTATATCATAATGAATAGGTAGGCTGGCCGCGGAGGCCACTCACAAAATTAGCTGCTGCTTTGAAGAATAGCTACATGGTTGCAGCCCTACATTCTATAAAGAAATTCCCAGATGCAGGTATTAATGTCATTCCAGGTTAACACTACATTTTTCAAGTGCTTCTTAGGCTGAGCTGATAATATTTCATGTGTGTTTTTACCTCTAAAAACTGTTTGCAGCTGATATCTATTTAAATAAATGATGAACATCTTAGTGTACTTGGAGAAGTTATGTAACAGAGGGTGATGATCAAAAGCAGCTGATTGGCATGGCTCGTGCTACTTCAGATCATGCCTTTAATGCAACAATTTGGGATGTCGTGGTTGATCCTTTCTATCAGGTATTAACCAGACTGAATGCAAAAGTTAAAATGACATTCATTAAAGTAAATTCATTGAAACTTGATACTTGTAAAAGAAAGTCATCTTAACTTAATAATTCATGTAGAAGCAAACAAGTGTTAAATAGTGCTGGTTTCTTGTGTGCTTCAAAATCAATTTTGAACATGCTTCAAATTCCTGCCTAACAAAAAGGTATGGTTGTAAATGTTGAAATCATATATATGTCATGGATGTTGATGTTAAAATAAGAATAACATCGAAGAGATTGTGATTAGATTATGATTGTCACCTATTTAGGAATAGTGATATGTCATGTTTTGTTACCATGCTAAGATATGTTTAGATATATTAGAATAATATAGAGGTTGTGATTAAATCATGACATATCACTGATCCTAAATGTGTGTCAATTATGATATAATCACAATCTCTTTGATATTATTCTAATATATCTTTAGACATTTTAACATAAAGCGAGGATGCAATTGTTTTGATCAAGAGCAGGGTGTTCTTGATCATCGGACTTTGGCTCTACATACCATGTTAATAGAAGAGAATGGATTTGAAAAGCCTGGGTGTTCTGATGGGCCGTGTTAGATAGTGGGCCCTATCTAATGAATCACAAAAATTATATGGATAGATAGATTATCACGAGGTCATACTGTGAAAAATGGGACCCATTGAATCATGTTAGCCCTTAGTATTTTAAGATTAAAAATGAACCATTGGATAAATATTTGACCTATTATGATTAATCCAACAGTGAACATACATCAAACAAATGGTTGGATCTAAATTTCAAAAAGGAAAAAAAATTACTGGACTGGATTTAAGATGGAGTGCGGCCCACATGGGACCCTTGGGCCCAAGCGTTTTATAGTATCACCCATTCATTATAGAAATGTATATATAGTGCATGGAGACAATGAACCTAGACCATCCAAAGATGGTAACAAATCATGACATCACTATTCCTAAATTGGCGACATTCGTAATCTAATCACAATCTGTCTGATATTTTTTCAATAAATATTAACTGTTGAACTGGCATACAAGGTTTCCCCTGCTTATTTGAAGACATTTATCAGACATGTCAAAGACCAGTGAAGAAAACATTTGAGCACAAATGCCTATAAAATGCATTTCACTTAGTCTGCACCCCCATTCTAGGCTTTGTAGTATAGGTCAGATTCAAAAGTTACTCTGCTTGTATGAAGCTGACCTCTGGAAAAAGGTCGTGGTCATGCTTCGGCTTAAACTTGAGCACATAGTATTAGTTCCCCGAATCTTATGCATTCTGCTGTGTCCTCATGGAACTCAATAATGTATTGTTTTTGAATTAGCATATCATTTTACTATGATAAGTAATCAACACATTAAATCTTCATCTTAGTTCCCTCTTCATTTCCAATGCATTCCATTGCCATATCACGGTTTTTTATATATTGTGTAAGACATTGTCATCATCATCAAACCTTGTCTTGTCTATCTGGGGTTAGGGTTTAGGCTTTAGGCTTTGTGAGTTCCACTTCACTTATGGCTGTTTAAGGCCATATTATGTCCCTCTCATGTTACTTTCCTGATTGGCCTTCCCGATTTTCTGGTATGCTCAATTGCTGGGCCTTAATTCTTTGAACAGAGATCGTCCTTGGTCTTCTAAGCATTTGCCCAAACAATCCTTGATGGTTTTCCTTTATTATCTTTGTTGGGGCCAGCTGTTGATTACTTCTTTTGTACTCATTCCTGATTCTGGTCCCTTTATGTTACTCCACATATCCATCTTAGCATAGGCATCCTCGCCAATGGACTTGGGTTCTTGTTGTTTCTTTGCGGCAAGACAGCATGATGTAACAGTGCAAATCTAACTGCCTTTGTATGAAAATGTCCCCTTAGTTGGAGAACCACTTAACTTTGGGCTCCTCATAAAATAATATAATGTGGTTAAATGGTATTTCTTTAAAAAAGGAGGAAAAAGAAAGGACTCCTCATGCTCATCTATTCACTTCGCACTAATTCTTTTTAAAATATATCCTTGTCAAGCACTATTATTTATTCTGTAGTTGCTGCAGACTCTCTCTCTCTCTCTCTCTCTCTCTCTCTCTCTCTCTCTCTATATCTCCATCTCTCTCTCCACCACAAAATAAAATTTATCAAGATTATATAGGGTTAGTCATATTTTGGTAAAAGAATCAGGACCACAAATTCTAGGTCATTGTCAAATTGTGTTTACTTCCTTTCAGGGCCAGGGTCTTGGAAAAGCTCTTGTTGAACAGCTTATACGGGCATTGCTTCAAAGGGATATTGGCAATATAACATTATTTGCAGATAGCAAAGGTTTAGCCCTTGTCCTCTTGTGTTGGTCTTGAACTTAATACAGAGTTAAAAACCATAACTGAACAGGGAACTGATTTACAGATATCTTAGTTTGACCATCACCTCCCACTAGATGGAAAAAGGGACCTACTGTTAATAACTGACACAGTTTTGGCTCCCCCACTTTCACTAGCCGATAAAAGACTGCAGTCCTTGGCTACCTGGAAAGACTACTGAACCCACCTTTTGTGAAAGAGGAATGAAAAGGATAATAAAATTTCAAAAGCTCATTTCAATTGATTGACACTCAATTCTACATTTGCTAGTGTTTAATGTCATTTACTTACCTTGGTTCACCATAGTAAACAGTATTCTCCACAGTTTTAACTGTGTAGTATCAATTCATCACAAATGCATTTAATAGGAAATTTTCAAGGGATTAAGTGCTGAATGCTTATCCCAGAGATTGACTTGTGCGACTATTGCTGGAATTTTGGCACAAATTACAAGATTCAGACCAGTCATCTGTTGGGCCCTTGAACATATCACAAGACCAGTCATCTGTTGGGCCCTTGAACATATCCCAAAACATGGTATGCGAGAGCTATAGCTACTAATTGGATTACTTTTACTCATTGGAATTGTTTTTAATCATCTATTTTGTAATGACCCTCCATTTGAGTGGTCAGCATCACCTAGTCAATTTATGGATTCTGCGGATTAACCTTCTAGATACTGTGATTTACTTGTACAGAAGCAGAGCAATAGGCTTGGTCTGCCTTGATCTTCAGAAACCATGCCTCAAATTGATATCTGCGGCAAATCTATCTATATGTCACACAATCACTATTGAAACTCTAGATATCGACTGCTAAAATAATTTGAAGTTTTGAAACCCTGATGTGTCATTTCTTGTTGTTTGTCACCTGCAGTTGTGGATTTCTACAAGAATTTAGGTTTCGAAGCTGACCCAGAAGGCATCAAGGGAATGTTTTGGTACCCCAGATATTAGCACTTCCTTCACTGTGACAATTTGTTGTGGTTATACTAGAAAGTCCTCATATAGTTGTATTATGGCACATCTGATGTGCCACAATGGTGGCTCTCCTGTGCTTGTTATTCTATGGATAGTAATCATCTTTGATTTTCAATTCAGAGGGCTCGTGTTTTCCATTTCCCTTTGTAGGAGATCCCACCCAACAATGTGACCTTATGATATTGGTAAAGGTTAATAGGGTTCTCATGTGCAGAGCCTACTTTCTTATCATGAGAAATTCTTGGATGTCACATTTGCTCACCTTACGGTTGGATTGTGAACTACATCGTGGGATCATGGTCAGATCTCTGACACCTCATAGCGTACTGTCCTCATGCATGGATGATGTCGGGTCCGTTTTAAGCTATGTATCATCATCATCTAGTTATGTATAATGTCCTGAGTCAATTATTTTAATCTATGTTGATGAAGGGGGATTTGAGTGGGACAACAGTACTACACCAGTATACTTTTTTACTATTTAAATAGTGACAAATAGATAAAAAGACAAGTCCGATGTCTTTTGTTATTTCAGTTCTTGATGAAAAAGGCATTGCGGGCTCCCTTTGCATATGAGGTTAATGCTAGCATCCATTTGCATTAGGGCTGCAACTCGGGCTGGATAAATCCGACCTGAGTTAATATTTTTGGAATCCGACCCGACGTGATCCGACCTGAATTCTTAACCCTAAATTATTGATCCGACCTGTTCTGAATTCTAACACAAATCAACTTGAATTTTGACCCAACCTACGTTCTGAATTTATTTTAGTCTAATTTTAGGTGAGTCGGGTCGGGTTGGGTTGACTTGTAAAATTTTCAACTTGACCTGATCTGATTTTCATCTGGGTTTTTGTCTTCTCTACTCGACTCGATCTGTTGACCCGAAGTTCTCAACTCAACCCACATGATTTCTCGAGTCGGGTCATGTAGGTCGGGTCAAAACCTGACCCAAGTTGCAGCCCTAATTTGCATCATCAGAGCAAGCTGTCACAGCTGGACCATGTCTATTTGGGCCTCTAGCCCAAAGGAATTTAGGGCTGATGCAATGTGGGCCTTCCTTTGCAATATTCCTGCGACCTGTTGATTGTTTATCTAGCCACTATGAGCATGTTTATACAAATTTTCTTTTAAAAATTTGATATTTTAAGAAAATTAGATTTTTTTTTTCATATTTGCACAATGTTCTAGTAACCTGAATTTCTAAGGCTGTATTTTTCTAGAAAACAGGCCAAAGTTTTTTCGAAAATTTTATGAAGCACATATTTAGGAACTTGACTAAATTAAGCTTTAATACTTTATTTATATGCGGATCCAATTTGACCTATTTAACTTATGGGTTGATAAAACTTCATTAATTTTATATGAGTTGACACATTGGTTGACTTATTGAATCATCGACCCAAGTAGCTAATCAAGTTTAAATTAGTTGACCCAATTTGGGCCATTTATTAAAAGCTTTATATGTTTTTGAATTCAATCTACTTATCAAATGGGTTAATTCACCCTATGCGTGACCTAAATTATTAGGGTCTCTAAACAATTCATTTATTAAATGAATTGACGAATTTTAAAATATTTCGTAAATAGATCAATGCAATATATACGTATATTAAGATTCATTTTATCAAGAAACAAACGTGCCCTATACGTATATTATATCCATTGTCCCTTGTCTTAGATGTTAAGTATGAATTCCTGGACGCATGCATCGACTAAAATGAGGTCCAAATACATGGGTTCTACATTTTTATGGTAGATTTGGGTTTAGTCATATTCTATAGCTCTAGAATGATTTTATGAGCCTGTGGCTAAATGTTTTGCATGGACCTTATAAAGACCAAACTAGATGAGCAATTGAACTTCCGTTGACATTTTTTTTTTTTTTTAATTTACCTGTTGGAAATCGTGGAAAACCCACCTTAAAATCCCCACGGGTGACACCCCATACCTTAAGGGCACACTAGCTTAGTCCATGGGGTTTGAACCTGTCACGTCTTGCTTTCTGAGGCGGGATGCAACTAGCTGAACTAAACCCACATAAGGCATTTCTAACCTGAAAATGGTGGCATTTCTGAGCCAACCGCATGAAATTGATATGAGAAAATTTGAGTCTGGGTCATGCATATCTTGAAAAGATTTTAAATTGACCCGACTTGGAATTAAATTTGAGTTAGTTTGGGAAAAGGGTCCTTGGCCTAAACCCAAATCCGACCTGAATTAGAAAACCCCATTTGAGCACTCTCTCTTTTTTATGCATTGATTTTAGCCCATGCATCTAACCCAGGTTCAAAAATCGTAGCCCATCCTTTCTATTTTTGATAGCCCAATGGCCCCACATGAAACGAAGTCCTTTTATCTTTCATTTTATTAAAATATTTTTTTATCTCATTTTTATAATTTCAATTTTTAAAGAAATCTCAGTGGAGTCGGGTTGAATTAAATGAAATTTGGTTCAGAACGGGTGGCGTTAGACAAAAAATCCGTTATTACCTATAGCCAGCTCATCTTGAACTCGGCCCATCTTGACCTTTGAAGCCTGAATGGTCTGCTCGATAACTAAACGGCCTAGAAATGAACAATCAAACATGGCCGTATTCCCCTAGTTCTAGGATTTTCAAGCATAAAGAAGTTGACACAGGATGTTGACTATTTTAAAACAATCTCAAACTCAGAACTCCATAATTCAAGGAAAGTTCATATATTTTAATGCAACAGGTACTAAATTTGTACCTTGTGTTAGAATATTGGCTCGATTTGGCCCAATTCAATTTGACTCTATTTATATTTCTTTCATGCATAAAAACTATATATAGTGAGAGAAGGTGAGAGGCTAATTGGCTTGACTTGGCATTATAGCCCCTCGTAGGCAAGAGTTTGGTTTGAGAGAGAGTCAATCTGAGAAAATGGGTTTGAAAACATTTGTAAATTTGTTTTTCCCCTTTGATATTAGTGAATCTTTTCCCTGTGGTATTTGTGGATGTAGACTTTGGCTGAACTATTTAAATCTGTGTCTTCACTCGTGATTGTGGTGATTGCTTGATTTTGATTTATGTTTCCATTTGTGTTTGTTTGATCGGATGAAAAATCACAACACACTGGGCCTGTTTGGTAACTGAAATTCCTTTGTGGTTCTTGCAAAACCATGGAATTTAACACTCACTGGCTGAAATTCTGTAAATTGCATTGCTTATAGTTCATACTCCACCAGTGGCAGCAGGAGATAGAAATGCTGAACCAGTCCAAGTAAGTGATGGATGGGTGGATGAGTTGTATTGGGTCAGCAAGGATACACCTGCATGTTTCTATGCCTAAAAAATGGGAGGAAAATAAATTTTATCCCTATCATATGGAAACTCAGTTTCTTTGTATATAAGACATCAAAGAAAAGAGGTGTTTTTCGTAAAAATTAATTCATATTTTCATTGAAAATCTACTTTTTCAGAAAAAAAAATTAGGGGTAAAAAATATTGAGTGAAAGGCCCTTTTGCATTTTATAAATGTTTATCTATTTTTTTTATGATGCTTATTTTCATTGAATCATGCAAATGCGGCCTCCAAAAGATGGCTTGCTAGTCTAGTCTGCATTTGTTGCTTTTATTTTTAGACTAGTAGGCCTCACAAAAATTGATCCGACCTAATTAATTGTCCCGACTCGAACCGATCCATTTTGATAAATGATTCAAACCGAACTAACCTCTTTAATAGATGACATGACTCTAACTAAATCCATTTATAGATGGGTAGACCTGATCGAACCCAAAAATAAATCAGTAGATCTAATTATTGCCTTGCACATGCAACCATAAAAGGTTTATTTCCATTTAAAGAATAGTCTTGATATGTATCTTGTTAGAAAAGTCTTTTTACTAAGTAAATAAGTAAACTTGACCTAAATTTGATTCAAACCAAATCCGAAATAGACCCGAACCGACTAGATTCATTTAAGAGGGACCAAAAATAGATCCAAACCCGAATAGACTCAAACCCAGTAAGCCCTTACCCGAATCTAACTCAACCCAATCTATTCCCCAGTCTAATTTTTAGGATGAGACTCTAAACTATTCATATTTAAACCACTGCAATAAAATACGAGAGGTGTCATATGGATAAAAAAAGATGTACATATTTTTCTCCCTAAAGTTTTAATTCAGTAAGTCATAATTGATTAGTTCTACAAAAATTATAAGGGATGTCAATTAATAGATTTACTCCGTTAGACTGTAAGTAAAAATCTGAATATACACACCCGGTGCATGTGGTGTTTTTCAAATTAAAAAAAATATCTACATGGTGTATCTCAATTGATTGCCTCCTACCTCAAGAATCAGGAAGTTGAGGATTCGAGCCCCCATGGCTTAACTTTAGTGTGCCCTAGGGGTAGTGGGCTCATCCATGAGAGTTTTACGCTCAGTATTCTACGATTTCCTACACATAAATTCAAAAATAAAATTTGAAATTATTGAAGAAATAAAGACTTTAAAATGAAGAATAGATCATAAATGTGGATAATGATGAGATACGTAAGTAAATGACAGCTAAGGGATGAGTAAAAAAACTAAATCTTATATGGTCAACTTAGAAACAGATGGAGTAGATTCAATTGTAGCAACATTAATGTATTCAATAGTCCATATGTCTAATACCAAATCAATCTTATAAATTATAACATAGTTAGTATTTTTTTTCTCAGACAGATGAGAAATTGCTTTAATGATTACGATTACTTAGGTAATTTTTTCTAACCCACTCACTCAAGGATGATTGCTTCTTGGTCATGGCACTCATGTTCTCTATCCATTGAATTTTGAGGTTTAATTAGCTCTATATTAATATAAATACTATACCTAATACATTACCCATTGACTGGGACAAAAGCTTTGAAAGTACATAATCTATGAATAAAAAGGTAGAACGATGTCTTCATATTTATATCCAGATCAGTCTTTAAAATATTTAATAGTATTTATGTTAGGACTCGGCTTTCAGTTCAAAAGACTAGTTTGATAGGTGGAGTGACCCAGATTCTTATAAGTCTTTAGATTCTCCCTCTCATAACCATGTTGGATTCTTGTTCGCACCTCAACGATTCCCCCCCTCGAACGAGGTACACTAGCAGATAAAATGTCTCCGATCATCCTATTTGATTAAGGAATCCCTAAGTCCCACATCGCATTCACACCCCAACAATTTAAAAGCTATTAGTTTTTACTTTTGATGGTTGATTTTAATAATTTAAATTAAAACTAATTGATACTTTTATAATTCAATATAACAATTTTTTTTTAATTTACGTGTAGGAAATCGTAGGATATCCAGCGTAAAACCTCCACAGGTGAGTCCACTACTCTTATGGCACACCAAGGTTAGGCTATGAGGGTTCGAACCTATAACATTCCACTTCCTGAAACAGAAGACAAGCAGTTGAACTACACCCATGAGCCAACTAGCCTTGCTTTATTGTACATAAAGATGTAAAAGCGACCCAACAAATGTATTTGTATCAAGTCTGGTATCAGTCTTTCTTTCAATGACCTCCACTTGGACCTACATGAATTGACAGAACTTGACTTGTATGGTAGTCACAAAATTTTTATATTTATTAAATAAAAAAATTATATTTTATAAGACCTTCAAAATTTCGACTTCATCCAGTAGTGGAAATTCATCAATAGACTTAGAAAATTAAATTATTATCACATCGAATGTGCACAATTCAAGAAGTGTAGGTGATTGTTAGAAGAAAAAAATGAATATATTTGCAAGTGATTTTTATTATTTAAAAATATTATTTGAATTAACTTTTCTATTGTTGCTTTGCAAAGTTATAATAGCAAAACTCCATGTATAAATTGGATCTTGTTCTTATTTAATTTGAAAGAAATGAAGACTGCTAAATTGGGTTACTAATAAAATAATTTGACTCACTCATAGTGATATCATTGTTAATTGATAACTATTTGTAAACATGTGTTGAAACGTCAAACACGATGGGAGACAAAGCTGTTCAGCTGTCGTGTTTGAAGTTATCTTATCCTTCTCACGACAAAGTCACAAACTACAAGTGTGAGATTATAACTTGTAACAAAATAATTGATAAAAATATTTGTCGGATAATCTTCCATCTTATATAGTAAGAGGTGTCAGATTTGAGTCCATATGATTTAAGGATAATGGATATTATCCGTAGAGATTTTACACTAGATTTCCTATAGTTTTCACACGTAAATTTAAAAAAAAAAAATTGTCCAATTAAGATAATATTATTTATTTGTTCAAATATTAGCTTAAGTATGATCAACCAATATGTTATTAATAATTTATTGTAAGTTTTAGTATGGCTACGGCATCAAATAAAATATTAACCGAAATTTAAAGTGCACGAAAATTATTTTTTACTGTAAAGATGTTTACTGTAAAGATGTCTTGTGTTCTATAGTGATCTATATTAAAACTACTTTGCAAGAAATGTTATGATGCAGAAAACATGACTATAGTAAAGTTAGGTCCTATAATTCAATCACAAAATATAAAAATAAAATTTACATTTGAATATATCATATTATATAAAATAGAAAATATTTCAATTAATAGCTTTCCAAAAAAAAAATTTAAGAAATTTGGTCTTCTCAAGTTGAGGGTGGGCCAGCAATTGATGAAATGCTACGATGTAAAGTTCTCATTCCACCCACATCAATTAAGTCTACGAAAAGGAATGAGGCATTCAGTTTACTCCTTCACCTGGGGCCCACCTTCTCTCACCATCGAAGAGTACTACAAATTCAAGAGGACCAGAAAATGTCCATTGACATATGGTGCCAACTTGTTTTAGATGCAATTTAGTCAATAGGTCCAATTTATACCTTGTGTAAATGGCAATTTCTGATAATAAATGCTACCATCTGTTTTGGATTTTAAACCAGATAATGTCAACTAGGGATACGGCTTCTTCTTCTTGATTGGAAAATCATATTTAATTTCTATCTTTAATTATCTATGCTTTATGCCCTAGTTTTCAATCGATGTTTAGAAATTAGAAGAATTTTCTTTTTCTAAATTTATACGTGGAAAATCGTGGGATATTTAGCGTAAAACTCTTATGGTTAGGCCAGGGTGTTCGAACCCTCAATATCCCATTTCCTGAAGTGGGATGCAAGCAGTTGAACTACGTTCATGTAGGTGAAATTAGAAGAATTTACCAACAGAAAGCAATACTTAAAATATACAAAACTCAATTGGGTTAGAGTGATCGTTAGGAACCCGTCTCACGAAATGGGAGTCTTGAGTTCGATTTCGACTCCACCCCAAAAGGCCACTCTTCGTAGAGTGACCCGGTGTGTGGGTAAGGAGGCTTACATATGTCCCAAAGATTATTCAAGTGCTATAAAAGACCTGGACACCTTGATCATTAAAAAATATATTAAAATATGAGAAGTTGGTTTGGTTCTGTCGGGTAACCAAAATTAAACTTATAAAATTGAAAATTTATGGTAAATTCTACAATTGGGCATGCTGTATAAATTAGATCCCTAGAAAAATAATTATATTATAGTAGACTTTTTTTTTCTATTACATGGGAAATATATCTATACATAAAATTTTAAGATAAATTTTTTGAATAATCGTAACATTTCATTTTCTTGATCTATAGAGCATATCAGTTAAATAGATAACTATTAATTAAATATAGAAAAATTAGTTAAATTTATGAAGGCCGAAAGTTTATCTACTATAATAACTTTAATAAGTTTAAATTCTAAAAAATCAATATTTTTCATTACAGACAGATTTTAAATCAAAAGATCTAAATTGAACTTTCTATCTTTAACTTCTAAATGCAGTTCTCATCAGTAATATATTCAATATTTTTATTATTTATCTCATCAGATAACTATATGTTTATTATTATAAAAATATCTTTTATCATTTAAAAAAATATATATTCTCCTCGACAATTAATGATTCTGAAAACACTTAAATAATAAATACTCTTTTTTTTTTCAAAAAAATCTGAAGATCATTAATAAATAGTTAAATACAGTGCATGTGGGTGCAGTTTTCTAACAGTGAATTGAACTAGTCATCAACTTTACACTGAGGACTCTATTATTGGTCTAGTATTTTGTATGAGAGGGCCAATAGTTTGTTGGAAAAAAATTTGGGCCACAGAAATTTAAAAATCTCAATTTTGATTTGAGAATCAACAGAGAACGACAGCAGGGAAAAGGATAGAGGGTTAACATTTTTACCAATTTTCTTAATTTTATAGAAAAAATTATGATTGATTTCATGTCATCAATCAAGTGTAATAAATTTCAAACTTGTATTAGACTATGAAAACTTGATAATTTTGTTTTTTATGTTAAATTTTTATTTCATTAAAGATGAATAAAGCATTATTTAAAAAACGAGAAAGATCCCTCTTTTTTCCTCAATAAATTCTCTTATCTCTATATGGAAAATATATATTTTTCTTAATATGGGAATACCCCACTCCACATTAGAGGTGGGACTAATCCTACCAGCATGTGTAAACCTCCCAACCCACACACACTGGTTTAATAGATGGAGAGTGACTTGGAGGGTTGAGCATGAATTGAACTCAAAACCTTGTTTCATGAAGCGAGCGTCTTGACTGTCAAGCCAACTTTTCGAGGAAAAATGTCTTATTTTTTGTGTTTATAGCGCAAAAACTAGGGCTGAAATCGGGTCGGGTCAGGTTCTTAAAACCCAACCTGACCCAAGTTAATATTTATGGAACATGACCCGATCCGACCCGAGTTATTGACCCGAAACTCTCAACCCGACTCAATCCGAATTTTGACCTGACCCGCATTCTGAACCCATTTTAGTCTAACTTTAACCGGATTGAGTCGAGTTTGGTTGGGTCGATCTGGGTTAATTTATAAATTCCTCAACCTGACTCGACTCGAATTCTATGTGAGTTTTTTTCTTCTCAACCCGACCTGACCCACCAGCACGAGTCGTATGACCCAACCCGCATGATTTCTCATGTCGGGTCATGCAAGTTGGGTCAAAACCCGACCCGAATTTCACCCCTAGCAGAAACCTTACCCATGGGAAGTAAAGAGCGTGGAGAATGTGAACATTTTCTCTTCTTCTATGGAATAAGATTTTTTTGCCAAAAATATAAAAAATGAAACCATTTATTCTTCTTCAATGGAATTCGTTTTCTACATGGAAGATTAGAAAGCTTACTGAGAAAAACAAGGAGATTTTTCTTCACTCAAGAAGATAATGTTTTATTCATTTTCAATGAAAATACAAAAAAAAATTGATACAAAGAAACAAAAACGTCAGATTTTCATGACTCAGAGCACAACATTTTCCATGAAATTGACTTTCTAAAAGAAATTGACAAACAACATTGCAAAACATGTGACATGTTGCTAGACCAATTTATTTTGAAGATATTAAGAACTATTCCGTCAATATATGTGATTGTGACATGTTTACTAATTTTTGAGAAATTATATAGAAAATAAGTATGGAGAATGCCCATAAAAATTAATTAGGAACTCGGGGTTACGTGAATGGAATGTGTGTGAAATTATACCTCTATTTAACCATTTTAGCCATTGATTTTATATGGCTTCTTTGATGAAACGGGATAAATCAACAAACATAAAATTACACCCATATTCTATCGATTTATTTCTTTACACATCTCACCTATTATATGTTTCAATGATAAATTTTTATAGCCATTCTTTTTACTCTCTCTCCTTGAATTCACTCTTGGTTTTGCACTAGTTGTCCAATATCATCCCCATGGGAATTTGGAAGAAGCAAGGTTACATTAGTCTTGTAGAAAAGGATAGATGTGAAAGAAGTGAAATTTTCTTTTGAGAAAATTCTAAGGCAAAGACTCCACTTTTTGTTTTGTTTTTCTTATAGAAAATTGATTAGATTTGGAATTGTGGATACCCTAAATAGCATGATTGAGAAAGAATTCTCTCGATAAATGTAAGTGACTAAATAGTCTTGTCCTTTTTCTACATCTAAATTCACATAAAATCCTTACTAGTAGTCTACATGAGTGTAGTTTAACCGGCAATCTCCTGTCTAGAAAACAAGAAGTGTTAGGTTCGAGCCCTCATGGTGGTCTCACCCGGTGTACTCTAAAGGCAGTGGGTGTTTTGACTTGAATATGCGTTCTTTTTTTGTCATTTCGACCCATTTTATTTTGTTCATGTATCCTGATGTTTATTTTTCTTTTCTTCTTCTTGTTTTTTCGAATTCAATCTTAATTATTATTTTTTTGTTTAGGTGGAAAGATCAAGATTCGATCAATACTAGTGCTTCACTTTAATGTTTCATATCTAGAATTTTTTATAGGTTTCAATTTTTTTGCAAGAAAGACAAGATTTGTTTAGGTTGTTTGTTGTTCTTACTTGGAGGAGGAAAATTTGCATAAATTTTAGATTTAAAAAAAAAAGTTCGAATGCTAACGTTTGACTTTGCAAAAAGTTGATGTAAAATTAGGACAACAACTCTAGGATAGTGATTTTTGCACCATGAATTTTAAGAAAAATTCAATTTTGCCATTACTTTTGAAAAAGAGAAAAATAGACAGAAAAAGAGAAGAAATGACAAAATTGAAATTTTCTTTTAAAGTTGATGCACCACGACAAAATTTGATAGTGCAAAAATCATTCATATATATATATATATATATATATATATATATATAAGAGTCTCATAATACATACATACAAATTTTGATTTGTGATACCTTACACAAAATACTCATGCCTTTTCATTGGATGATGCAAATTAACAATATAAATAACCTAACCAAGTCAATCGAAACTTGTAAGTGAGACAAACATTAGAACTTAGAAGCACTGCGTTATGCTGTATGAAAATATGTTGCATAACCTATCATGCCCATGCCAAAAGCATACATTTACATGGGGTGAAACTTGGTTGGGTTTTAATCCGACCTGCATGATCTAATTTGAGAAATCAGTTGGGTTGAGTTTTAACTCGACCTGTATGATCGGATTCGAGAAATCAGTTGGTTTGGGTTATCTATTTGTATTTCGAGTTTGGAAAAAAACTTACATAAAATTCAAATTGGATTGAGTTGAGAAATTTAAAATCAATTCAACTAATCCAAGTGCACCAAGTTATAAAATATTACTCGGATTGAGTGGAGTCAGAAATTTGAATTAGGCCAGGTTGAGTCTTTCGGGTCAGCAATTCAGATCGAGTCGGGTCAAGTTCAATAAATTTTGATATGGGTTGAATCTATTAAAATCCGATCTGACCTGCCCAAGTTTCAGCCCTACACTTATAATTCTCTCTACAGGTAAATGTTCAAAAAAATTGCATCAAAGACTTTTATCTTTTGTCTTTATCATATTTACATATTTTATATAGTTTTTACTTCAGACAAAATATGATGAATTGAGAAACCTATATATTATATTTAAAATTATTAGACTTTTAATAATTCAATACGGTGGGAGTCAAACTTCACTTATCTTTATTATGTGGTGCCATATGTGTAACACCTCTATCTTTTGTATTATTTGGAAAAACTTTTTTTTTAAAAAAAAGTAAAGAATAATGTAGCCTTTTTTGTGATTTCAACAATTATAAAATTTGTCTTTTTCAACACATTTATGTTAAAAATACCATTTACTAGTCGAAGATTTGTAAAACAAAACATAATTTTAACATTGGATTCCTTCACAACTCACTGTCAAACTGCATGAGCTAATATGGTAGTGAAATATGTGAAAGGATCACATGAATAGATGGTTGGTGGAGCTTCAATCTCCGACCACTTTCATTCAATTATTATCACTTTGTAGTTTTGTTTCTTAAAGTTCTGGCCATAGTAAGTATGATTTTTTGAGGGCAGGGATGCCAATGCTTAGATATATTTTTTGTGACGATAAAATTCAAGGTCTCCACCACTTCTTAAGTACGAGAGCATTGAGTACAAGCCACGGCATCTATTGACTACGGAATTCTCTGAGCTGAAACATTTTAGATATTGTCTCAACTCCCAAGAAAGTTGCTTCATCGAGAGTACTTTGTTGATATAAACATTTAAATATTAAATGGTACTTTAAACAACTGTTAAAAAGAATAAACACAAGAGACAAAGGTTCACTTTGCAATTATTAAAATATAATTAAGTTTTATAATTGAAGTAACCTATAAAAAATCTTTACAAATTACCTTACTTTACCCATATGAGATATAAAGCATATAGCTATTAAGCAAAATTCAGCCACTCCGAGACAAATGGGACAAAATCTTGTTTAGATTGAATTTTAGCATTTAGCAAAATTTTGACGACTTGTAATTAATAGTTGAGAATATTTTTTTCTCCACAGATATCACCCACTGTCCTTCGGACACATAAAGTGAAGTCATGAGGGTTAAAACCTAACCCCTTTCACTTCTTGAGACGGGAAATTATAAGTTGAACTACACTTATGTATGCTTCCGAACATATACATACATCTCTATTCACACGTTCAAAATAAAATCATGAAGAGTGGACCTTTAGATCTTCACATTTTAAATGAGAATTCCTATCTTTTAAAGCGAGTTTTGACTAACCCACCAAGTGAAAATCCTTTCACTTTCACAGCAGGTGATGCATGCACTATTGAATTTTAGCATTTAGCAAAATTTTGACAAAGTCTAATTAATAGTTGAGAAATATTTTTTCAATTGAGATATTTAACAACTTTTAAAGTATATGACTAGTTCTCAGTGTGTAGAGTGTGTATAAGCATCTCTAATGACACGCTGTGTTTACATTTCAAATGAAAGTTCCCACGTATAAAGGGAGTATTGACCAATACACAACCCTTTCACTTTCATGGCCGGTGATGCATGACCATTGAAGGATGGAGAAAGGGCCCCCATTAACACCCCAATATGGGAAAAAGAAGAGTTTGGTTAGTAAGACTTTTCAAATAATATTATATAATGGAACAATTAAATGGGTCATGTATCTTATCTAATTTGACACATTTAATAGATAATTATATAAATACGATATATATTAAATTAATGATTTAAGTCACCTAATTTTTATGTTTTGAATTTTGATGAATATAAGAAATTAATTTTTAAAAGTTTAAAATCAAGAAATAGTATAATTAGATCTCATATGCTCTTTAGTCGTATAATTATTGGTAAATCACATCCAATTATATGAGAATTTTTTTTATTTAAAATTAGCATAGGTAACTAATGTTAGTATAGGAAAGTTAGGAGAGCTTCTAATAAAAGAAGGGTGACCATTTAGACACCTGACTTTTTTTATTAGACATCCGATTTCAAAATTTTATGTGAAAGTTATCATTTTGCCTCTCACTTTTTTATTTTAAAAAAGACAATTCTCCACACAAAACTGAAGGCCAAAATTGTAATTTCACCTCAATTTTGAAATCAAGTGTCTAAATACCTAGTTTAAAATAAAAGTGTCAGCCATATAGACACCCGACTTTTCTTTCTCTACACACCCGTTATAAAAAAAATAGTAAAATTACCCTTTTGCCTTTTTATTTTTTGAAATAACAATTCCTCAGCATCATTCGAATTCATCTGCGTCATTGTTCGAAAGAAACTTTCAGTATATGGATTGTAGATTGAGATTTTCAAACGAGGTCATTTCTCGACCGATTTCTATAAACAAGGTATTAAAATTCATCTACTCTGAATTTTATGAACTCCGAGACTGATTTTAAATGAAAAGGGTATAGTTTTAAACTTCTAAAATTTTACCCAAATAATTAAGGAAAAAATTGTCTTCCCTCTTAATTCTTTGAGTACAATTTTTGAAGTAAAAAACTATATCATTTTCATTTAAAATCAGTTTTGGACTTCATAAATTTAAAATAGATGAATTTTGATAACTTGTTTGTAAAATTAGGTTGAGAAACCGCTTATTTTGAAAACTTGAGCCAAACATGCAAAAGTTACAATTGACAGATAATCGGTTTCTCGAACTATTTTATAAATGAGCTATCAAAATTCATTTATTCTGAATTTTATGAACTCCGAAATTGATTTTAAGTGAAAATGGTATAATTTTTTCTTAAAAATCGTACCCAATGAATTAAGAGGGAAGACCAATTTTTCTTTAATTCTTTTAGTACAAATTTTTAAGTTCATAACTATACTCTTTTCACTTAAAATTAGTTTTGGAATTTATAAAATTTACAATAGATGAATTTTAATATATTATTTATAAAAATAATTTAAAAATGAACTCATTTAAAAATCTAACTCCACGTAATAAAAGTGCAAAAGGATAATTTTTATCTAAGAATTTTTTTTAAACAGGTGTATAGAAAAAGAAAACGGTGTGTTTGTATCGCTAGCCAAGAAAAGCTTTCTTTTAAATTATCCTTGGGATGTCGCCGTCGAAGACACGATTCCCGGATCAGAGCCTGCCATGCGGCACCGTGCAGCACTTTATAGTGCCTGTAGCATCCCTTTTTTTAAAAAAATTGGCTATCATGTCTCTTGAAACTTCCTATTACTTCGTGTCAAAAATTTCTCCAATAGATTTTCTAAATTTTATTTAAAAGTTTCATTTAATATTTGATAATATTTTAAAAAATGTATATTTTTATTCAAATTTTAAATTTAAGTCAAATTTTGTAACTTTAAATTGGTAGAAAAATTTCTTGTATTCATTCAAAAGTAGAACATCATTTTATACTTTTGTAGTTTAAGTTTTAAAAAGAGGTTCAATTGACTCTTTGGGTGTATTTAGAGTCTTCTATTACTCTAATTCAGTAACTACATAATAGAAATAAAAAATTAACTTTTTATTTCTTTCCTCTTATTTTTTTTAAAACTCTTTCCAAATAAGGTATTCATAATACATAGAATAACTCCGGTCAAAGATGATTCCCAATAACTCCAGTAAAATTTTCCTCTCATCCAAACACAACCTATATTTCTATTAAAATTAAAAATATAATAGAAAAACCCTATAAAAACTCATAACTCACGAGGTACTCTGACCGCCGTCATGCGCCATGTATTAGAAAAGTCTTTTAAAAAGTCTCGCTGCATGTGCTACAGGGGATACTCGCTCAATCAGGTGTGTGAGCATCATTTTCCTATTTTATATTTAGGTCCTTATACGAGGGATTGATGGTAAAAAGTCTCCACATTTTTTATTATTGTAATTTTATCTTTCACATTTGAAATTATTTACAATTAAATTCCTATAATTCTATTATATGAATATCATTTTAGTAGATAAGTCAATAACTTTAACGAAGACTCAGTGACTGTCATTTTATCAAAATATCTTAGGCATATAAACTATATGAATAATCAATAGATAAAGTTTTGTCCTTATTTATCATCCAACCTTCTAAATAATAAAAAAAATAGTGTATAAAGCTTATTTTTTAAGACTAAAGTTAATGATATTTTTTTAGTGGCCCTTCATTGGAGTCAGGGAAATAAATATCAGCCGATATGATACATATCGGCATATACATATTGGGTTTTTGAACTCGCCCGTACATATATGATATCAGTCGATATGGCTTATATATCAGTGATATATATCAGCCAGATATCGCCTTTTAAAAAAAATCAAAATCGGATGTGGGCCTGACCAATATCTCAACCAATATTGTGTTAATATCAGCCGATATTTGAAATTTGCATTTTTTTTATTCTCATAATTTTTTTAAATAAAAGAGCTTGTTTTTCATTTTTTAATTAAAAAAATAAAAAAACTAACTAATATTAAAAAAAAAAGATGAAGTGAAATTTAAACCCACAATTGAAGTTGAGCGTGAATCAAACTCAAAACCCAAAATTTACGAAGTGAACACCTTGACCGGTCAATCCCTTGAAGTTCAATAAAGAATAATTTGATCAAATAAAAATAAAACCACACTCAATTTTATTTGTGTAATAGCCTTGTTCTTAAATATTCTTTATATATTAGTACAACAAGATTCCATTATAAATGAATTTTAAATTTTAGAAATAAAAAAAATAAGAGTTAGGAATAAAGTTATAATTATTGAAAATTTAGAGATTTATTTACAATTAGTAAACTGGTAGGGACCTATATACAAATTACCCTCTTTAAGACCTGAATTTTGTAACGAGATAAAAATGATATCCCCACTGCAGAAGTCAAAGCGCAGCTGCCGTTGCAATAAGAAAAACAGAAAAACCTCGAGATGTCTACTTCCGACCTTCGTCGTTTTCTACTTCTTTTTCTGCACAAGATTCAGACTCTTTCTTCTTCTTCTTCTCTTCAAATAGCAGTCGTTCCTACCCCTTCTCTTCTTCGTTCCTTGATTTTTCCAGGGAAAATTTGCTTATCTTTCTCGAGCACTGATGACTCTGAAATGAAAAATCACGCGATTTCTCCATTTCCCAAGTAAGTTTCTTGAAACTCTGCTACATTTTTCTTCCGTTCTCTGTCCTTTTACTATTGAATTTGATCCCTTATTCCCTCTCTCTAACTATGTCTAGACGGTTTTTTTTTTATGTTTTCTCTTTATCGGGCAGCGGCGACGAAAAATGCTTCGATTCTTTAGTCCCAATGTCAGAAATATCTCTGACGTTTTCAAATTTAGTACGTTTTTGTCTGCAAAATACCAATCTCTGTTTATATTCCGAGACAGTAAATTCTGTATAAAATCGCGATAAATGGTAATATTGCGATAATATTCCGATAAATTCTTAGTAAAATACTTATAAATTTCTTAGTAATAATTTTATTTATTAATTTTCAACTATTATATTTTCTGCGAGTTTTTCTCGTTAATTTTGCGGTAAAAGTCCGAGAATTTGAAAATATCTTGATATTACCGATCGCCCGGAGAACGATATTTGTGACAATGTTCTTTACCGGTGCCTGTTAAACTTTGTAGGGTTTTGAGTCCTCTCTACGCGATAAGTGGATTGGAAATCATTTTCTCCGGTCGTTTGTTGTTGCAAATAATTTGATTGCTGAGAATTTCGAGCTCTCTGGAGCGACATTTCACGTTCTTTTTCTTGAACACTGGATCAGAGCTTTTGGTATTTTTTTAGAAAAAAAATTCCTTGACTTGATGCTAGTTTGGATGCACGGATTTTGAATTTACGAAGAGTTCTGGTTTAAGAGGGTTTGGAGCTGTCTGGACTCTGGAGCCCTGTCTCATGTAATCATTCCTGAACATTGGAAGGGAACACACAGTGGTTTTGTATTTCTTATTTTTAAGTTAGTTCTGGTTCAGGTGCATAGATTTTGAATAAGGATTTTAAAATTTCGAATAACTCTGACATAGTGTATCCACTTCGATGCATGGAAAGGAAAGTAATTTCTTTGAAAATGAATATTTTAAATTAAATAATTTTAGCTTTTTTTGGTAAAAAAGTGGCCATTCTCTAGGAAATGCTCTTCTTTTACTCCTCTGCCCTTATTCCAAATAAATTCTGAGAATGTTGAACAAGAAAACAGTTGTTTTTCTTGAAAAATGCATCCAGATAATCAAATACCATGATGTGCTTCCAAGGAAAATCACATTCCAATTTCTGTTAATTTCCTAGAACATGCGCCAGCATTGGTGCTAGTCTGAACTCTGAATGCAGGATTTTGAGCAAATATTTTAAAATTTCGAGGAGTTCCTACATTGAGGTATTAGACAGTGCTCTATATATATTTATATAAATTGATACATGAGTATTAGTACTAGTGTTTTAAATGAATGGTCTGGGAGAATGTGAAAGTCCATTTTACTGGCCTGTTGTTGTCTCCATTTTCTTTCTCTTTAATAATGGTTCCATGTTTACATCAAGTTCTATGTTTCTTGGCACCTCAAGGGCATGCCTTTTCACAAGGTGGAATCACCTTTCCTTATAGTAACATCAAATTTATCTGCTTCTCCTCCTTCCACAAATTTCTTAGAAGAGAAATTGTGAAATGGTAGAGAGAGCACAGATGGTGAATTCACAACAGCTGTCAAAAAACTAGGGTTTGAGTTGCCTGGAGCAGGTTTTCTTGATTCCTGATAATGACCACTTATGAACTATAGATTATTTTTTCTAGATCATTTGTAAAATTTTGTTAGGTTGCCAGAGAGTTCATTTCATATGTTTGGTTTTTAGTTGGTCTTTAGCAAGATTTTGTGATTGTTGTTATTGTTAGTGTCTTCATTCTTGTCGGGTGTGTGCTCCCAGGGGTGGTGGGGCTTGTGGCTTTGAACATATTGGATGGGAATTTGAGAAATATTTTATGAATTTCCTGTGGTGAATTTTGAGTTGTTGAATCCCACGTTCATTTTTTTATTTTAACTTTTGGACCAACAGGTATTCTAATTTCTCAATCCACAAAGCTTGGACACTGGGAGATATACACTTTATTTGACATCTTGGGTTTAAAGATGTTTGGAATAAGAGTTTGCATTCTTCTGGCTATTTTGTGGTGCTTTGCAACATTTGTAGGAGCCCAAAAAACTCATCCATCAGAAGGTGAATTTTCCTGAACTCAAATGTTTTTGCTGGTAATGTTGCTCTTGGTTTTAAAGCCTGTCATTGATGCTTGATTTTACCAGGTTGTGTACCCCTTATTAGCAATTGAACAGATTTTGCTCTGATGTGCAAAGGGTTCTATGTAGAAGTCTCACCTTCAGTTGTTTCTTAGAATGCTTTACATTTTGTTTAGTTGCATGTGCTCTATGTAGGCAAAACTTTGATCGCGGCCTCTTGATGTCAAAATGTTTCTCAGCTATTCTTGACTGTGGCACTATTTATAGCAATTTTTCAAGACATGTATTCAGTTAAATATTTGAAACCATTTTGATGTTAAAGGTAAATTTTCTTTAATCCAGTTTCTTTGGATTTTCTTTTGCAGACTCGCTTGTAGTTTATTTGGCCAAAATAGGACAAATTCTTAGTGGTGTTTGAGGATCTGATGTAGGAAATGAGATGTCTTGACACAAATATTCAAAGAAGTCTAAACATACCTGAAAGATATGAAATACTATACTTAGAGGTGAGGAATGAGAAGATTTTTATAGGTTAAGGTTGAAGTCCTATCTTCTTTTAAGTGAGAAAGACAAGTGCATGATGTAGAAAATGATAATAGGAAAAAGGAAAATATTGGAGGAGAATTTTGTCTCTGTATTGTATTGAATTGTGTAACTAATCGAAGGAGAGTACATGTATAAATAGATTATAAGGAGCCAAATACGATGGTTGAAAAGGAAAGAAATAAAAGAATAATCAATTACAAAAATTACATAGCTAGCAATGTCTGTTAAGTCAACTTCCCAAACTGGGATGATTCTGGTCAACTATGCTCAGAATTGGGTCCTGCATGGTCAACTGTGCCATGTAGTGGGTCCCATAACTTTTACTCTCTCTCTCTCTCTCTCTCTCACTCTCTCATTTTCTTTTGTTTATTTGCTGTTTTTCTAATCATGTTCATCCCTTGGAGGCATTGAATACAACACATAAAAGAGGACAAAAATGTTCTTCCGTTGTTCATGGGCATCTTTTGTAGGAATGGTTTTTTTTTTTTGAGCAGTAACGAAAATGAATTTATTAATAGAAAAAAGGTATTTATAGAAACATACAGAAAGAGGTCTAAAAGGGATAGACCCAGAAAGAAACACAAAAAAACAAAGAAAAAGTACATCTATAGAACAGTATCCAAGAAATTCTTCCTTAAAGATGAAAAACGCCAAAAACAAAACTATTGACTCCATTCTTCACTAAGCAATCTGCCACCTCATAAGTTGTGCGACTGATTTGGGTGAAGGAGACATCCAAACTTGAGCTAAGGCCCTGATCTCCCTAACGATGGTAACCAGTCTCTAAGGGGGTCGTTTCAAACCTTTTGTTCATTTGATAGCATTTGCCAAATCCCCCTCAACATTTAGTCTTCTAACCCCATAGTCTGCCCAAATGGTCAATGCTCTCCTAACACTAAGTAGTTCTGCCTCATTTGAATCGCCAATCCCTACTAGTTCTGTGAACACCATAAGAGTTTGTCCATTGTGATCCCTAAGGGCACCTCCTATCCCTGTCGGTCCCGATTTTCCTTTAGATGTCCCGACTACATTAAATTTTTGAAAGCCTTGTGGAGGTGGTGACCATTTGACCAAGATCCTAGATTTCCTAGGGAGACTTCTCATGCAACCAGCCCATGCCGAAAACAAGTTATTGACTCTAAAGATCTTGAACGCTTTATCCGAAAGGAGCTAAACACAAATCCTCCATTGGATTTATGAAAAAGCTCACTCACCTCGGTAGACCTCCCTTCAAAGATTCGTTAGTTTCTTTCCTTCCAAATGGTCCAGAGAATGGCTGCCTGGATTGTACTCCAAGCTGCCCTCCTTCTACTATGACACCCGACATGGTCCACCAACCTAGTAAATCGTAACAAGAGTTTGCAGCGACCCATGCTACTTCCATGAGATTAAGGAAGTCAGTCCATGACTTCCAAGCAACTGGGCAGGTAACAAAGAGATGGTCAACCGTTTCTTCCATTGACCCGCATAGAGGACAACTGAGGTTCTCTTCTTTTCCAACACGCCTCTTCTCCTAAGGTCCATTCTAGTGAGAAACAACATGCTTCTTCCCATTCTTTGTTGAGAACTCCATCTGACTTTTGTGGTGTCCACCTTAAACTATGGGGTTGGGTTGGTTGGAAAGATTTATGCTCTGACAATGGGTCCACAAAAAATAGCTTGAATGGATCATTTTAATTATATGATTTTGAAATCCACAAAAATCTAGTGTTATAGGCTTTGCTTTAATCCAACCGTAAGTGTAAATTAGAATTTGGATCGTTTGTGTGGGGCCAATTGATGCGTGGGTCAAGCATAGGAGTTAGGGGGCCCAGGTGTAAACGTGACCCACAAAAAGTCCTAAAGGTTTTCTCATGGAAAATAATTCTCAACAAATAATTTTCTTTTGGAATCAAGAGTTCTTTATTAGTCTAGTTAATTAACCAACCCTAGTTCACCCAACAAAGCCCGTACTTTTTATAGGGTGACTACCTTATCCTAATGCTCTCTTATTCTCCTTTGCTAAGGCTGTCGTTACTTTTATTTCCAATGTTTTATAACAATTCCTCAATTGTCTTTTATTTAACGATCAACTTCACTCGTTTATTTTGTAATTAGTTGGTTTTTAAAATACATTTCCTCCCCATGCCCTATTCATTGTCTCTATCTAATAGCCTTTAGTTTTCATCTTCAATATACGTTACGTGATCAAGGTCTCTAGCTCTCCTTTCTCTTATACAAGCAAGCTTAAACATGGATACCCTTTTCCCTTTTGTTTTTGATTGGGCATATAAATTGTCATAAGCTTCATACTTAGCTTTCTTATCAACCGTTTTCACTATCTTATATCTTTCTAAATCTTAAAAATGGTTAAAGCAAAAAGATGATGGTTCAAATTCAAAAGGAAGAAGTCCATTGTGCTCATTGGGTGTATTTATTGAGATGCCTCAACCCTCATGTTACCATACATGGTGGCCTCAATATATTGCACACATAGAACTTCTTTGTTGAGATAGGTCCAAGCCAGAATTATTCAATGTTGCTTTTTTTTTTATTAGTGCACAAGAAATGTGCATGCATTGTAATTGTGCATTGTATGCATGAGCAACATGAAAATTTGGCTCATTTGACCATGTATAGTCAGCATTGCTAATTTGGTGGTCTTTTTTTTTTTTTTTGAGCAGTAACAATTAGGATTCTATTAAAATAGAAAAATGAATACAACAACAAGAGAGCCAAAGTCTAGAAGGATTAGATCCTGATAACACAAAGAAAAAACAACAAAATACATCCAAAACAAAATAAAAGGCAGTACAAATAATCCAAAGCAAAAACAACAAGATCTAGCCTCCTTAGAGCTGAAGAGCGCCTATAACAGAGCCATCTATGCCATTTTACCAAAATAGTCTGCCACCCATTCGCTGAACGACTGATCTGAACAAAGGAAACTTCAAGACCCAAAAGCATTGCCATAATCTCCCTATAATGGTATATTGCTGATATTGCCATATGTACTGGAAATTTAGTGACCTCTCTCTGTTTCTCTCTCTCACTTGCTCTACTTCACAGTCATGTGGATAACCAATTAAGTAGAGCGAACATAAGAATCAATTTGTTTCATTGGTAGAGCTTAATGACATTCAAATTATTGAATGAGTTATATTGCATGGTTGCCGATATTGTCATTTGTACTGGTACTTTTAGTGCTCTCCCTCTCTCTACATTTTAGGAATTACGATCATGTGGGTAATTTATGAAGTTCTAGATTTTTGACAAAATTTGGAGTAAGGAGACCCGAGGCATTTGTTGCGTAGTTGTGACTGGTGATACCGTGTAGAATTTGTTAATAAAAGAAAGGAAAAAATGAGAAAATGGAGAAGTGGAGAAGAATTCTTTCCCAAAATGTGTTGATGTGTATTTTCCTCTTAGAGGATACAATGTTTAAATAGAAAAATAGATAAACAATTAAGGGACCTAAAAAGGAAATACACTAGGTGTCTAATCAATTACAATCAGTTACAAATCTACTGTTGACTTTCAATATACATTGAATCTGAACATATACGTGGGTCCCACACCACCAAACCTAGGGATCCCACAACAATTGGGTATATATGGGCTTGGGTAGACAATAATGGTTTTTGTTTGTGGTTAATTCCTTGTTTCTTCTCTTCTACAGTATAGCTCTCTTCTATTGTTTTTTGTTGTTTTTGTTTTGTATCTTGTCTTCTTGTTTATTTTTCATTACTAATATTTCATTGTCTTTGCTTAAAATAAAAACAAAAAGAATCGATTTGTCTTATTTTTATAGTTTATGAAATTTAAATTATTGAATTAATTATATTGCAGTTACTGCATTGCGAGCTATCAAGAGAAGTTTGGTTGATCCTCATAAAAATATTGAAGATTGGAGCAAGGGAGATCCATGTAGATCAAATTGGACAGGGATTACTTGCAATATGACACGTGATGGATACTTACATGTTCATGAATTGTATGCATTTGGTTCTTTTGTCCACATGCCCATTTCTCTCTTTATTTTCGCTCTCCCAAAAATTGCTTGGTATAGTAAATGATGTTATGGGGCTTCACTTAAAAGTGAGAGTTTCGTTAAGTTTGTACCCTTTGAGAGATCTATATCTTTCTTTGTTGGTTCGATCAAACTAATCGACTTTTCAAGATCTCCTTTTTTGTACCATTATTTTCTCATGCAAATGTTGATCTTGCAACTCACCTGCAATTTAAAATGAATAGTGCAAAATAGTTGTTGATGAAAAGGGAGCCAAGGAAATATTAAATATGAATTTGCTAAATGAATAATAATGCAATTCATTTTGTTGGGAATTAGGGCTATCCTACATTTATGTGGGAACACTAAGTTGGCATGTAATAAACACTATCGGGATGAGGTATAGAAGCAGGCACCACTAACAAATTTAATTAGATATTACTTCTCTCTTTACATGTTTTAAACCTTTTTCTTCCTTATTTCTTACTAGAACCCCAATTACATAATAGCTACTAATGCATACTTGAATCCAAATTGAACTAAACCAATCTTATCCATTGTAACCAAACAGCACATAAATCTCCATTGATCTTTTCATTTCTAATCATATGGGTATGTCTAGCTTTATTTTGTTCTCTCAACTAGGCAATATGGGTAAAATGACATCAAAAAAAAAAAAAAAAACTAATGACATTTTTTTGTGAAAAAATTCACAAATATTCATTAAAGAGCTGAACGTACAATAGAAGAGAACTATACTAATCCTCTACAAAAAGGAAAGAATCAATATCAAAATGAAAATCCCAAAACAAAGAAACAAGATACAAATATCACCCAAACATAAAAATGTTCCACAAAACCCTCACTACGATCCACCCCCACTTTGAATAGGAAATATGCACCCCATTAGCTGAAACCTACTTGAAAGATATGACCTTACCCTTATAGAGAGAGGAAACATCCCTTCCAATAATGAAAAGCCTTCTAAGGAGGGAGGAGCAATGGCATTTGCGCCGAATCTTCCTTTACAATGAGGTTGCCTGAAGCAAGGCCCTCCAATACCCACAAAGACAATCCTTTCCTAATAACAATAAGTTTAGCCTCATTAAGCCTCTAATGCCTATGGGTTTAGTGAAAAAAAGTTAACATATTTCCAAGATGGTTTTGTAACATTCCTTTTATTCCTATAGGCCCAGACTTCCTTCTAGCCGAACCATCTACATTAAACATAAAACAACCCACATCCAGTGGCTTCAAAAAATTAATGACATCTTATGTGAAAATCACCCCCATCATCATAATCATTATGTTTGAGATGGTAACTAAAATTCACAGTGAAGGGACACACACGAGGCACAACCAACTACAAGAAAAAAGAAAAAGGAAAAACCTAACAGGACACACCAAAAACACCTCCAAGACTTGGTACCTCTAAAAAACAAGAATATAAGTAAATGAATAATAATACATATTATGACTATAGAAATACCACCAAATTCTTGGAGATTTGTGGCCCAAATTCTTCACTCAAAGGGCCAGTAAAGGTAATGCTTCCAATTTGTCACAAAAGATAAAATTATTCCTCTCTTGCCAGACACCATGCGATGGCCACGAAAACCATTCTCCTCATAGTGGAGAGTTTGGGGTCTTTTTTATTTGAAATCATTATTGAAGATTGGTGATGGCCAAACCATCCTTAGGTTTCTACAATAACCGCAACTCCAACACTTAGACAAACCTCTATGCATGTTACTACATGGTGCATACTACAATTTGTTTGAATTGCTCTCTCTTTTTTTGTTGGGTTAAATTTCCATAATATTTATCACCTAAAAAGCTATTTGGAGTTTGGAACACTTGAAACTTCCACATTTGTATTGCTTCCTAGATTTGAAAAGCCCTTTAGCACCTATTACAGATGCTTTCTCCTACTCTGTGGATTGAGGAGTGTAGAGAAGCAATAGGAGTGTGTGGGCATAAATCATTTCCAACATGTCCTTTAGTGTGTCGGCATAAATCATTTCCAACATGTCCTTTTTATTTTGGTTGGGTTTCTTATGCATGGTATCATTACATGAGTGCCCGGTTTAGTTGCATTTAGATATATCAAAAATGAAAAGCCCAAGGGGTTAATGTTTTTTGGATCCATATGTACTGCATTAAATTCATCATATGATTGCAAATATTAAACATTTCTCTCCTCTGAGGCTTTATTGTTGTGGTTATGTTGAATATCTTAAACATAACTGACAAATAATTTCCTATCATATCCTTTTAACTTCATGTGGTGTCATTTTGTTTGGTTTTGTAGGCATTTGCTAAATAAGAATCTCTCTGGTACTTTAGCACCTGAGCTAGGTCAGCTATTATATTTGACAATACTGTAAGTCACTACATCCTTTAATTTTAATATTATTGAAAGAAAGAATTCATATGGAAATTGAGACCTCCTAGTTGTAGGTATCTCAAAGTTTTCATTATTGCAGTAGTTTCTTGCAACTTAATGTGTTTTCTTTTGTTTTGGAAGGGATTTCATGTGGAACATGATAAGTGGCAGTATTCCGATGGAGATAGGCAACATTACCACTTTGCGGCTCTTGTAAGTGGAATTGGTATATCTATATATATTAACAACAGCCACTTCTCCCCCACCCCCACCGCCACACACACGCACAAACCAAATCAATGAAGGAAAAGAATTGGCATCTTTATATTGTTTTCTCATGCATGCATAATTATGTTTTTGTGCAAGGTGTGGTTCTGCACCTGAATTTGTGGCTTGTAGTTCTAAAGCTTGAAAAAACTCATTTGACTTGCCCTACTTGAGTCCGCTTGATGGAATGTCAAGTTGGCTAGGTCAGGTTAGTTTTACCAAGTCTTTTGAAAAAAACTCGCCAATTTACTCTGCTAGATGGAATTTCAAGTAGTGTTTAGGGTTGCCAGACTATAAGCCCAGAAAGGAAAATGCATTGGTCTTGTTTTTCTAGGCCTGGCTTGTACGTGGCCTGTTGAAGCATCTAGTATGTGGGTGCCAACATATGACAGATCATGAATTTTATGAAAACCAAAATTGTAATAGAGATTTCACTTGATTAGGCTTGAAAATGAACTTAGTTTGTGAGATAAACAAGCCAAGCTTGAGTGTCACAAGCCTGATAAAAAGGATCTTGTTTGTGTTGCAAGTTGATGTCAATGTAAGTTTGCTTGACTCAGTTTGAGCTCAAGCATGACTTATTATGGGGCTCAGCAGCTTTAGCTTGATTTGGCATTGGATGTATGCTATGAAGCATGGATACTTCAAAACCCTTCGAGTATCTGTGTCGGATACGCACTCAATTAATTAAAATATTTTTTAAATATGGATACGCCACTGATACGCCCCCCGATACATCACTGATACACGTAGGTGTGCGAGGATACGGCACGCCCTGACACCCGACACACGTAGGTGTTTTATTTTTTATGATCGTGGTTTCCCCTCCCTTTTTCCTAAAAAAAAAAAAAAAACGGAAGGAAGGTTGTGCACCTCTGTTGCAACCATTCATCGGCCGAGCCTGACCAGCTTCCTGCCAGATCCAAACGACAAGATACATCCCTTGCTGCGCTGCTTGGGCTTTATCCCAAGTATTCTTTGTCGTTGCTTCCGCCTGTCTCATCTGGATATACTGCGACAACCATCGCTGGTTTCGCCCCTGCACCAGTTTGCCTCTTCCCTCGCTGCACCCAGTTCTTCATCCCCTCTTCCATCTTCTTCCCTTCGATTTCTTCCCTTCTTCCTTCCCCTCTTCTTCCTCTTGCCATTCTGCTGCGAATCCCTTTCCTATTTACCTTTCGCCTCCTCTACCTGCTGCCATTTCCGCCATCCCCCTCTCAAACTTCTGCTTCTCTGTTCGTCTAACTCCTCAACTTCGTTTCGTTGGTTGCCCTAAATCTATCCACACAGTCGCATAAGACCTTTCACCTGTCCCACACGTGCCACGACTTATTCCCCCTACCATGTGTGTCCATTTCGTATTCGACCCGAGCCTTCCTGTTAAATCCCATTCATACCCCTTTTACCCTTTTCAATTAATCCCACGTGCGTGACACCTTTTACGTTCTCACCTTTCACACGTGTGCTCTCAATTGAATTTTTTATTTTTTTTACCCCCACATGGCCATTACTTCTTCCTTTTCACTCCAATTCCTAGTATATTCAGCGTCACTACACCCTTTCCACCAGTGGACCCCCCCTTTCTCTCCGTGACCAGTTTTGAATGCTCCTATTTCATGTCTTACCATTGGGTCCCACCTCGCCCATCCATTAAACCTTTTCCCCACTCCAACCGTCATGTCTTGGACTCTGTGGCAACCTGATTTACTTACCCACCTCACATCGACCCGATAGCACCCAACAACAATGGTGATCATGTAGAATTTATGATGTTTTTTGTAAATGTCTGAATATATATATTAATTTGGCGTATCCCGCTGCACCCGTATCCCAGTTTTTCAAAATTTTCCGTATTCTCGTATCTGATACATATCATATCCGATACGCGCACCCGTATCGGTGCTTCTTAGGATGTATGTTACTGTTATCTTTATTATATACTACATCTTGACCGTGTTATCTGTGCATTCATGCATGAATGGAAAAATCATGTACACATTAACCATTCATAAATGTGGTAAGGGTTAATGTTCCATGCAAACTTCTCATCTCAAAGGACTTCTGGGAAAGGCTATTAGTTATTTCTTTTCTTTAAGTATCACCCAAAATTTTTTTCTTTACATTTGCATGACAATAAGCAAAATTTTTAAAGTTTAGTTTTTTTTTTTCGTTTTCAAATTCTTTGTTGATTAACATATAAGCTTTTTTTTTTTTTGAAAATTAAGTTTAGCTTTTTCTTTGTTGATTAACATTTTCTGAACTGGAAAATTCAACTTATCTGAGTTATGATTTTCCGTGTGTTTTTCTGTATTTGCAGGCTCTTGAATGGTAATCAATTAACAGGCCCCTTGCCCGATGAAATTGGTTATCTTCGTAACTTGGATAGAATACAGATAGACGAGAACCAAATTTCAGGACCACTGCCAAAATCACTTGCAAATTTAAACAGAATGAAGCACCTGTGAGTAGGTTTGTTTTACAATTTTGATATTAGTATTATCTCATAGCATAGATGAGCAGTGATGTTTAACTCAAGACACCGATCACAAATAGATGGAATGAAGCTCTAACGATGATAATTTCTATCATATTAGTTTGTAAAGCATTGATGTTTTCTACTCCTTTTTCTTTAATTTGGCAGACATATGAACAATAATTCGATCAGTGGCCAAATTCCACCTGAGTTTTCACAATTACATCACCTTTCTCACATGTAAGTTAAAATAATGGTTCTTCCTGTTTGTGTTACAGTAGCTAATAGCTCCCATTTTGAATTATTCCCTACTTTTGAGTTGTTGATTAATAGTTATTCAGTATTTCTTTCATTGTGTTACTACTTTTCCTTAAATTGCGACAAAGTTTTTTTTTTCCCAGGCTGCTTGACAACAACAACTTATCTGGGCATCTGCCCCCAGAGTTATCCCAGATTCCAAATTTGCTGATACTGTATGTTCTCTTATACTAACTTTTAACAGCTTTATCTCCTTGAATTTTATTGATCTCTCAACTTCCTGTTTAGTCTTAGTGTGCATCATTGGTTTGCATCTTGTGTCCAGTTTTCTTTTCATGGTAAATTCATGCTTATGAAGTGCCAGGATCTTCCACCAATAAAAAAGTGTCAGAGTCTTCTATTTTATTTCTCATGTATGCCAAAATATGCTTGCTTGCAATGCGAACCTTAACCTTTATGCTTGCAACATTGAGTAGTTGCCACTTGTGCTAAGGGCTACATCTCCACAAGTAAAAAATCTTTTTCAGTATTTTATATTTCCTAGTTGCCAATTGTCATTTTATTCCTTCTCCTTTTTTGGTAAACTTTCCTAACTCACATTTGACCTTGGCAAAATAACTATTAAAGAAGCCTTCTTTCATTATTCTGAAGATGCCAACTATGATTTGATTGTGCTTCGTCCAAGTTGAATGTAGATTTAGCACTTAGTTGCAATGGAGTACCATTTGTTTTTACCCAGTTTTGCTAGATACTGTAGAGTAGAATTATGTGCCACATATGTGAACCCTTACTCTCATAATACTACTATACAGTTATGATCTGCTACATGTAAGGGTGGGACGTCAGGCAAGGCAGCCAGTCCGCGTACACCAATTTTGCCACATCTTTCTTATAGTTCTATCTCCCCCATTCTACCCTTTCTTTACTTTACAACCTTAACATGTTAGATTGTAGAGTAACTGATAGTATGGTTAATTATAGGGTTGATTGGAAAAGAAGAACTCGTAAAGTTGACCCCATATAGATGGGATTTTAGCTTATGAAGCTGATGATGATGAGTTATGACCTGTTGCAATTATGGAAAACTTCACTAAGATTGATATGCCCATCAATTTTGTAAAGTTCGTTCAAGTGTTTTAGACTACACTCGTGGGTGTGTGCATGGGTGGGGGTATTCATCGTGCATTGTTTGAGTATATGCTAGCACATGGATGGTAGTAGGCTGGACCTATGCTGTGCCATGCTCGAGGCTGATTAAAACAAGGAAAGCCTGAGCCTGAGCCTCGAGCTCACCAGCTCAACAGGCTCTTTGGGAATCATGAGTCCAATGAAAGGCCCTAATAGATGCATGAATTTTTACTCTTATTTGTTTCTAATTTTGACTTGTCAACCTTTGTCTTTTAACTATTATAGGGAGTCTAGCTATGGTTGAGGGGACTAGGTGTTGGCATCTAACATGTGGATAGCATGGAAACGCTTTTCAACTACATACTTATCATATATACTTAATATAGTTATATACAAATTGAGTTATAAGGCATTTGGGGGTGAGCATGTATAAGCTTGAGCCAAACCCTATAAAAATGGGCTTGAAAATCAAACCTAAGCGAGATTAGCATTTGGGCCAGAAAATAAACATAGATGCTCAAGCCTTATTTTTCTTGAGCTGCACACTTCGAGCCTTCAGCCTCTATGGGAAATTGCCATCCCTATGCATGTTTGATTTTGCATTTGCGAGTGATATTTCTATCCAGCTAAGTGCACTCTACAGTCTACACAAGGGCACTCTAATTGGGGCTCATTAGGAGTATATCCGAACCGGAAGTATAGTGGGGATCCATACAATATCTTGTAGACGAGAGAGCCCATTTATCACCTCCGTCCATTCACGAGTAACCTTTTGTTAGTGTAATTATTATTCTTGTTCTTATCCTTCTTATTATTATTACTACTATTATTTTGACATGGTAACAGGCGATGTTGCATGTATACTTCAAAATGTGTGATGTACTCGTGTGGACACTTGTAAAGACTCACACCTATGTTGGACACTTCTAGATACTCATGCCCATTCTTTATGGACTATTTTACTGTTTTGTAACATTGTTTTCTAAATATTACAACTCCTTTCCCCTCTTAAAATCTAATTAAAATATCAACATATTTGTCACCTAAATATTTAGAGTAAAACTAGGATATTATTTTTTATCTTATTTTCATTTAAAATAAATTTAGATTTTTTTTAAATATGGCGCCATGTCCATGTGTCCTATTTTTTTTAGTGTCGCCATGTCCGACGCTACGTACCCATGTTGGACGTTGACACTAGTACCCATAACCTAGAACTTAGGTAGCAGAACTCGAATCAACAACCTTTTAAGTTGCAAAGTAAACACAAAATTTCTGCCATTGCAGTAGACCTTACTTTGAGGGCTCCATAGTTAGTTGTAATGGGTGAGGACTCCATTGTTTCTCTGACTGTAATTTCTCTTGGAGTTAAATAAAATTTGTTCTTACCTTTCCAGAAAAAAGTTGTTATGGATCTATAATCAGTCTTTTTTAGGAATTCCAATCTAATGGTGGAATTGGATGAATTAAGGATTTAAGGTCAAGTTAGGATGCATAATGGTTAAACTGTAAGGAACACAATATCCTTCCTAGCACATAGGATGCAGCTTATGTAAAATGCAAGTGGATAAATTCTAATATTATCCTATAATCTTGTTTAATGCACAAAAATAATAAATGATACAATTTAGTTATTATCAGCACATCTGTATCTTAAAGTCCTTTGTTTAGATTCCTTTGTCACTTTTTTGGATTTTAGGATTTTTCTGACATTTCCTCCATGAATATCTATCAACCCATAACTTAATGTTTGCTTGGGTCTTCTATTTCCCTTTAGAAATATCTAGTCTTTAGTGGTTGTTAACCTCTGGGGAAAATCCTAGACCCTCTTTCTTTTAGGCACCATTTTTTTTAATTTCAATGAGAAGCTTGCCTATTGGAAGAAACTCTTTTTTTTAAGGTAATAGTATTGTCATTGGGTTCATTTCAGTTATCCTTGAGTGCTATCCATTTCTATTTCAAATCTTGAGTTTTCTTCGATTGCAAAGATCCTATTGAGTGGAAGCCGATATGAGTTGTTTCAGTTATAAAGTGGAAGATGTGAATTATTGGTGGAAAGTGTGGCAAAAAGGGCAACATCTATAGAACAATGGGGTTCTTTTATGAAGATGGTATTACAAGTTGTGGGGTGAAAAGGGATTCTTTGTGGACAAAGTTTATTTCTTTGAATTATGGTGAGAAATTAGGGTTTGGATGGAATCGATCATTATAATGGGATCAAGGTTCTGCAAGGAGATATGAATTTGGGGAAGTTTCAAATAAGGTTAAAAGATGATGTTGGGGGAAGAATAAATTTAGGAATTTGGTTAATCTCCTTTATATATATATATATATATATAGTTTCTTCTCTCTTTAAATCTTTTTATTTCCTTATGAACATTTCGCCATGAGCATTCATATCCATCTTTTGAATAATTCGATCATTTTTTGTAAAATGACATGACTAATTGTGGTTAATGCTTTTATTTTCCTCATATTCCTTTTGCAGTCAACTTGATAACAACAACTTTGATGGGCGTGAAATTCCACCTTCCTTTGGCAATATGTCAAAATTGTTAAAATTGTAAGTACATTATGTTTTTTTAATCTTTGTAAAATTGTGAATATTACTCAAACAATCAAAGTGGATGCATGCCAATAAATTAAAATTCCAAATACCAAAGTTACATTCGTACATTCTTCTTCAATATTATAGCTCTCTCTCTCAATCATGTTACTGCTTCAATATATATGGAAATGGCCAGCCATGAACCAGGCCGGGCACCAATGCGGCAGTTCCCTTACAAACTTTTGGATAATACTTAAAATACCACGACTCACTTTCTACCAATGGATAACAACACAAACTTTAATACCGTGGGCATTGGAAAGCATGATTTAGCAGGACAAGTCTCGTACTCTCCATGAGGCATGAAGTTGCCCGTGTAATAACCATTGCTGTACACGCCACATCAAATCACTATTATACATTCATCTCTGCACACATTACATCAGTGGTTACACATCCAGCTTTCTTTTGCATCAGGTTGCACATCTATCTCTAAGTGCAATTGTAACCAATACAACTAATCTAGATCACCTACCTAGTGAATCAAATCGTTTGATCCAAGCCATACACACAATAGGCCAACAATTGGATACGAGGTAGAGAGAAAAGAATGCATCGTCAAGATATTTCGACTGTCCAATTAGTGATTATTTTGAAATTTATTATTGAACATCTAATAACCATTGGATTTCTACAAATAGCAGTTGATCAAAAAGATTATTCTTGACATCCTCCACCTATCCTAAGTCTCATCACATGAATGTGTTTTATCTTAAAAATTGAGTCCACCGCCAAAATTAGAATGCCTCTAATAGGTTAGATATGCATTTGGTGTGCATTTTTTTCAACGCACCTGGAAAGGGAGAGAGAAGAATGCATTTCACGAGGGGACACACTACTAGCATAACTGAGTTATGAGGTTCTCATGACTCAAAATTAGATGACATTTGGTAATGAAATGGGGTCTATTGGCTCGATGAAATCAACACAATTGGTGATGTGAAAATTTATAAGTTAGTCCATCAAACATATACAATGACTATAAGTAAAATAAAGTAAATTAAACTACTGAAATGGAAAGGGAGAGAGAAGAATGCATTTCACAAGGGGACACACTACTAGCATAACTGAGTTATGAGGTTCTCATGACTCCAGATTAGATGACATTTGGTAATGAAATGGGGTCTATTGGCTCTATGAAATCAACACAATTGGTGATGTGAGGATTTATAAGTTAGTCTATCAAACATATACAATGACTATAATTAAAATAAAGTAAATTAAACTACTGAAATGGAGCTCTTTGTCAGCTGTTGGATTTTCTTTTTGAAACATTAACGACTGAATTCCATTAAGATGAGAAGAGAATACAAGATTAGAAGGATCCGAATATAGGAGATATATACTCAAAACCAAGAGCAAGAAAGGAAACAGAAAAAAACAAAAAGGGAAAAAGGAAAGATACATCAAAGAGTCCACCTAACACAGGATCCAAAAAGAGACCACTACTCCCCTAACTCCAAGGCTGGTGAGATGAAAAAATTCCCAACGATGTGTTGAGATATATTAGAATTTATTGTTGTATTTCCATTTATGGTTGCTAAGATTAGATTATGATTGATTTTGCAATCTATTAATTAGGAAATTAGGATCCCTAAATAATGGAAAAGATTATCCCTTGTACTCTATATATATGGCTTTTATTTAGTGAATTAATACAACAGAGATTATTTTCCTCTTAACTGTCAACATGGTATCAGCCAAGACACCCAATCTTGATCTTGATCTCGATCTCGTCACTTGAGAGAGACATCTTCGAATCTTTCCTTCTCTCCCTCTGTTGGTTGAAGCAACACAACAACACCAGCAGAGGGAGACCCTTTGAAGCCCAGATTCTTCTTTTTACTACTTGCCGCTGGTTTCCTTGTAGCAGTTTTCTTTCTACTGTTCATCTCCTTTTCCGGCGAACCTCCTTCCGGCGGGAACCTACCTATCCGAATCGTTTTTGGTACGGCTACCCATCCAACGGCTTGGATCTGCCATATGAGGTCTTTGGCCTGCATTTTTTGAGCCCCCTTCTGCAGCGACTGTTCACGTCCAAGAAACCCAATTTTGTGGGTTTTTCTTCGATTCACGTGGATCTTCCACTTTTGCGATTGACATCGACACCACCAGGATCACCCCTGGCCCACCTCCTCTTGCCTAGGGTTGACCTTCGATTTCGGTCAACAGTGGGGCCCAGATGCTGCTTGTAGTGCCCCTCCCTCTCCCCCTAATCATCAAAGTGTTTGTTCAATTATAAATTGTGACGGGAAGAGAGGGGAGAGCGCCACGACTCGAGTCAAGCCCAAATCCGAAGATTCGACCCTCGACTGACCCAACTAGTGCGTGCATATGGAAAGAGTCCATGTATACTTGGCAACACACTAACTTACAATTCTGCGGAATTATGTACATGCATTTGATATAACAAGATACAAATCATCTTTAATCCAAAGCAAAACATCATTATCCCATAAAATTATTTCTCAAATAAAATGTTTAATACAACATCTCAAAATTCTCAATCACTCAACCCTACGTAATTGTTTTAGTCTCTAATAATATTAAAAGGCAAGACTCTACGCAATCCTTCGTCTTGCTTCCATTCTCATCTATACCTGGCTATTGCTTGGTCCAGCTTCGTCACCTTTCTCCCTTCCTGTATTAGTTTATAAAAGAAGAGAGTATTGTGGGCTTAGTCAACGCCCAGTAGGAATTCCATCAAAGTGGGTACCAACATGTGATATATATAATAAAATCGGGAGAAAATATGTATAAGTTCTTCATATCATATAATTCAATTGAAATCATCCCCCATCCTATATTTCAAAATCACTTCATATCTCATAATCATAAGGCATTCAAAACATATTCATAATCATTTCATAATTCAAATCATAATACTTTCAATAACTCATCAAACAATACGATGCAAATGCCATGGTAACATGAATTGATGCAAACCATTCTCATGCCCATGCATTTTTCCCTATCTTACTCTCAACAAATAGTTATAAACATTAGCCATTATGTCTGTAGCTTTCCTGGGGCACCAGCTGGGAGCTACTACCCAATACTAGCATTTAATTGGAATTACCGGGGGAGTGCTACACACCCATACTCCTGCGCAGGTTTCGGGACTTCTACTGACCCTGGAGCTTTCTACCCAATTAATATGCCATATTTTTGTAACCCATGGACGCGGCCATACAGAATAGTTATTTCATTTCAAATATCAAGTTAGAGTTTATCATTTCTTAACCTTTGACTCATCTATTCCCATCCCACATAAGATGCATGCTTTTCATGTCTATGCATCGATAAAATTATACGAATCATGCATTGAGATCGAATAATAATTCAACATACATAATAATCAAGTGATACTTCAAGAAAGTAGGGAAAACCTACTTTTTCAATAAGATTCTGTGAAGGAGTGACTACGTGGTACGTACAGCTCTTAGATCACCGTCCGATCATCTGGTTATGTCCATGAATCAAAACAAATAGTACAATCAGTTTGTGTTCTTGTTTTCTACAGCCATAATAATTAATCTCATTAGTCTTCTATTTAGTAGTGTCTCTTAAATCGTACGTTCCTGTCCAATCTGACACTGTGGATTTAATAACACTGGGTTCGGAACTTAGATCCTCTATTCCTCGGAACTTCTGAAGCCTGTTCCGAAGCTTCTGATCATCAGGGTCTCCTTCGGCCCATTCCGAAGTATATTGATTCACTGGTCTGCTCGGAACTTGCCTTCGGTACTTCCGAATCAAGTTCCGAGGGTTTGGCACTTCAGGTGCTCTCTCGGTACTTCCGGGAGACCTACTAATTCTATTCATACAATGTTCTGCTCGGAACTTGCCTTCAGTACTTCCGAATCAAGTTCTGAGGGTTTGAAGCTTCAAATCCTCTCTCGGTATTTCCGAGAGACTTACTGGTTTCAGTTATGCAATACAGTGCTCGAAACTTGGCCCCGGTACTTCCGAGCCAGGTTCCGAGACTTCAAAACTACAAACATTCCCTCGGTACTTCTGAGGCTTTATATGTTTCATCTGTATTATGGTGCTCGAAACTTGACCTCGGTACTTCCGAGCTAGATTTCGAGACTTTGGTTCTCATATGGACTTAACAAAATTTCCAAGTTCTTTCTCTGACTTTACAATCTCCTCGGAACTTGGCCTCGGAATGACCAAGCCAGGTTCCTAGACAGTATTTCCTTCTGAGGGTTCTCGGAACATTATTGTTCCCTCAGATTGTTCCGAGCCTTCGAAACTTGTCTCGGATGTTCTGAGACAGGTTCTGAAGCCTGTCTTCTTCAGACAGTCACCTGCAGAAACTGTAGAGTGAGAACCGAGTACAGGGAACTCAGGAATCACAGTAGGGTGGGTTATTCATCCCGTTCTTTAAATCTAACCCTTTAGATTTATTCTCTACGTGATTACTGACGTCCTTGGGGATTAATATTCACAAATTAACACGTATTTTCACGGATTTAAACCCGATTCCTGAATTGAGGAAAATACCCGACAATTCCTGAATCTTTCCTATTTTCATTCCATAAATCCGAATTCGTCTAAGGTTGATTCTAAATCACCCTAAACTTTAATTTAAATATAAATATTCAATTTAAAAGTCGAACCAACCTTAAACGATGCTTTCCGTAATCCTTCTTCTCCTTTCCTTCTTTTCCTTTCCTTCCTCGCTTGAGAGCAGCAGTGAAGGGATGAATACCGTGTGACAGAGTGGGAGGAGAAATGGAATTGTCGGTGAAAAAGCTAGGAAAATGGAGTACTACCGTGTGAAGCAAATGAGATGAAGAGGGTGTCGTGCACATATAATGTGGAATATGGAAATTGCCGTGCGCACAGTGGGGAAGTGGAGGAGTGCCAGTGCTCATGATGAAGTGGAAGAAGTGCCGTGCGCATGGGATGTTGGATTTGACTGAGTCTGCCGTGTATATCCAATACAACTGATTGGCCTCTCTTTTCTATCCCTTTTTTCCCATAAGTTCTTAAGATATGTCATTTGGGTCCCCTCTACACGTGGTATGACACGTCACCGCCCATGTGGTGTGATGCTACGTCACCGATTCCAATTAATTTCATTTCATAAACTAATTCCACTTAATTTCTCTAAGTTAATTGATTAATTTGTATTAATCTCAATTAATTATGATAAAAATCAATTTTAATAATTTCTAAAATTTCGGGGTGTCACACTGCTTTTCTTCCTAGGTCACCTTCTGCCTAGAAACCCTTTGTTTCTCGATTTTTTTGCAAGATCTGCAAGGATAGAGGACTTCTGCCACGTGACTGCTCACCACAAGGTCGCCCCTGAGCCTGGTTTCCATTGCACCTGGTGGGCCCTCCTTCCATCATCGGTAGGGCCCTCATATCTCTGTTGTCTTCGAGTTGCTGCCTGAGACGAAAAAAGTCCCCAGATTTGTGGTTTTCTGCTGCGATATGCTGCCTTTGGGCTTTGCTTCACCTCGACTTCCCACCACTGTAGTCACCCCTACCTCTGGCTTCCATCGCAACAAATGTTCTTCCATCTCCATCAACGTTGGGCCCTCTTTTTGGCTCAGTCTCTTCAAATCTACTGTCTGGTACACCTGCCCACCCAATTTTGGTTTTTTCTCTTAGATCTAAGTGGAAACAGCTTTATTGCACCTGGGATTTGCACCATTACAGTCGTCTTGTGCTTAATGGGACCCATTTCTACAGTCTTCTTCTCAGATCTGGTTGCCGTCGTCGCCCATCTCTCTATTTTGTTCGGTTACTGTCTTGAATCTCAATAAATAAATAAATTCCTCACTCCTTTCCTTTTGTTTGCCATACGATCCTCCACTTGCCCCCAAGATTTGATTCTCCAACCCTTTGACCTCTTATTTTAGAGATTTTTTTTCCCTTCATTTGTGGGTGGTTCATATGGCCATCTTTGCTTGTTCCCTTAGATTTGTATTTTTTTTTTCAGATTTGAACCAATCATCCCACAACTCTGCAGTCAGTTTTGGACTTACATCAGATCTGTATGGCGCGATTTTGAGTTTGAATGCTAGTGGAACCCTCTGAGACTTATTATTTGGTCTTGTTGAATGGAGGTTTAAGCTTTTCTCCTGTTTTATTGTTCCTGCCCACCTTGTTGTTCCTCATCGGACTTCGGCATCTTCTTCGGACGAATTTCTCTTTACGGCGGACTTCTGTAGTAGATATTTATGCCTACCAGCGTTTCTTTCTTTTGCAGCTAGCACTTTCTGGCATCAGATCTGGCCACCGGAACATTTTTAGCCTGTGAGATCCCTCATTTCTACTGTTTTTTTGGCGAACTATACTTCTGTACAGTGGTGTTGCAGCCTTGTTGTTTCAAGAACCTGAATTTCCACCTTTCCTTCTCCAGTACCTGTTTCGGTACATGTTACAGGATGTCAGTTGGTTCCAGGCTTCGACCAGGCTTTACTTTTGGAGATTCTTGTTGATCTGCTTTCGCTCCATTAGATGGCATCACCATTGGATCGTCAAGTTGAATATGTTCAACCTCAAGTGGGACCCACTTTAGCTTGTTGGGGGGGGGGGGGGGTGTTAAGATATATTAGAATTTATTGTCGTATTTCCATTTATGGTTGATAGGATTAGATTATGATTGATTTTGTAATCTGTTAATTAGGAAATTAGGATCCCTAAATATTGGTAAAGATTATCCCTTGTACTATATATATATATGGCTTTTATTTAGTGAATTAATACAACAGAGATTATTTTCCTCTTAACTTTCAACACGATGGTCTTTGTAAATGAACACCAACTTTCGCCAAAAAGTGTGCTACACAGTTTGCTAATCTAGGTGTATGAGTGAAAGTGATATTGCCCAGCCTGTACAACCTCCAAATGTCCCTAGCAATACAAACCAACCTCCACGGGTGGAATTTCCTATTACTAGCTCAGGAGATGGCATTAGTTGAGTCACCTTCGATGATGAGGTTACCGCACCTAAACCTAGACAAAGCCTGAAGTGCTCTCCTAATTATTCTCAGCTCAGCCTCGTTAGACTCCGTTATCCCTACTGATTCGAAATAAAATTGTCATCATTCTACCCCTGTCGTCATATAATACTCCACCTATTCCTGCCAGCTTAGGTTTACCTTTAGCAGCCCCATCAACATTGAATTTACATGAACCTAGGGGAGGCGCTACCCACTTGACTGAGAGCTTACTAACACCACCAACCCCTTTCATACACCCATCCCAAGACATAGAAATCCTCTGTGCTAAACCCCTAAACTCCTTACAAATAGATAACCAACCAATCACTTGCCATTTCGCCTTCTCCCACATCTCTAGGAGCCCCTCTCTTACCCTAAAAAATCCTCCAATTGCACTATTTCCAAATTGCCCACGAGACTCTGAACGGAACCATTTTCCATGCCACTCTATATCTACATTTAAAGGCACCCCCATCCAAACCACCAATAAATCCTCCACTCCACTACCTATAACCCACGAGCACCCAAACAGCCTCAAGAAAGAGTACCACACAACCCACGTGAATCGGCACTTAACAACTTGATGAAAAATTTAATGAAAATTTCTTTTCATAATCATAATATTGACAAACTCTAATCTATTTTAGTAAGGTTATTTTTGACAAATTAAAAGAGAGAGAGAGAGAGAGAGAGAGAGAGAGAGAGAGAGAGAGAGAGAGAGAACTAGCGTCTATTGCAATAGATGGCAGCAGTTAATAGTAGTATTGGCTGCTAGCCTGTTACCTCAAGGAGAGATGAAAAGGGAGAGTAGGGGGAAGAAAGAAGAAAGAACAATGAAAAAAAAAAAGAGGAGTGAAAAAAAAAAGATAACAAGGAGGAGAGGAGGAAGAAGAGAAAGAAGAAAGGAAAAGAAATCTTTACCTGGGGCAAGGAAACAGAGAAAAAATGGCTGTACGTACCTGCAATTGCAGCGGTTGAAATGGGAAAAGGAGATCGGTAGGGTGGATCTCACGGCCGGCTAGCGAAATAGACTGTTGGTGAGCAGCCAATTGGTGGGAATAGTAGACCGTTAGAGGGAAAGGGGGAAAAAGAGAAAAGAAGCCCAGAGAGAGAGAGCTCTAATGCAAGGAAGGAGAAACCCTAGAAATGCTTTTGCGATGGTTCTCAGAGAGAGAGAGAGAGAGAAAGAGAGAGAGAAAGCACAAAAGCCTAAGTAGGGCTTCAAAGCCCAAATTTGAGACAGGACCAATCTACTCATCCCATTCCATTGAAACTAGAAATTGATCCAATCTGCTCGTCACAACCTTTTCCTATTGGTTAGACCGCCTTTACTCCCATAAAGATTACTCCAGCAAGAGTTATTAGTAGTACCAAGATATTGTCGCATTAAGATAAAACAGTAAATCTATCTTTAATTCATCACCCTTTTGTCTCTCCCATTTGTTCCTATTTTCTTGGTTTGTTCTTCATGCACCAGGTCTTTCCAGGCTCCTTATGTTTTAGGGTCAGGATCTTTCACAAAGAAGTGCCAGGTTTTGCAGAAATTGGTGCCTTGGGCAATTCCATGGTCCATTTGGTCTAACACAATTGGAGGATTTTGAGGACAAGGCATCGCTAAATCTTACTTGATTGAGAAAATCAGGCATAATATCGTTCAGTGGGTGGCGGTGTCTGCATTTTCCAGATGCTTATGAGATTCTTCGAAAGGAGTTCGGGCAAATATTTCAAGATTTGTTGTTTGCACTGATTTAATTCTCATGTTATTATTTTATGTTGGATTAAACACTCTTTGGGCCGCCTCTTGTTACTTATTTCCTGTTTTTTGTTGAAATGAATCTTTTCGTTATTTCTAAAAAAATCCAATTTATGTACAGAAGTGATTTACATACATGATAACAAAAGTATGAAATGCTACCAAATGACTTGAGACAGAAAATTTAAGTAGTGAAAAACAAATAAGCTCATTGAATCTTCGTACTGAACCCTCTAGTTCTTGTGCCCATGAGTATTGCCAAGTGTCACTTTCTCATAAACTGCTACCACCTCAATATGCTTCTTTTGTGCATAGACTGGATTGGCTGGAAGTTATGTGGCATTAATGTTGTACAGTTATATTTTTATTGCTTTGCAGGAGTCTTAGGAACTGCAGCTTGCAAGGAGCTATTCCTGACCTTAGCAATATACCTGAACTTAGTTATTTGTGAGTTTCTAGTACTTGCTGGAAGTTTCTGAGGTCCTAATTTTTTACCATATACTGCAGCCTATCAGTCCTGTTTACTAATATTTACATTAAAATGTGAGGAAGAGTGATATCTAATTTGATAGGGATACTCATTTCAGGGATCTCAGCTGGAATCAACTTACAGGAGAAATACCAACCAACAAACTTTCTGATAATATCACAACTATGTGAGAATATTCTTGTACCCTTCTCATTTGCTTTGTGAGGCTAGGAATATTTTTTAAATTGTAAAACTCAGATAGTACGTTGCCATGATCATTTCATCGTTTTTATAAATTTCTTAACTGAGATATCTATGATTGAACTTTACTTTCACGTAGTGAACAGCTTGATTTGTTAAGCACTTGTGCTTGTGTGCAGTGATCTATCCCACAACAAACTTACAGGATCTATTCCTGCAAATTTCTCAGTTCTTCCTCGTCTTCAGAAATTGTGAGAATTTCTTCAATGCTTTCCTTTCTTCACAGAATCTATTACTGCAATTTTATGATTATATACCAAATATTTTAGTACTATATATTGCTCTTTGTACTTGATCTAATGGGTTTAATTACAATGTTCTGAACATTCCATGTTTCTGCTACTGCTGTAATTTGCAAAATTGTGTATTTATTTCCATTTTAGGTTGTTTTGCAGTTCTATTGAGTTTTAGAATGCTCCAGATATGTTGGTTATTTAACTCGTTTCTGTTGCAGGTCTCTTGGGAATAATTCGTTGAATGGTTCTGTTCCATCCACCATTTGGAAGAATGTGATCCTCATTGTCAATCACAGCCTTATACTGTAAGACATGAAAATGAGTCACCGTCTCCTTCTGCAAATCTTAAGTTTGTTTTGTAAAACACCTCGAGTTTATCTTAGTGGCAAAAAGAAGGCTGAATGGGATAAAAGAGGAGCTAACACAAACAAACAATTCTTCAATTGTACAAGAAGAATGTGGAGAAGATATGTTATATTTCCTTTGAATTGAATGAATGTTTTCATGTTAATAGACCCAGTTAATCCCCAAATGTCAATGAAAAATCGCTGCTTACATGCACAAATCATCCTCACATACGGTATAGTCGATCCAAATTAAATACAATATTGTCATAGTAGCAAGGTTATTGTACAAGGTTCTGATAAAGGCTAAATCCTTTGATAGTCTTGAGCTGGATATGGTGCTTTGCAGTCTAACATATTTACTTCTTTTACTTCTTTCCTTTTCTCTCTCCACCTCAAGTTGATATGATGGGCAAAGAGCTCCCCTAGGATCATGTTAATTCAATGTAGATGGGGCAGCAAGGGGTAAGCCTGGGCCGGCAAGTATAGGAGGAGTGTTACATGATGATAGGGGTAGGATGTTAGCTTTTTTTGAATCAGTAGGGATAATGAAGTCAAACGAGGCAGAACTGAGAGTAATCAGGAGAGCACTTCAGGTTTGGTCTAGGTTTAGAAGCGGTAACCTCATTATCAAAGGTGACTCGACTAATGTCATCTCCTGGGCTAGTAATAGGAAATTTCCCCCGTGGAAGTTGGTATGTATTGCTAGGGACATTTGGAGGCTGTGCAGGTTGGGAGGCATCACTTTCACTCACACACCTCAATTAGCAAACAATATAGTAGACTTCTTGGCAAAAGTTGGTGTTCATAAGCAAATACCAGCTTTGGAAATCTTTTCATCTCACCAGCCTTGGGAGTTAGGGGATCATGGGTCCTCTTAATGAAAGAGGATTGTTTTGTTGTATTTTTTCTTTTTGTTCATGTTTTTCTTGTCTCTCCTTTTTCTTTACCTCCTTCTTCTTGATCTGGGTATTTCTCTCCTATACCTAGATCCTTATCTTGTACTCTCTTCTCATTTTAATGAAATCAAGTCGTTAATGTTTCAAAAAAAAAAAAAAAGATTCTCACCTTTCCTGAGAGGATCGGTATACTTCTCTTATATTGTACTTTTTGCCTTTGAATGAATTTTGTAATTATCCTTTTGAAAAAGGAAAAAAGAAATAACTCATCCATTGTCCAAGACAACAATTGAACATTAAATTAGACCTATAGAAACTTATTAGACCTATGTAGGTGATTCGAAGAGTAAGCAGGGAAGAATGTTTCTGATAGAGATAGTCTTCACATAGACAGTCCTAAGACAGTAAAATCACTCACAAAACCATTCAAATAAGCCATTTGAGAGCCTGGATTCACAAATGGCTTGGATTCACATGCCTGGTGATATGGAAGCTACTCAGCAGCACTTATGCTTGGCCCTGTGACTGATCATAAGAAAGACAGTCAATCCCCAATTATCTCAAATATATCTCACCTAATCACCCCAGTTATAAAATGTAACTGTTCCTAATTATATGCATCACACAAGATTAAAAGGTTGTTATACATGATTGAAAGCTCTAGAACGACAAATACTTTTCTGGTCTGGAGCATGGTATGGTGCTCTGCATGGTAATACATATATTTGATACGAGGGGGAGAAGCTACTCAGCAGCACTTATGCTTGGCCCTGTGACTGATCATAAGAAAGACAGTCAATCCCCAATTATCTCAAATATATCTCCCCTAATCACCCCAGTTATAAAATGTAACCGTTCCTAATTATATGCATCACACAAGATTAAAAGGTTGTTATACATGATTGAAAGCTCTAGAACGACAAATACTTTTCTGGTCTGGAGCATGGTATGGTGCTCTGCATGGTAATACATATATTTGTTCCGTACCAACTGCCGAAAAAGGTTCAATGATTCTGGTTTCATCGTCATGTTTCAGTAAAATATGTTTTAGCCATATCTCTTGACTTGTATATATAGTCACCTGGCAACTTTGGAATAAAAATATCATCTCTTGCTATAATATCTATCTTTTGCAGGGATTTCCAGAATAATTCACTTTCAAATGTTTCTGGCACCCTTAATCCCCCTGCAGATGTCATCATCATGTATGCTTCCCTTTCAATATACTCTCGTGTCAATCATCATGTTTTTTTAATGTTTGATCTTTGAAACAGTTAATGTACTTAATGCTAGAGAGTAGCTTCCGTTGCTGCAAATTCCAACCATTTCTTATTGTTAACATGATCCTTGATATTGATGATGCAAAGTGCAAACATGTTATTGTGGGCCATGTCAACTGAGAAATGTTTTTCCAAGCCTCAGACACAAGAAAAGGATCTAATTGTTAGCGGTTTACCAGCATTGGTCCAGGTTTATCCCTGGTTGGGCCTGCAATTCTAGCATCCAAGGAAACTTATAATATTGTTCTACCTGGCTATCCTGAAGTGTTATAGTGTTACAGAGGGTCTTAGTGAGTCTAGCCCATTTATTTAGCTGTCCAGAATTCCAGCCTGGGTACTGTCTGTTTATTACTTGGTCAAACTAATAAACCGAACTCCATCTCATGGTGACTGGTGCCATTAAATAGACATCGGTTTGGGCTCAGGGCAGCGCAAATAGAAGGAAAAAAACAAGTTATCAAATCCAGGACAATGCCTAGTCCATTTCTTTGTTGGATCTAAAATTCATCTAGGTATACATTTAGGACCATGCACATGGATTTAGGCCTGGATAATTGATGGATCAGCACTCAAGCCCTCTTCTGTGTTGAACAAACATGGCCAGAGGTTCAGATTGTTTGCTTTGTCAGGAAATTTTTTTTTCCTAAATTATGTTTTAAGTTTTTTTTTAATGTCATTAGTGTTTAATATTTTGCTTGGACCGTGTTTAAGGATTTGTTCATCTGGTTCAGGCTTCAAGGTAATCCTGTATGTATGAATGCAAACCAATTCAACATAGTTCAGTATTGTGGTTCCCAGAATGGAGAAGACACGGATGCAAGCTCAACGAAGTCTGCAGTTGATTGCCTTGTTCAATCATGCCCAACAGAATTATTTTTTGAATATAACCCAGCATCACTTGTTCCATGCTTTTGTGCTGCGCCAATCAGAGTTGGATATCGGTTAAAAAGCCCTTCATTCTCAGACTTCCATCCGTATATAGACTCATTTCAGGTGTTCCTGACTTCTGGGCTCAAGTTGGATCGTTCTCAGCTATTCATTGATTCATTTATATGGGAAACAGGTCCCAGGTTGAGGATGTATTTGAAGTTGTTCCCTCTGTTTGACAATAGCTCTGGTAGTATTTTACGTGAGTTCAATAATAGTGAGATTGTGCGAATTGAGCAAATATACACTGATTGGGCAATTCCTGCTAGTGATATCTTTGGACCAGCTGAACTGCTCAACTTTACTCTCTTGGGGCCTTATTCACATGGTATTCATTGACCATTCTTTAATCTGCAGCTACTACTACCATTATCTGAAAGATCTATATTGCTAACTATGATTTTGAAATTGACAAATGTGCATCTTTTTTTTTCAAGGTTACCAATGGTTAACAAGTATAAGATGTGGTTCTAGAATATTTGAACATTCATTATTGGGCATTAAAATTCCTACAACAAAACTTAAAATCTCTACATTTTTCACTTACATATCTATATCTTGAATTTGGTTTAGTCAATTTAAAGAAAATATGATCTCTCAGGAATAAATCGCTATACTTGTTCTAACTTTGAGAAGTGAAGTAGTATAGTCACAAAGCCTGAACTAATGACTGAGTGGAATATTTGAGTGTTGATTTTATTACTGAGGAAGTATGGTACATATACCACTATCAGAAAGCTTCCATGTTAACATTTAAGAGCTTTGGAAAGCTTCCATGTCGGATATGTTGCATGCCTGGTAGGAGTACTTGGGATTATTATAATTTCCAATTGGTGTCTCTTTTCTCTTTTTTCGTTTGTTTTTAGCAGTAACAAAGATACTTCATTCATAAAAGAAAGAGAACCAAGTACATAAAAAAAGATAGGTCTAGAAGTGATAGATCTGAAAGGAAAACGAAAAGAGAAAGGAGATTATATAAATAAAGAACAAACATAAAATACAAATAAAGTAGCTGCTGACAAACATCCCCTCAATCCAATATGCAATCAAATGGGCATCCTCAGATGTCATAGGAAGAAGACTCCTGAGAAGCTGTTATCAACTCCCAACTTGGTAATGTAGTCTGTTACGCCATTAGTTGTACGGCTACTATAAACAAAAGATACATCAAGCCCTGTCATCAAAGCTCTAATCTCCCTAACCGTAGTGATCATTTTCCAAGGGAGTTCCTTTGTCCCAAAACCCATTTAATTTCATTTTTCGAGTCCCCTTCAATCACAAGTTTGCCTTGCCCGTGGAGTTTCCAAATGGTCAAAGCTCTCCTAATGCTAAGAATTTTCACCTCATTTGAATATTTAATACCAACTGACTCATTAAACATGATTGTTGTTCGGCCCTCATAATTCGTCAGTACTACTCCTATTCTTGTCGGCCCTGGTTTTCCCTTTATAGCACCATCCACATTAAACTTCATAACACCCGATCCAGTAGGAACCCAGCTCTACTCTGATCTCCTTTTCCAACTGGGATTGCTCATACATACTTCCCAAGACAATCGAAGATCCAAAAGTTGTAGACCCTTAAACTCGGTACTAGAAATGAGCCACACACAGAGTCTCCACTTTGCTATATTAATATAGTTACCATTTCAACAAAATCTATATATACCACTATCAGAAGATTCATTCATTGATTGAAAGTCTTTATTGGGCTTTTTCCCTTTTTCTTCTTCTTCTTCTTCTGAAAAATGGTTAAGGGTTTTCTAAGAGGCTCTTGTCTCCTGAATTATTATGAAAAAGACCACCTACTTTCTAATTTCATAAAAAGGGCTTGAATGTGTTGCATGTTGTAGGATATGGTGTATCACATTTTACACATGTTGGTTGACTTTTATATTTTGTTAGATATCATTGATTCTAAATGATTGTAACTAATTTTTCTTTCTTTTTTCCTCACCTTGATTGGATCCCTGTACTCTTTATATACATGTATCGTTCTTTGTTAGAAAGAACAAGAAATACAAACTCAAGAGAATGATTTCTCTCAATATTCCTTCATTGTTTTCTCTTCTTTTCTCCTTGTTTTCATTCTAACATTGCAGGATGGTAACAACCTTTGGAAATTCAGGTGCATCTATTTTGATCAGCTAATAGTTTGCACTATGTGAACTATTCTATGAGGCCCATACAATTCCCTCTTGTCACCTATTTCCCCCTCCCACTAGATCTCATGCATGGGCATGCACCAAATTTGATCATGATCAGGATTATACTTACTTTTGATTAAAATTGAGTTTCCTGCTCTATCATTGATTTTGACTCTTAAAGTCCCAGGCTATGATTCATCAGGTCTAGTGATTTTTGAGACATTACTAATACATGGAAACTACTTTTTAGTCTCCCATTGTAACGACCCATCCTACTAACACAATATTGTCTGCTTTGGAGCCCATACACCCTCACGACTTTTCATTGGGCCCCAAAGCAGACAATATTGTGCTAGTGGGACGGGTCATTACAAATGATATCAGAGCTGAGGATGGCTCTAGTCCCAGGTGGAGAGACTGTGATGACACGCACCAGTTGGAGAGTGGGCCCGGACGTGACTGATTTTTTTTTTTTTTAAACTAAACTAACTCAAGAATTCTAACTGGGTCGGATCAACAGTTAGGCACAGAGGTCACGCATGATCTCAACATGTGGATTCAAACACATACCATAAGTCTACCCAAAAGAGACAACCACAAACACATAAAATCCAACAACGAAATATTATTTCAACATCATCAGAGTAACTACGGAGCACATGCTAGTTCAATATATCACATCAATGCAAAATAAGTACAACACCCAGTACTTTACATAAACAAAAGGTTTAAGGAACCAAAAAACAAAGATAATGGAATTCCTCTCAGTGGGAATCCCAAGGCAACGCAGCAACTTATCCATCCTAAGCTTCATACGGAGGGTTCTCCTCCTCGGGCACATCTCCTAAAAAGTGAGTGGTGTGAGCTAACTAGCCCAGTGAAGGAAATATAACAATGCAATTTAATAAAACATCAAGTTAATAAATAGTCAACATTTGCAGTATAATATCTTATGCTTGATAATAAATTATCAACATCAAGTATAATCTCATCATCATTTCCATAACTGCTGTCATCCACCGTAACCCTTAGATACTATACTGACACCAATAGTATTAAGTCCCTACACGGCCAAAATACTCCTTGCAAGTACATCTCCGGCATACACCTCAAAACCGGTACTGACATACCTTGTCAGTCACTATCGACCCACTGGTCCAGTAGATGTAACCGACACACTCAGCTCGGCGATGGTTTAATAGTAAAAGGTACGTGGAAGCAGTATCACATAACTCATATGATCAACATCATAAACATTCACAATTATCATAAGCACTTCTTACAACAGTGCATCATGTCTAGGCACATGGGTGGGTTCATTAAACTTGAAACCACTCATTGCTCAAGATCCATCTCATAAAAACCTGATTACACCTACTGCAAAGTTAAGTTCCCTCACCGAAAATGTATGGTATCGCGGTTTCTGTTCAACATGCAAACAAGTGCACAATCAATAGTTGCTCAACATACATAGCATTCAAATGTATTCATACAAGTAGTATTTCAAAGTCATACTGTTTTCCCAAAAAATCTCCAAGGTAAATGGAATTGAGTCTCCTACTTGGTTTTTAACCATTTTAAGTTATAATAATCCACAATATAGTCATATTGTCTTCTGGGCATGACCAGATTAACGTATTGAGTTAAGTCTAGATACTCAGGTCAATTCTCGTATTATCTTCTGGATAGAATCAGATTGACATGTTGAGTAAGGCCTCGAGGTTACTCAGTGCCCGACAGATATATCGTCGGCCTGGAAGTGAAGTCACTCAGTGCCCGACAAATAGAGTCGGCCTGTAAGTGAATACAAATAGTATATACACTATAGTAGTAAGAGAAGAGAGTTAGTACATTTTTAATTTATTAATGGGGTATAAACATCACATTAAAACTTAGGTCTAACACATGCATCATCAACCAATCAAAATTTCACAATCAAAACTGGGTTCCTTGGAATCAGGTACTGTGGCTTCGGATCATTCGAACCACTATCTAAACTAGTCCACAGACTTCGGAACTTTGGCCTGTCTTCAGACCGTCCGAAGATCAGGTCTCGGATCGTCCGAATGTCCTTCCGAACCAAAAAACAGAGAAAACAGGCTTCTGTGGGTCTGTGTGTCTCGGATCATGTTGAGTGAAGCTCGGATCGTCCGAGAGGGGTTCGGTCCTTCCGAACAGGACTCGGAACGTCCGGAGCAGAGGCGGGAGAGTGGCTAGCCTCAGACGCTTCGGGACTTCGAAATGAAGCTCGAAACGTCCGAAAGTCAAGCTCGGAACATCCGAGAGTCGTCTTCCTCATCTGTCTGCAACAGCAGACAGTAATGGGCAACACTCTATGAAACACGAATCCAGAAACAGTGGGTTTTCTGGATTTGGTTTTCACATCCAACCGGTCAGATAGACTCCTTAGTGAGTCCACTTTCCATAGGGAGTGGTTTAAGACTTTAACACTTAATAGGCCATCGGATTTTAACACCAAAACCACACTGACACAAGAAATCTCATATTTTTCCTTAGGCTTGAAATCGGTTTTACTCACTCAAAACGTGGCCAAAATTACTTCTACTTGATTCTAAACCGACTGAAATTTAAAGAGGAATACAGTAGTTACCTTCACTCGAGTTCCTGGGTTAAAAATCCAAACTTTTGAAAAACTCTCCTCTAAGCTACGGTTAAGAAAAATCTTTGGAAAAACTGACAGACAGGGTGGTCGGCTGGTTTGCTTTCACAGAGGGAAATTTTTGAGGGATTGAATCAACTGAGGAGAGGGTGATTTATAGAATCAACTGATCAATCGGAGGTGGCTAGCCGGAGGCTGCATGCAGCTGCGGCCTATGTCCCCAACAGTAACGGCACTATTTGGGTGACTGGTTGCAGATAAGTCCCTCTAAACTTTCGGTTTTGCAAAAAGGTCATGTTTTGATAAAAAAATTCAATTTTTAATTAAAAACAATACTTTTAAAGATCAAAAAATTTAATCCAACTTGACAGATAAGTTGGGTTTTAAAATTCTAATCAACATAAAAATTTGGAGATTTAAAACTCACCAAAAATCATAGATTTAAATAAGAAATATAATTTAACACTATTTACTTAATTTAACTTGTGTTAAATAATACGATTTAAAATCCTCATTTTGGGGGTTTGAAAGAATAAACTAGACCATACTAAAATGGTCTAACATACCATACTTGTTTCAAAAAAATTCTCATTTCCAAAACCATCTCCCTTTCGGGATTTTGACAGGCGGTTTTAAATATCATTTTCTAAAAATAAAATTATTTTAAATTCAGAAATAGGAATCCTTGATTAAGGAGAATAATATTATCCAATAATAATCACATAATGACACAAATAATAACAATAAGTGGTAAATTACTATTTTGCCTCTTCAACTGGATGAGCTGGATCACTGATCTTTCGAGCTCAGATTGGGCCACACCTGGGCTTTTCACAAAGCCCTAACCGTAATCTTCGAGATTAACCGGTGTAAGAAAGATTTATTTAGCTAAATTCGCCTAATTTGGGTCAGGGTATTATAGGGGGAATACTCCATGTGCGTGGATACAAGGAGAGAATTTCGCCAGTGTGGCGCTGGAGAGTGGGGGAGAATACTCTAGAGTGTTGTGAAAAAGGATATAAGTAACACTCTTCCTTCAAACAACATGAGGCCTTCCACATGTGAGGCTCCTAGGTGAGGGGCTGGAGCCATTTGCTGGGAACAAAACTTTGAGGGATGGCCAGGTTGCTGAGTTGGAGCCTCGAGCCTGTGGAGCTCCCAAAGAGGATAATATCATGCATGTGGGTGGGTCCAGTCGTAGTTGTGCACTCTGATACCAGGATGAGGCCTTTTGGGGTGTGTTTATGGGCGCAATCCCAATGCAAAACTGTGAGGGTGTGTGTGAACCCAAAGTGGACAATATGATGTTGGGTGGGGCATGGTCTCCATCTATTAAACGATGCTAATCTCAAAGTGGACCTCACAATCCAAGTGAAAAAATCCTAATGCAAACAACAACTGACTATTAATGAATGATGGTTAAGAGGCTCTTTTAGAACTTCTGCCAAAATTTAGGGGCTTTATTAATTTTAAAAACTTAGTATTTTAAATAAAACAAAAGATAGAAACTTTTTTAGGGAAAAGAAAAAACCTAAAGTTTAATTCCTTGAAGTTGAAGAAGGGACAATACGAAAGAAAGGAAAGTGGGAACATTTAAAATTTCCAAAAAGGTTCCATTTTCCATGCCTATGAGACAATCTGATGCTGCAACCAAATTGGCAGATTTGCATCTATCTAATCATTGAAGCCTACTGAGAAGACTTCTGCATTCTGGCCTTGTTGGATATCTACTTTTCTTTTCAGAAAACCAGGGAAATTGGTCATTCTTCCCAAATCATGAACTAGACTCCTTTTGCTCAATATCAACACCAGAATCCTTTCAAACCCAGAATGAGTTCATTATTTTGTCTAAAACTTAGATTGGCTCTTTGGGTTTGTGTGTTATAGTCTGATACTTATTTTTTGACTGTTGCAGTACTCCTTGATAGTCCAAAATCGGTGGTAAGTAAGGCTGCATTAGCTGGAATAATATTGGGGACACTTGCCATTGCAATTTCAGTAGCTGCACTCGTTTTTGTTCTTGCAATGAGAAGACGTAGAAATGATGCACACGCAATTTCAAGAAAACGACTATGTAAGTTATTTGAATACTACCAATATCTATGATGTGTTAGTTCTTTGAGTAGTACCAATATCTATGATGTGTTAGTTCTTTGAGTAGTACCAATATCTATTATGTACAAGTCAATTATACCATATCCCTTTAATGAAACTATAATGCATGGGCTTTTTCCTGGGGATGAGTTGTTTTTTTCCTGGTCTTGGTGGGGCTGACGTTTCTTGTTTTGTTTTTTCTAGTTTCTTACCTTTCTATGTATTTACTGTTTTGCTCCAGCCTTTAAAGCCTGTATCCTTTCCAATCTGGTTGTCTCGTCTAAAAACCCTTGTGTGTCTTATGAACACTATTATCATCATTAAAAAGATCAATTAGAACAAATGGTAGGTTAATTATGGCTGACTGTTTATCTGGTCAATTAGTTGCCTGAAAGGAAGATTGCATGAATTAGGAGCAACTAAACCACTTCTCCTATTTGCTTGAAAGGTTTCATGTATCTCCCTTAGTCTACTTGTCTTGTAATATTTGCATGCTGCCTCTCAATTGTTCTTGCTTATTTACTATTCTCATATAACTTCCTTTGAAGCCATGGAGACAAAACAATTCATAGGAAAATCTCAATTAAATGAAATGCAGTAAGAATTGTTCAGAGGAACACCATATCTAAAGGAAAATGAGAGTTTGGGATAGTTCTAGGCACTGCACACGCACCCCGGGCAGAACTTCTGCCTTCTGTTTCATTAAATCTGGGTTATAAAGAAATACAATAATACCCCTAGACATTTACATTATTACAACAGAACCATATACATTATTAATATAGTAAAAACAGTACTCCTCTACCCCCCCCCCCCCCCCCCCCCCCCTCTCTCTCCCTCTCTCTCTCTCTCTGTCTCTCTCGCTATCGAAGTGGGCCTTTGTAAAAATGTCTGTCACTTGTTCTTTTGTCTCCATCTTTTATTTTGTCTCAAACAAAGTGAAGATCAACTTGAATGTGCTTGGTTCTGCTATGCAAAACTGGGTTCGTGGATATAGCCAAGGCACTTAAATTGTCATAATATAGGGAGTTGGAACATAATTGTTGTCCCAAGATCATGGTGACACTCCTTATCCATGTGATTTTGGCAGTAATTTCTGCCAGTGCTCTATACTCGGCACTAGATTTTGCAATAGTTTTCTACCTTCTATTGCTCCAAGAGATCATATTGTTCCCAAGGAAAACACAGTATCCAGTCGTAGATCTTCTTGTCAGGGTCTTCTGCCTAATCAACATCTGAATAAGCAACTTACTTAAGGCTTGACCATCTTTAATTTATTTCTTCTATACATGAGGCCATCACAAGGAGTTCCCTTGATGTAGGGAAGGATTCTTTTTATAGCTCCCATGCACTCCTTCCGTAGTTTATGCATAAGTTGGTTCATCTGATTCACAGCGAATGTGATGTCGGGTCTGGTGAATGTCAAATATTGTAATGCACCCATGGTGCTACGATATTGATGCAGCGGGTAGGATCAGGCTAGAGATGATATAGGTTTAGATCGGGTTCGATTGATAAATGGGTCTATGGAGGGTCAAATTGATGTAGAATAGGTGGCCGATAAATTCTTGAAGATGTACTCACGACGGGTCGACAAGACGCTAGGCCCACATGCTTAATCTCGAATTGAGTCCATGTCCTAATATTTTAATTGCTATTTTAATTTTATTTGGTATGTTAATCCTATTTTAGAATTCTAGTTTTAGTAGGACTCTAATGTGGAAGTCATACGAAACTTCTGTAGTTAGAAGTCCACCTTAGGTGAAATTTCAGTCGGTTTAGGAGTCTTGTAATAGTCAGTAGCTTGAGTTATAAATAAGATTTGAAAGGTGAAGAAAGACACACCTTTATTTCCGAAAATCTTGAACTAGTCGAAGGACTATTATCCCTGTTTATTTCTGCTGTGCTGCCTTGTTGCAGGTCCTCCTTTTGGCTGGCCAGATCCAGTGTCTTCCTCTCTTCCTTGGGCTTAATCCTAAGAGGATCCTTCACTGCAGTTTGGGCTTTATCCCAATCCTTCGCTGCTTCAAAACGCCATCTTGTTGCCCTCCTCTCGCCGGATCGTCTTCTCCATACAGCCAGTTTCGCTGCTGCTGTAACTCATTCCTTTTGCTGTCTTCTTCCCACATAACCAGGCAGCAGCAACTTACCACTGCAGTTCACACGTGTGAACATATTGGTGCGTGTGTGACCCGATAACTTGTCGGGATCGACTTATGTTGGTTTCTTCCCCTCTTCCGCTACATTACAAATGGTGGTCCACTAATGCACTTATGGAATTTAATGGGGTTTCATGTAAATGGGTATTTAATAAGTCTTGGTTTGGTCAATATGAGGTAAAGGGGTCAAAGGCCACGTTGGTGAATGGGTGGAATTAATGAGTACGTGGTTGGGTAACATATGATAAGATAAATGGAAGTGATATAACATATGATAAGATAAATGGAAGTGATAAAAGAGTTGGGTGGCTTAGGTCAAGAAAGGGCCTGACGGTGAAAAGGGTTGTTGAAGATGGGGTTTGTATGCAGGATCAAGAGATTGGGTTGGCTAAACGGTGGAGTGAATTGGGTCGGCCAGATCTTGGAGACTGAGCAATGTCTGGGCGTCGAGAAACTCGAGCCTGAGCAACAAGCACGAACGGCGAGCAGCAGCAGGCGTTCACCACCCTAAGATGTAACTGGTGTCCTCTCGTCGAGCAGAAAGGATGAAATGGAACTCCGAGGGTTGCTCCAAACATCGTTGGCACCAGGAACCTTCAGAGGTAAAGAAGACCGTTTCGAACACTGTTGACGGGTTAATCACTCGAATCCATGAGGAAGAGAGAGAGACGGAATCCACTGGGGAAAAAGAAGATAACAGGGGAAATTCCCAGTCAAATATTCATTATCAAATCGAGTTCTTCAGTGGTCTTGCTGGAGTTTCCTTCTCAGATCCTGTAGTACATTAAATATTTTGACCCTCTTGTTGCAATTCCCAAAACTCGTCAATATCACTTAGTCTTCTTTGAAGAGCTGATGGAGTAGCTATTGGTTTGGGATCAATCATCTTAAACTTCTTCAGGGTATCCATTAAGGATGTTCCTCAACCTGAATCTGGCTCGAAATGCACCTGAACCTGACGAGATTGAACATATATGCTAGTCTGCTTGGCTGGGCTCAAGGTAATTCTTGAGCCTATTTATATAAAAGGTCAGGTATCCATCTGGCTTTTTGACCCATTTGCCATTATATGTGTGCATGCACCTGGGTCATTTTCCATTTTTTAAAATTACTTTGAAATCAATTAGAAAAGAGACCGTTCAGATTGAAAGTAGACATGTTGATCTACAAGTAGACCAAAATTGAGGTCAAAACTCAATTTGTATTCACTTGATCTTTGGCAGATGTCTATATCCAGGGAAGCGTACTTTGGAAGGCTAGAAGTTTGCATTCGTGAGAATTTTTGGAGAGTAAGCAGCAATGCGTGCTATTCAGGGTTCGAATGGTTACTGGATTGGTGACAGGAAGATCGTTTCCCAAAAGGCTCTGTTTGGAAAGGAAAAAAAGGGACCAGGGATCCTAAAAACCGACCAATTCAAGATGAGAAAGCACCTCCTTAGTCTGGATTCTGGTTGTTATACAGCAGATCTAAATCCGAATCGGAATCGAACCTGGGCTGAAGTTCTCGGTGCTGCAGAAAAGACAACCCCTTCTCCGGTAAAAGAGACACCTTCTTTCAACATCAAAGTGTCCAAACAGTCGTTGGATGAAGCATACGAATGGCTGTCTCGATCTATTATTGCTTCTGTTGATCGTCGTATTAATCCCTCTGAAGTGCGGCAGTTCTGCGAAGGTATTGGCATCAACAGTTCCGCAGTTCGGTGGCTGGGTGATGACAACTTCCTAATCTCAGCTTGGTCAGTTGAGGAGGCTCAAAAATGGCTGGTAAATCCAATCTGGTCTATTTCTTCTCCTCCACAAAGCTCTGGCACTCGAACTCAGCTCCGTTGGCTCACTGGACTTGGATCCACTGCTTTGGATTCCCTCTGGTTGCATGGGACGAACAATCCATTTCTACATTTGGAAGTCACTTGGAAAGAATCATCGAGATTGACGAAGATAACTTACAAAAAAAGGATCTCTCGGCTCTGAGATTGTTGGTGGAGGTGGAGAACAACAAAACCATTCCGTCTAAAGTGGAAATTAGGGTTTCTGATGGGATCCATAAAATCCAAATCCGCGAGGTTTCTTACATTGAAGATTTGGTACCTGAAAACTAGTTTGAGATATTGGAGGAAAATTAGAAAAAACCCCTCCCAGAAGTCCAGATCTCCGGCAATAATTCTCGCCGGTCGGTGGGGACTCGATTGGAAGACGATGGGATTCCCAAGAACCATCTACCATCGGACACGGACTTCAGATCTCGAGACCATCCTTCTGGAAAAGCTGAAGACGGAAAGTACTACGCCTATCAGAGGAGAAACCTTCCCTCGATGCCTGCAGCTGTGACTGCGGCTGCGTCGCCGCGTCTACAGCTGCAGCTGCATCGCGTTCGGTAGAGGAGAATGCTCCTCTCTCCTCTCATCCCAATCGAAACTTAGGCTCAGCGGAAGATATGGAAAGAAATAAATGCGGAGAGGAAATGGAAGGAAGTGGTCTTCGAAAGTCTTGGGCTGAAACAGCTGGCGACTTAAAAGGTGGGTCTCTTCGAAATGTTTTGGCGGAAATAGCTGGCGACTTAAAAGGTGGGTCTCGGTTACTATCGGGTCAGGTTCCTGAACCGGGTATGGGTCAGGCTCATGGGGTCTGGAAAACTTATGCAGGCCAACCTACAGTACTGACCTAGGATGGGGCCCAAAACTTATGGCCTTTTGGCCTGTTCTCTGGGTTGGACACAGTTCAGGTCCATGCCAGAACCCAGAATCCGAACCCAGCAGTTCATGGGCCAGGAGGTTTTGGAGGACTTGTGGACTCTTCAAAGACCACCTTCATTGCGCTTCATACAAACTCAGCCACGAACTCCAGAACGCACCAGGAGGTTTCGTCGGAGACCAACATTTCCTCTACAGAGAAGGCTAAGTCTGGAGAACGAGAACAACATAGACGAAGGGAGGAGCAAGTTGCTGCTCCTCTAGATGTCCAAGAGCAAGAAGATCATCTCTTTGCTCAGGAGGATTCTTTGATCCCTCCAAAGAGAAAATTGAAACAGGATAAGGAAAAAAAAAATGGCTGAAAAAAATAATGATAGGAAAAAAGGAAGAATAAGAAAGAATGACCAGTTGGTCGGGTTTGTTGGCTCGCCTACTTGGATCCAAGAAACAAGGGAATTCAATTCCGATGAGGATGAGAGGATGGGCTGGCGGTCTACAAGGGACAGACAAGGTTGCTCAACGGTCCTCCGATCATGCTCTATGCCTAACCTCCACCTTGGGAATGACTCGGAAGGTGAAAAAACAAAGAGTACACCATCCTTCCTGGTAGAAACAGATGTGGATGAAGAAATCTTGGTTCTTTCTGATGAAGAATTAGTAGAATGCAGCAACAAGTTTTCAAATACTGCTTCCTTGAAGAAGTCAGAGGATGTGGAATTAAACGGTAGCATTGGTAAAAGCAAGGTATACCGAGCTGGTGTTACAGTATTAGCCTCCAAGTTAGGGTGCAGTAAAGAGGATGCAAGAAAAATTTTGTATGCAGGAAGTAAGATGGGAATCAAATTCCTAGACTTGAACTCAGCTAAGGAGGCTTTGAAATTGATTGAGGACAGAGACCGTATGTCACTGGATTCGAGGCACTTGGGTAGGCCTTCTAGATTGAAGGAATCGACATGCATATCAAATCCTATAAAAGTATACATTTCCAAGAAGAAAGGTGTGGTCCAGGGGAAGAAGAAGGTTTACCAATGAAAGTAATCTCTTGGAATGTGAGAGGCCTTGGCCTCCGGCTAAAAAGGAGGGCCATCCGCGGGATACTCAGAAAGAATTGAGCAGACTTGGTTTTGATCCAAGAATCAAAAAGAGAAGAGGTTACTAGTAAAGATATTAGAGAAGTTTGGGGGGTTAGATCAGCATCTTGGAGTGCTAAACCAGCTGTGGGAAGTTCAGGTGGTCTCATCATACTCTGGAAGTCTGAAGTGTTTGAGGCAATAGAGTCAATCGTGGGTAATCGAACTCTCTCTGTAAAAGGGAAGGTGATTGATGAAGATGTTGAAGTGTTGATTACTAATGTATGGCCCACAGTCGGAGGCGGAAAAGATGCAATTTTGGGAAGAAATTCATCAGTTGAAGAACAGATGGTCTGGACCGTGGTGTTTAGGTGGTGACTTTAACGCGGTACGTTTTCCTTCTGAGAGAAGGGGCCGCACGGCGAGATACTCAGAGGAATTCTTAGACTGCATCAACTCTTGCCAACTGATTGACTATCCATTACTGGGTGGTAGATTCACATGGTCAAATGGATCGCGAAGTCCCTCTATGAGCAGATTAAACAGGTTCTTAGTATTGGTTGAATGGGAAGAATTATTCAGTGGAGGGATGCAAGTTAAACTTAGAAAGTCTGTCTCAGATCATTGGCCGATTCTTCTCAATATGGAGGAAGACTGGGGACCTAAGACATTCCGCTTCAATAGTGCTTACTTGGATCATAAGGAATTCTTAAAAAAATGAAGGAATGGTGGAACTCATTTGAAGTGGAACGGTGGGCTGGTTTCTGTTTGCAAAGAAAATTGAAATTGTTAAAGCCGAAGATAAAAGAGTGGTGCAAAGAGGAGATGGGCATCTTACTTGAGGAGAAGGATCATGTTTCGGAGTTACTTGGGGATTGGGAAAGCTTGGAGGAAGAAAGAGACTTGTTAGAGGGGGAATTTTTGGAGAAACAAGGTTGTATGTCAAAGCTCTGGGGCCTTCTGAGAAGAGAGGTAGTGGAATGGAGACAAAAGTCGAGGGTGACTTGGTTGAAAGAAGGGGACAAAAACACAAAATTCTTCCATCGGATGGCTAAAGCAAGGGCTATGGTAAATACGCTGAGATCAGTTGTGGTCAATGAGAGGAGGCTGGATAGTAAAAATGATATTAGAGCAGCAGTTCAGGATCACTTTACTTCCATTTTTGCCCCTTTTAGTGATGGTAATCTACCCAGAAGGATCACAATGCCTCCAACTACAGTGCCTGCGACTGAACCTGATTCATACCCCCATGCTTTGCCTTATCCTTCGGGTCCGATTGCCAGGATCTCTCCTCCTGCAGGTGCTCCTTTATCCTTGTCTCATTTGTATTTTACACATCTTAGCCCCGGCTCTGTCGAGTTGGGGTATGCTTCTTACCCTTTTCAGTCTAGATCTTTGGGGATATCGTCTCCGGTGGAGGCTCTTTTGCAACACATACCTTTCCATCAACAGTCCTCTTGGCGCTTTCATCATCATCCGTTTGGAGCAGCAGCATATTTGGCTCATCGGCATACTCACCCATGGCCATTTTCTGCGGTGTTCCACAGTGAGGGTGGAGAGAGTTTGCATTATGTTCATCTACAGGAGCCCGCGACAGTTCATGATCTTCGTCCAGCATCCATCGTCAGTCGTATAGCTCCAGGTGATACCCAATCTTTTGCACTTTCTCATTCTGTCCCTACTAATGCTTCCCATTCCCCCAGGGGTGTCTTGCCTAGATCTAGTGGGAGATCTGAGACTGATTTATCTAGAGAGGAGATTACTGCTTATAACCCTAGATCAGTGCGTCATGTTGGGAGGAATGGGCTGGGTGATTGGGAGGAATCTAGCTATCCACTTCTTGAGGGGGTTTACTTTAGCTCTCTTACATCAGATAAGGTATCATGGTTAGAAGGAGAGTTTGAGGAGATCGAGGTGTTGGAGGCGCTTCGTAGCGTAGATGGGGATAAAGCTCTGGGTCCTGATGGATTCAATTTTAAATTCCTTAGGAGCTGCTGGGATATCATCAAGGAGGATTTCCTAAGATTCTTTAGGGAATTTCATAGAAGAGGGATTCTAAACAAGAGCGAGCCTTAAACATTGCTTGGTAGCCTTAAGGAGCTTCAGAACTATCTCACTATAGACCGATTAGCCTAGTTGGGTGCGTGTATAAGTTACTGGCCAAGGTTTTAACTGCAAGACTTAGTTCAGTCCTGGGAGGGTTAATCGGGGAAGCGCAAGGGGCTTTTATTGCAGGAAGACAGATTCTGGACGGGGTGTTGATAGCGAATGAACTTATCCACATGAAATGTAAAGATGGTCAAGGGGTGTGTTATTAAAACTGGACATGGAAAAGGCTTATGATCATGTTAGATGGGAATTTGTAGACTATCTTTTCTGGAGAATGGGTTTTGGCACTAGATGGAGGAGGTGGTTGAGGCCTTGTGTTCAAGAGTCGTCCTACTCCATCTTGGTGAATGGCTCTCCCACAGAACCAATTTGTGCCACCAGAGGCTTACGTCAGGGAGACCCTTTATCCCCATTTCTCTTTACTTTGGTAGCCGAAGCTCTTAATGGACTTATGATTCGGGCCAAACAGTCAAATATCATTAAAGGATTGGAGATCTCACCAGGCAATCGAGCAATAAGTCACTTATAGTTTGCGGATGATACATTGTTGTTTTGTGAAGCGTCCAGCGAGGAGTTATTTGGGGTGAGGGCAGTCCTAAGATGCTTTGAGCTTGTATCAGGGTTGAGTATAAATCTAGGGAAGAGTAGCATCATGGGTTTGGGGATCGAGGGAGAGGAACTCAAGGGGATGGCAAGGGAAATAGGTTGTGGTGTCGGCAAAATTCCTTTTATATATCTTGGTTTTCCAATTGGTGGGAATCCGAGATCAAAAGTGTTTTTGGAACCGGTTCTAAAAAGGATTTCGAAAAAATTGAATGCTTGGAGTAAGTCTTACCTCTCAACCGGGGGTAGATTGACTTTAATTAAATCAAGTCTGATGAATCTGCCCACTTACTATCTCTCATTGTTTGAAATACCTAAAGGGGTGGCAAAGAGGCTAGAGAAAATTCAAAGAGACTTCCTTTGGGAAGGAATTGGAAATAAGAGAAAAATCCACCTAGTGAATTAGGAAGAGGCTAGGGACACGAGGGAGAATGGTAGGTTGGGGTTGTACAACATCATAGATAGGAACCACGCCCTCCTAAGCAAATGGTTATGGAGATTTGCGTCAAAGAAAGAGGCTCTTTGGAGGAAGGTTTTATCAGTGAGATATGGCGTGGAAGACATCGGAGAATGGAGGTTAGGTAGTAGTGCTGTTAGAGATGGATCACCCGTAGTGCAAGCCTTAATGAAAATTGGAATGGGAGAAGGAAAGATTGGGGAAATGCTCCTTAGAGGGACAAGACTGCAGGTAGGCAATGGGCTGAGGGTGTTGTTTTGGAAAGATATCTGGGTGGGAGAGAGTCCATTAATGTTAGTGTTCCCTAGACTTTACAAGATGGCTCTTAATCGGGTATCTCTTGTCAGTGATTATTGCAGAGAGATCAGTGGTGCACCACAATGGAACATTCCCTTTAGAAGAACCCTTCGGGAATTTGAGTTGGCCTCCCACCAAGAATTGATTGGGATTCTCAGGGATACTAGACTGTGGTTAGAGGAAGAGGACAAGTGGGTTTGATCCTTAGAACCGTCTGGGTCTTTTTCAGTAAAATCAACTTACGGTCTTCATATTCAGTGAATTCCGTCTCTCCTCCCATCTGCAATCTGGCCTGGAATAACAAGATTCCCCCTAGAATCCAATTTTTGTGTGGTCGGTGTTAAAAAAAAAAAAAAATTCTTGTGAGGTGCAATCTTAAGGGAAGGCATGTTATACCAGAGGCGGCGGCGACAATTTGTACTTTATGTGAGGTTGAAAAGGAGTCTGTGGATCATTTATTATGCAAATGTCGTTATACAGGGGTTGTGTGGTATTTGTTTCTGTACTTGTTTGGGTGTTCGTGCTTTTTCGGAAATGGAGTGGAGGAGTTAGTGATGGCCTGGATGGGCAGCCCCTTTAAGGGTAGACTTAAGGTGACCTGGAAAATGGTCCCGTTTGCGGTCTTTTGGGGCAATCTGGAAAGAGCGTAATGGAAGGATCTTTGACGGTAAGAGAGGGAACCCTAGAGATGTCTTTGAAAGGGCGAAATGGCATATGATTGGTTGGTTGTCGGTTTGTAAAGAATTTCAGGGTTTAGCTCCAGAGGATTTCTATTTGTCATGGGATAGATGTATGCTAGGGGTTGGTAGAAGTAGCAAGCGATCAGTTAAGTGGGTGGCGTCTCCCATAGGTTCTTTTAAATTCATTGTTGATGGTGCAGCCAGAGGAAAACCAGGCCCGGCTGGAATTGGGGGTGTGCTACATGATGATAAGGGCAGAATGTTGGCAACCTTTCCTAAATCAGTAGGGTTAATGGAATCAAATGAGGCTGAATTGAGAGCTATTAGAAGAGCACTTCAGATCTGGTCTAGGTTTAGGGGTGGTAATATCATTATTTAAGGTAACTCGTCTAATGCTATCTCCTGGGCTAGTAATAGGAAATACCCCCCATGGAGGTTGGTCTGTATTATTAGGGACATTTGGAGCCTGTGCAATATGGGTAACATCACCTTCATCCATACACCGCGCTCAGCAAATTGTATTGCAGATTGCTTGGCAAAAGCTAGTGTTAATCTACAAGCACCGGCTTTGGAGTTTTTTCATTTGGCAAACGTTGGGGATAAAGGATTTTGTTGTGGGGGTGGCATTTGTATATCTTTATTTGTTGTATTTCCCTTCTCTTGCTTTGATTTGTTTATTATTTTATTGTTGTTCTTTGTCGACCTGAGTATACTCCTCCTATACTCAAGTCTCTCCTTTGTACCTCTCTTATTTTAATGGAATTTCGCAGTTAATGTTTCAAAAAAAAAAGATCTTAGTGGTTAAAGTCGTTGGACGTCCTTAAGAATCACTAAGGCAAGGATGATTGGTGACTTTGACCACTAAGATCAAGTGAATATAAATTGAGTTTTGACCTCAATTTTGGTCTACTTGTAGATCAACATGCTACTTTCAATCTAAAGGGTTGGATTTTTAATGGTATCAAACAGGCAAGCTTGGGCTTAAACCAGCAAAGTCTTGTGAGCTACATGCGGGCTCGGGCTTCTGTATATAATGGGCTCGAGCTGCCATAGAACATAGCCTAGCTTGAACCCGGCCCATTAACACCCCTAATAACCATTGCATGCTTGTGTTGTCCTAGAAACAAATAGTCTTTGTCTCTTGCAACTTCTATCCCAAGAAAACATCATAATTTCATGAGGTCTTTCATATGAAAAACACTGGCAAGTTCTGTTTGATTTTTGTGTGTACTCTTTGGAGAATTCCTGTAGTTCAATATCATCGACATAAAGAAGCATAATAGTAATGTGCATGTCATCCCATGGAAATTGATCACAATAGTAAGAGAAATTAGAGCGTTATGTTCAGGAAGGGAGATCTCCTTCATGGCGGTCAAAAGATATGCAAATGGGGTCACTAATTTTTTTTGCCAAAAATGGGGTGAAATCTAGTACTACTAGCGTGTTTTATCTATGAGATCTTTTTGGAGATGGAGTTTTTTGCTTTTATTGGAGGACATTATTTATACTTTTGCTCTTTTCTCTTTTTCTATCTTGGGGTTTATGTCTCTTAGACCCTTTGATACCATCCTTTGTATCTTTTCATCATTAATATAATTTTTTAATTTGTTACCGTTCAAAAAAGAAAAATGTGCATACTGTCCCATTTAATAAAGAGTGAATGATCAATAGCACTACATAGGGATAGAATGTTGGCAGCTTTTTTCGAGTCAGTAGAGTCAATGGAGTCAAATGAGGGTGAGTTGAGAGCAATTAAGAGAGCACTTCAGATTTGGTCAAGTTTTAGGGGCGGTAACCTCATTATCGAAGGTGACTCAACTAATGCTATCTCCTGACTAGTAATAGGAAATTTCCCCTGTGGAGGTTAGTTTGTATTGTTAGGGATATTTGGAGTTTGTGCAATTTGGCTAACATCACTTTCACTCATACACCTCGGTCAACAAATTGCATTTCAAATTTCTTGGCGAAAGTTGATGTTCAACTACAAACACCGACTTTGGAATTTTTTCCTATTGCCAACCTTGGGAATTAAGGGTTTTATTGTTGGGGTGGTATATTTGTTGTATGTTTACTTTTAATTTCTCTTTCTTTTCTTACTTTATTTTGTTTCTTATTTTCCTTGTTGTTCTTTTTCGATCTGAGTATATCTCTCCTATATTCAGTTCCTTCTCCTGTACAATCCCTTTATTTTAATGGAATTTAACAGTTAATGTTTCAAAAAAAAAAATCAAGAGCACTATGTATGAAGCCATGTGATTTCATCACATTGTTAAAACTTTCAAACCATGCTTGAGAAGCTTGCTTGAGACCGTAAATTTCTCTATTTGACTTGCATGCTACTTATATTTATTACTTTTGTGTAGCATCAAGTGTTACAATCAAAGTTGATGGAACCAAAGACTTCACTTTTGGAGATATGGCCTTGGCTACAAACAACTTTGACAAGTCTACTCAAGTTGGACGAGGTGGCTATGGAACTGTCTATAAAGGCATTCTAGATAATGGTACAGTTGTAGCCATAAAACGTGCAGATGAAGGATCTTTGCAAGGTCAAAAAGAATTCATTACAGAGATAGAACTGTTGTCACGATTACATCATCGCAATTTGGTCTCTTTGTTGGGTTACTGTGATGAAGAGGGTGAACAGGTACTTTCTCTTGCATTCATGGGTGCATTTTCTTTTTACTCGCAACAAACTTTTGAGTCGACCAAAAATTTGGAGGGCAAGATTAGTTCTAATTACAACTGCGAAAGCTGTCTGATGCAGAATTTTGATAAGCTTGTGGAGAAGATAATTTTAGGCCTAAACTTCATAATCTTTGCTATTGATCGAGTATATTCTTTGGAGAATGAGAGTAAGAGTTGTATGAAGAAGAAGAGTGGAATATCGAGTGTGGTGAGAATGAAAGATTACATGTAACACATATATCTCTACAATACAGTGATTTATGTTTGGCAGGGGTTTGCTGGAAAGTTGATGATTGATAATTACTTGAAAAGGAAGAATGACAGTAGACAATCATTTATACTGTCAAGATTTATTAGAACCTTTAATCTTTCAAAAAAAAGATTTATTAGAACCTGTAGCATTGGGAAACTTCTCATTTTTGCAACCATATGGGAATGAGATCGGCAAAAAAAAAAGATAGGCAATCGACCCATGGAAATATTTGCCAAATCCCATTATAAGTACCAATACTAGATAGATGGGATAAGTGGTTTTGACGATAATGACAATGGTTTCTATGTAATTAGTTTCTGAAGGAGTGAAAAAACAATTTCCTTGTTCTTCCTAAATAATCAGAAAACAGAATTGCAAGCTTCGATAGAAGGAAACTAGTATACTGTACCATTGCAGCTATTGTGTATTATATATAGTTCTTTTATTATTATTCTGGAATGTTAGAATGCACCTAAGCTATTGAGTAGTGCTTCAAATGGTTCGGACTGCACATGCCACAAGAACTAACTGAACCTGACCCAAAAAATACCAAGGTTTGGTTACAGTTTGGATCTGATTAAGACAAATGATATAATGAAGGCCCTAACTCATACCCAATAACCACAATATATTAGTACAGTATATATATGAAACATTTATATGTTCTATGGGTCTTAGTTCATTGAACTAAGCCACAATTGGCACAAACCAAACCCAGACATGTCCTGGTATGGTCCTCTGAATTGACTTATACAAAGACCTTGTATGCACTTAGCAGTTCATTGGCATTTACTTTGGTGCAATATGTTAAATGTTGCATCATCTTTATTTTTTTCCCTGTTAGGAGGTAAGCATCTCATTACTGCCAATGAAACTGTAGTAAACCCATCCCATCTTTTGGTAATATAAACTGTGTTAGATGTCACTTGATACATCTGTCCCACCAAAGAGGAGGTTTCTACATTGTTTTTCTAAATCTATTACATTCCATTCCACTCTTGATGACTTTCACTTTAGACAACAGAAACTGAATATCATTTTTGGTGCATGTGCAGATGTTGGTTTATGAGTTCATGCCAAATGGCACACTGCGGGATTGGCTTTCTGGTAAATACTTTTTTTTTCTTCTTGATTTGTTCTTGGTTATTATATTCAATGTGGCATCTTGAAACATAGTTTCTTCATATATATTTTTATCGGTTAATGTACAAGTTGTTTCTCTCTCCAATTTTCATAGGTGGGAACATTGCCTGAGTAGTAGTTTTCCTCTTGGAAGACTACTTGATCAGATTCAGTTTCCAATCATAATAGTTGTTATGGGTGTATTGGAATGCTTAAAATTTAGCATTCTTTGAGCTGCACATTTACAAGATATTTACATGCATGTTTTCAGCACTTGAATTGGATAAACATTTATTTGTACATGCATACGACTTTCACAGAGATATGCACCAATGAATTATATGTATGTGTTGCTGACCTTTCATGAATCCAAACTGCTTAAATCACCACATGTCCCCGTGATTTGGATACAACCTGATTTGCATCCTCTCAGTATTTTCCCTTCCATTAAATTCACCATGTGATGATCTCCATTTGATTTTAGAAAGAGTTGATCATGTGTTTTGATATGAATTGTGCAACAAAACAATTGGGTGAACTTTGGCACTTACCAAAATCTTGAGGTGTTACAGAGATTGAACAGTTGGATAAATGAGCTACAGAACCCACAATGACTTGATACATTTGTCTAAATGGAATCATACTACACATGTAATGCAAGACTATGCATGTGCGTATATAAAATATCTTCTGAGAACCAGTTTGTGTGGCCCACGGGGGCAGCATTTCCAACCATTTGCTCCCTGCCTCCCCTTTTGCATACTTTTTGGGGCCTCAAAAAGTTGCACCTAGACTGAAATAAATGATGTAATTAAGCTGATTTTGGTTCTACTCCCAATGTAGACATATAAACCACATGATTATTGGTTGGCCTCACATGGAGTTTGTTGCTAAAATGGCTGCCTCTGTACAGAAGAGAGAGAGAGAGACTTTAATAAATATTGATCTGTACTCTTTTATTTTTAATAAATTTTATTGGTTATCACTCCAAAAAAAATCCTGTCTAATTTGACATGGGATCAGAGGTAGGCAATTGAGATCAATTTGATCTTTATTAGAATCATTTGTCCTGTTTTCTCGTTATCCAATCCACCACACTGCCAACTTTTTGCATCCATCCGTCCTAGGTGTCAATCAAGTGCCTTCTATTGCTTACACAGTCACACAACCATTTGACTCTAGCTGTAAGCAATCACTGCCAACCCCCATGTTACATTTTCTCATTTGATTTTGTTCCCTATTCACCATCTTGTTGATGCCTTCAACAACCATTCCGACTTTCCACCAACATTTGCACCGTGCAGGTCACAAATCAGTTTGTGCATGTCAATCAGTAGGTGTTGAATGGAAGTGTTGGGAGAGTGTTGGAGGAATGGGCTTGGGTCCATTTAGGGAAGAAAGAGTGGCATGGCTTCTAATTCCGCAAATTATATTTGGAAAGAGAGGAATTAGAGGATTTTTTAGAGGAAAATAGGCGAGGTGGAGAAGGTGATAGAGGGAGCAAAGTGGAGATTGATGTGTTGGTTATCTTTATGTAAAGAATTTGAGGGTTGTACTGCTTTGGATTTCTACTCGTCTTGTGGGTTGCAAATCAGTCTGTGCATGTCAATCGGTACAGTCTTATTATTCAGCCACCATTTGATAGCCCGCCTCTTTTTTCTCATTCTCTATCATGAACTTCAACATCACCTGCTCAATGCCTCACCACTGACCCAATCCAACTTAGACTCTATCCACCCGACCTGCATTTTCCCACTTCATGCACCTGCATTTTTGCCACCATTGCTGTCACCAATTTTGTTCTCACAAACAATGATCCCCCATGGACCCTAATGCAAACTTTTTGTGGAGCCCACTTGGGTTCATACGGATGGATTGGATGGAAGAGGTCTATGCTTGCATAGTGGGAAATCAAAAATCAACTTAGAATAGATCACTCGAAGTATGATTTTAAAACCCATAAAGATCAACAAAGCCATAAGATTTGGGTTTTAATCTGACAGTCTGTAACTCAATATGTGGGTTCCGCGGTAGTTTCCCAGAATCCCAGCATATTATGTCATGATGACATTCCTCGGAGATCATTTGTGTGTATATACATGTTATGTTGCTTGGATGTATTTATGCATGTGTATTTACTTGACTGATTTCCCATATGTTGCTCCATCATGTTTCTGATGACTTCCTTTGTTTACCAATGATACGACCGCTAAAGCGAAAGAATCTCCGAGTTTTTCTGCATATGCATGTGTATTTACTTGACTAATTTCCCATATGTTGCTCCATTGTGTTTCTGATGACTTCCTTTGTTTACTAATGACACGACAGCTAAAGCGAAAGAATCTCCGAGTTTTTCTGCGAGGTTGCGTATTGCACTAGGTTCTGCCAAAGGCATCCTCTACCTCCACACAGAAGCAGATCCCCCTATATTCCACAGAGATATCAAAGCCAGCAACATCTTGTTAGATTCCAAATTTACAGCTAAAGTTGCTGATTTTGGACTTTCACGGCTTGCACCAGTTCCAAACATTGAGGGGAGTGAGCCACATTATGTATCTACTGTTGTGAAAGGCACACCAGTAAGTGTAACACTTAAGATGCCTTTTTGATAGAATTTTGTTCATTGCCATATGTCTTCCTCTTTTCCTTTCTACTTGTTTGTCAATCTCATCTGTGATGCTATACTGATAATGTTAACATTTGTTTCCTCTTCAGCATTTACTTTAACTTATGGGTGCATTTCCCTGACAGGGCTATCTTGATCCAGAGTACTTTCTCACCCATAAACTGACGGATAAAAGTGATGTCTACAGCCTTGGAGTCGTGTTTCTAGAATTGTTGACAGGGATGAAACCAATTTCACATGGCAAAAATATCGTACGCGAGGTATTGAGTCTCTGATTCTTGAGCCCATCACCAAAAATAACCTGGGAGGGTTGGCTTGACGGTCAAGATGCTCACCTCATGAAGAGAGGTCTTGAGTTCGATTCTCTCCCAACTCTTCCAGGCCACTCCCCATCGACTTACCTACTGTGTGTGGATTGAGAGGTTTACACATGCTCGTGGGATTAGTCTCACCTCCAATGTGGGGTGGGGGTACCCATGTTACCAAAAAAAAACACCTATAAAATTCATGGAAAGCTACTAAAAATAGGTGTACCCAGTCAGCCCTACCAGTTTAAGCTGGAAAAGGGTCCAATTGAGTCTACTGCAGGCATTCTCTTTGATCTATTCTCCTCCTCCTCCCCCACACCAAGAAAAATGGGTCTTCAAACCAAGCACAATGCTTTCTATATATGTGCTATTCTCTACAAATTTCTAAGTTGAATGATTATTACAGCAAGTATGAAAATAATGAACCATGCAGTATAAAAGGTTGTTTTAGTTGGTGAACCAAATTGCCTCATCATTACATGTCACTCATTGCCACGAGGGTAGTTTAGTGCGTTATGAAGTTCCTGAAAAAAGTTCAGGTTTGCTTTTTCAATTAGTGACTTAGCTAATGAGCACCTTGTGGCTGCAACCTTGAGCACTCACCAAATGTACTACGGGCTCATGCTTGTACAGTATCTTGTAAAATATTTTTGTATTAATAAATTACTCTTCTTTGACAAACTTTTCCTTGTCGTTTACTTTGAAAGTTTTCCTCAATAACTTGGGCATGCTGTTTTGTTGTTATCTTGAATTAGTGATTGTTATTTCTTAATTCTTGGTTTCCAGGTGAATATGGCCAGCCAATCTGGTATGATGTTCTCGATCATAGACAACCGCATGGGCTCATACCCTTCAGAGTGTGTTGAGCTATTTGTGTCACTGGCTCTTAGATGTTGTCAGGATGAGACAGATAAGAGACCTTCAATGGCAGAGGTGGTGAGAGAGCTAGAGAACATATGTCGTTTGGTGCCAGAATCTGACAATTCGCTGCCAGAATCTATGACTTCGTATTCTGGGAGGAAAACAGTGACACTTCCATCAGCCTCGTTGAACTCCAACCCCTTTATATCCTCAGAAATCTCCAACAATGACCTTGTCAGCGGTGAAACCCCCACTATTAGGCCTCGTTGACATATGCTTAAAGAATTTCTTCTTGTGTTTTGAAAGCTGATACTATGCTAATTGAAATTTATTTTACTTCTGCTTTCTTACTTGTTTATCATACTTCTATTTCGATAATTTGTTTTGTATAGTAATATGTGAAACTTAGAAATTATGTAAATGAGATTCAATTTTGCTATAGCCCATTATATGAAATAACCCCTTGGGTGCACAATATTATGTCGATAGAATGGTGTGTAAATACCATGCTATATTGTGTATGTGTAGTGATAAGTTGAGCATTTCTTCTGCTTTAACCATTAGATTTGTTGATTAACATAATACAACCAGTCAATTTTTCCCCTTTACTATTTGACTGTATCCCTACAGGTACCACTCTTGTTTCAAAACGATTCCCACTTACATAGGCATGGCATTGTATCAAAACTGTACTATTAGAGGTTTGTCTGTTATATCAAAATGAATACCCACTCTTCTTTGGTTTGTTACTGTCAATGTTTGACTGCATTTGTGTCACTTGATGGAATTTTTATGGGATCCAGTAGCCTCCATCGGTCATTACTTCAAGTAAGAGCAGTTAACAGGTTTAGTGGCTGATTCACTCAGTTGCAGATGGCCTGAGCTTAGTTGAAATTGATGGAACTTATTTCATGCGGACCTTTCTAACTGAAAGGGACGCCGCAAAGTACAGTTCTATTGTCGTAGTACCCAGGCATCCCAATTCTGATTCCTTGTTAGTTCTTAGAATGGAAATGATTCGTCATTTCGTGCACTCGTATACTAGTGGAAATCTTGTTATCAGATGATGAAGGGGCTGGGGGAAGATGGCCCCCTTCTCCCTCTTAAAACACTTTAGATTCTATCAAATAGTCCCAAACTTCTCATCACCATCTCATCTAGAACAGGCACTGATGAAATTCTTAGATTTTTCTCTTTACGCTTGCTTGTTTGTGAGGAGTTTTGGACCTTATTTCCCTTCAAAAAACATATGATTCTTCTTAACCAAGAGGGTTATTTCAGTAAAGGGTCTTCCAAAGGAATTAATAAAATTTCATTTCATCTTCGTATTAAATGAAATGATAGAGGATGATCACCCACACACGGGTATGCAGGATATTATTCCGCACACCTAGACATGGAGTGCACTAAATGGAGTGGTAATAGGTCTATTGTAAAAGTCTTTCCTTGAATATGTCACTTACAAAAAATTACCTTGATTGAAATAATCAAGTCACATTTTTTAAGCTCTTACCACTCCAAAAAATATATTTTTTAAGCTCTCCAAGCTTTGGTCAATTTAAATTATTTTAGTGTTTTAATCTCTTGGCGTTTAAAAACATACTTGATTGAAACCCAATGGGGTTGGAGTGATGGCCAGGAACCCACATCTGAAGCAGGAGATCTTGAGTTCAATTTTCACTCCTCTCAAAGGACCACTCTCTATAGTTTTACTTGGTGTGTGTGGACAGTGAGGTTTGCACATATTCCATCCAAAGATTATTCAGATGTTCTAAGAGGTTTGGACATCTTGGTCTTTAAAAAAAAAAAACTTGATTGGTTCATTCAAGATGATTTTTTGTGAAACACATATTCAATGAAAGGTCTTTCTAACCGACACAATCACCTCATTTGGTGAGCACTCGGTGGATTACTTGCAAAGTAATGCAAGTTAACGTATCATGAAAAAATAATATTCAGAAGATAGTCTTTTGCCAATGCGAGTACCCTAATGAACCCATTTGACTGCATATTTAAAGTGCAGCATAAGACATTTGTAACATTCATTTTGCTACAAATTTATAGCACTTTTTCTTAAACTTAGATATCAAAACTAAATATAATTATTCAAATTATCAGCAAAAGATAACCTTCGGCTGATTACATGGATTGCCCTGTTGGGTATCAAACATACTATATTTATTTTGGCCTTGTGGATGCTATTTTATACATTGGCAAAAAAAAAACAAGAGTTATTGACATTTAGGGTTGCCAAACACTTTATTTCAAGTTGAATAATTTGGATATAGATGGATATTTCTTTATGTTAATATCTATTGAGTACATCTAACCACAACAGGTTCAGTTGGCTGACACTGTCTACGGTAGGCTAGTCATCTGAGCCTATGGAGTCCACATGGATGGGCCTCGATGCATGGGAATGTGTGCATTTGAAAGCTATTATGAAGATGATGATGCTAATAAAAAATTAAATTTATTACTGAGAGTTATTGAAATTTAGGGTTGCCAAACACTTTATTTGAAGTTGAATAATTTGAATACTGATGGATATCTATGTATATATTGATATCTATGGAGTACGTGGGCTAAGTCATTTGATCTTGTGGAGCCCACATGTCTAGGAATGTGTGCATTTGAAAGATAGTTTCAAGATGACATTGCAAATAAAAAATTAGGGTTCATTGAATTTATAAAACTATGATTTTTAAGGTTCGAAAATAAGATAGTAAAATAAAGGTAGTTTTAGATGTGTTTCAATCCAACGGTGAGATCTATTCAAAGTGAGTTTGAGTTGGGTGGGATCCAATTTAAAGGGATAGATGGGGAGATGTGATGTGGCTCCCACACATGACTTCATGAATTTTGTTGTGTGTGAACAGAGCTCAAGTGAAACAAAATGTTGTTTTTACAAAATTTTAATTAAAAGACAGACATACAAATATCAAATGTTCGAAGTAATGTTCCTAAGTGTTCAAGTGGGGCGTTTTCTCGAGGGGTTTAGGAGAGCTTTGGCCTCGTGGTTTTCCTCGGTTATAAAAAAAAAAAAAAGTGTTCAATTGCTTAAGAGTAAGGATTGATGTCTTTTTTTTTAAAAAATCACGAAATAGTTCCAATCTTCTAGTCCCAATTTAAAGATCAAATTTTTGTTTGGTTAACGAAATACTTGGAAGCAATCAAAGTCACTCAGAAGAGAAATAAAATTTGCATAACAATTGTGTGTCTTAGAGAGAGAAAGAACACTTTGATAGATCCATTTTCAAAAAAAAAGTGGTGATGTTCAGATAGGAACTATACATGAATTGAGATGGAAAGATGCCACAAATTTAGAAGTTCTGAAATTGATTTTCTTTCGAGTGGTTAACACTCATTTAATAAGTTTAACTTAGATGTGATTAATCGCATAGGTCACCCCTTGTCTTTTTTATAAAAGATTTTTTAAGTACGAATTAATAATACATTTGTGAATTACAATTGACTTAAATTTCAATTTAAACTCAATTTTAGTCACTTGATCTTAATAGTCAAGATCAGATGTCTTTGAATGTTTTAAGAATGTTCGACAATTTTGACCATTAAAATCGAGTGGTAAAAATTGATCTTAGGGCTTAAATTCGGTTCAGTTGTAGCTCATTCAGTCTATTCAATCCATATGGTTAGATTTTCTATTGGATCAACAAAAAAATATCAAGGAAAAAAAAAAAACCAAGTGAAACTTATGAATACCTAAACATATCATATATGGAGAGATTTGAACATGTATGAACCTCTTAATTATTCTCTTTGTATAGTTTCACTAGTGTAAAATATGTTTCGGGCATGGCTCTATAAAAATAACATAACTAGATACCACATCTATTTTATTAAATTGAATGATATATTAAAATTGATTATATATTTATAATTTATGTATAAAAGTATAAATTATAAAAAGCATGACAACAGTACATAGTTTTATTTAATTAAAAATGTATGTTTAGGTTATAGTGTATTGTATATGCATATCTATATATTAATGCTGAATTAAGTTGAATCTTACCCAATAAAAAAATATTGGTTACACTGTAACTATTAAAAAAAATGAAAAAAAAAAATCTAAGAATATTAACTATTCAAAAATAATATACTATCTTTAAAATTGCAAGAACTTAAAAAAAACATAGTTTCTAAATTTGGATTTAGTGATTTTTGTGCAGTTTTATATTTATATTAAGATTTTTCAATGAGCCATCAAATGAAATAAAAGTGGCTCTCATATAAGACAAGAATTATTGAGCTTTTAAAACATGACTTCTATAATTAAATTGATGTGATGTTTTAAATATCATATTATCTATGAAAAAATCTACTCAAAGTACTCAGGGCAAATTTGGTATATGGCAAATTTGGCCCCAACCCACATGGGTGTAACTCAACTGATTACTTCTCGCTTCAGAAAGCGGGAGGTTACGAGTTCGAGCCCCCATGACCTAAACGTGGTGTGCTCTAGGGATAGTTGGCTCATCCCTGGGGGTTTTACGCTGGGTATCCCACGGTTTCCAATACGTAAATTAAAAAAAAAAATTGGCACCATAGGCATATAGGATACAAAAATTTAGCAAAAAAATTAAAAAAATTAAGTCATGAAAATACGAAATAGCTTAAAAAGTTGGCTTCAATAATTAGATTGAGATGATTTTGTTTAGATCACATAGTCAATTAAAGATTTTTTTAATAGGCCCTCACACTACATAAAAAAAATTGTTAATAATTTAATAAATTAATTGACAATATTCATTTGACAAGTTTGGATAAAATGTCATTGGTCACACGGATCACACTAATCCATTTTATTATTTTCTTTAAAAATTAAATATATAAAAAAAAATCATATAGACTAAAAATACACTTGATAAACTGAAATTGTACCAAATTTCAGTTTCAAAGTAAATTTTGCTCGCTTGGTCTTAACGATCATTTTTTCAGCAATTTCAATCATTAAGATCAACTAATTGAAAATTGGTTTTAGAGATAAAAGTTTGGTAAATTTATAGTTCATAAAGTTTACTTTTAATTTATATGGTTTTTTTTTTTTCTTATAGAATCTACACAAATTAAGAGAATAAAAAAGTAAAAGGTACAATTTGATAATCCTATCTCTTGATATCAAAATTTCAAAATTAATGAGTTATATTTATTAAAAGTTAAAATGACAATTATATAACTTAAATAATCAATTGGTGGTAAAAAATTTCGCACTTGAAATTCATATAATCATTTATTGATTGGGACTTGGATTGGCTTATCTCATCTGCACATTTAGATTAGAGTGTGAGTGCAAATGTTGAATGATTGTATTGATATCAACATTTAAATATTTATTCTATTAATTTGAGTTAATTTTTAATTTTAATTTGACAAATTACTTTTATTGATCGAGTCTTGAACCATTATACTATAGATTTTAATATTTTATAACTATATTATTTTGCTTGTATGGGATTGGATATTTGGATGCTTAATATATAATTATATATGCTTTAATTTAAAGAAAAAAACGTATACGCGTGCGTCATGGTCGCTGTGACTTCCGGCCGTCAGCTCTACGAGGGGCAAAATGGTTAATTTGCGAACAGCCGTAGTAAAAATAAACTCCTTTAGGGTTTGAGAAACAGAAGCCATCTATATAAACCCACATGCCCTTCATTTTTATCACTTCAAAACCCTAGCTGTGTTGAGAAGAAGACTGCGTCGATATGGGAAGAAGTAAGTCAATCTCTTTGCGATTCTGTTCTTCTGTTTTGATTCTTCGTTGTTTTTTTTTTTTATATATATTTGTTCTCTTTGGATTTCGATCTGCTTATGATTCAATCATATATGTGTTTGAGGTTCGTTACCAAAGGGATGAGAAAAAGAATGGAGGAAAGAATGGAGGAAAGAATGGAGGATTTGAGGGAGAAGAGAACGTTACATTACTTATTTTCCTTTCTCGTGGTCAAAATAAACTCTATTTAGGGTTTCAAAAACGAAAATCGATCTATATATTAACTCAGCAACCTCCTCCTTTTTCTCATTTCAAAATCCCTAGCCTTGTCCACGAGAGACTGCGTCCGCCATAGAAAGAAGTAAGTCACGAGCCGTTCTCTGCTCCTTCGAATCTTCTATGATTCACAACGGCAAAGAAATTTTCCTAGCGATTCTTTATGTGATTTTGATGATCTTCTGTTTTGATTCGTTGTTTTTTAAACATATTTGTTCTTATTGGATTTTGATCTGCTCATGATTCAATCGACTTAATTTTAGTTTGAAATGCAAATAAGGTTATGCCTTTATGAGGCTTGTTTTTATCAGATCTGCTGTTTTGTAATTGGATGGTCAAGATACACGGCCCTCCTGATTGTTCAATTTCTGAGCTTTAGATAAGATAGCTAGTTTAATTGGAGCTGGTTTTGTGTGGGCATGTCAATCTTCATCCATGTACCTATAAGATGGCTAGCTAGTTTGATTGGATCTAGTTTTATGTGAGCATGTGAAACTTCATTCATGTACACTTCCTGTGATGGTTCATGGACCCGTGGAGGAAATGCATCTTTACCTTACCTTCCTATAATTTTAGTTTCAATTATTGGGTGCCCAGAGCATTGCCCATTTTGTCATTGTAAGCTAGGATGTCTATGTCCTTTTATTAGTTTAGTTAATTCCGCGGCCTTGGGAACCACCAATTTTCTACTTGCAATGTTTAGGATAATTGATAGTCACATGGAGAATTGATGATATGTAATTATATTCTCCATGCATGTTGTGAGAACTTAGGCATTCTAGGTTGTGAAGGTGCAATTTCAGCTATGTACTGCTTGGTAAATTCAACCCATCTATTACATGTGTTGGGTTTGGTTTGGGACATATCTTGTCAATCCATTTAGGATGGTCTTGTTGAATCAACTTGTAAATTGAGTGGGTTGGCTTTGTTTTCAAAATATCCGATTATCTCATACAACTAGAAGTGAATTTTCATGATTTTCCAACCTCAAAATGTTATTTTTGTTCATTTGGATTGAAATCATATCAAATTCCCTTAAAGATTGTTGTAACTCAAGTTGCTTGAAAATTCTGGGAACCCATTCCTAGTGCAAGGTTGCAAAATTATGAAAATTTTCATTTCCTAGTAAGTTGACCTGTATTTTCAACATCAAAACATCATTTTTTTATCATTCAATTTCTCAAAATTTACTTTTGATTGATTGAATTAAATTTCATGTAGGTCAAAGATAGGCAATTGACTCATGGAAAATAATTTGCAAATTTTAAATTTTGAATCTAACAACCCTAGAGCAATGGTGATGATTTAACATTTCTGGTCATCTGGTTTAACAGCCAAAATTAAGTGGGCAATTTTTGTGAAAAGTAATTAAATAGGCAATTGACTCGTGGAAAATAATTTGCAAATTTTAAATTTTGAATCCAACAACCCTAGAGCAATGGTGATGATTTAACATTTCTTGTCATCTGGCTTAACAGCCAAAATTAAATGGGCAATTTTTGTGAAAGGTAATTATATAGGCAATTTCTTCAAGCCTTTTTGAAACCCTTGTTTATTTATAGGTTTTTTTTTACTTAGTTTAGCTAGAAGGCATGGATCATTTCGGTGGCCAGTGGAGATCAATAGAATTAGATGGTCTGTATATGCACCCGACTCACAGTCCTTTATGTTATGTTTTTGTCCTATATAAACAGTTTTTTTATCTGATTTTTGAATCATGATCATTCCGTTGCAATTTTGTCATATAAGGTTAAACTAATCATTGAGAGGGGTATCATTTTGTAATAAAAAGTTTGCTGAACAAGTACATGAGTCTCTATGATGAGCTCAGGCAGATTCATGCTAGGGTTTAGTAACTTTTTTATTTTAGCATCTTTTTGCTTTCACAAACCATATGGTTTTATATTACATTATGTGTTGATACAACCAGGCTAGAATTTGTCAAGGTGTTGGTGGGATGGTTTTACATTCGAATAATAGTATTTTAGCTTTGTCATTTTTTAAATGCAAATTTGTGTTTACGCTGAAAAAATCCATTTTCAGTTTCTATGATTCTAATCAGTTTACTCTCAAGATCTACTGGGATTACACTATATTCTGTATTTATCTACTAATATTCCAACTACTTTCCTCAAAAACCTTCTTCTCATTTTGAATTTATTATTTAAAAGATATGTTGTGTAACTAATTAGCACATCTTGTGTAAACGGCATATGCCAAGGAAAGACGTACTGCAAGATACCGAAGTTGTGAAGTGTTAACTTGTACATTTCATAAACTTGTAGTACGTACTTGAAGCCCCTTCCGTTAATACCATGTGATCCTTTGTTTTTGGATTTACAGTATTCTTTGTGCTTTGTGTTTCATTCTGCTTGTTTGGTATGTTAAATGCATTGGATTATTTCATTCACAGGACCAGCAAGATGTTACCGTCAGATCAAGAACAAACCATACCCAAAATCACGGTATTGTCGTGGTGTCCCTGACCCCAAGATCAGGATCTATGATGTGGGGATGAAGAGAAAAGGAGTTGACGAGTTCCCCTTTTGTGTTCACCTAGTGAGCTGGGAGAAGGAAAATGTCTCGAGTGAAGCCTTGGAAGCTGCTCGAATTGCATGTAACAAATACATGACAAAGTTCGCTGGAAAGGATGCTTTCCACCTTAGGGTTAGGGTACACCCTTTCCATGTTCTGCGGATCAACAAAATGCTTTCATGTGCTGGAGCTGATAGGCTTCAGACTGGAATGAGGGGGGCATTTGGCAAGCCCCAAGGGACATGTGCCCGAGTTAGTATTGGACAGGTCCTCCTATCTGTCCGTTGCAAAGACAGCAACAGCAATAATGCCCAGGAAGCCCTTCGACGTGCCAAGTTCAAATTCCCAGGCCGTCAGAAGATCATTGTCAGCAGGAAATGGTTTGTTTGTGCTCCCTCCCCTCCTAATGTTAATATATCTCATCTCATCCTCTAAATGAATGAATGATAATATGAAATTTAGGTTGTATATTTGTCATAGGTTCTTCCAATTTCAGTTGCTGATGTTCTGTGCTAGGCCAGTGAATGCCATTTTAGGTTGAATTTACTTCTGTAGGACTGGTCTTGGACCATGCTTACATGTTACAAACTCTGTTTGTGGATGGGCCCCATGTTTATGGGACATGGATGGTTCTTGTTTGTACAGAATTCTAATGTAATACAAGGATGGATTTTGTTGTATATAGTGGCCCTTTTTGTGTTAAGGGGGGGGTTGATCCCAAAACTTGGTGCAAACTTGGCCGGATTTTGACCATCAAGCCAACTCTTCAGGGCTATGTGTAACATACTTTTAATTAGGGCACTTTGAATGATATTTTGACTTCGTTATTTCATTCTTCTTTTCAGGGGTTTTACCAAATTCAGCCGTACTGATTATCTGAAATGGAAGGAAGAGAACCGCATTGTTCCAGATGGTGTCAATGCCAAGGTTTGTGTTAAATGTGTTTTGTGCATGTGCATGTGCATCTGCATGTGTGAAAGAGCTTATGTAACTTGTGCCCCAGCATGTTTATGCACAGGGAAGTGTCTATTTCATTTATTAATTTCTAAATAGTTTTTCACTTTTTCAAGGAATACTAATACTTGTTCTAGCAATTGTAATCTGATGAATGTAAGATTTTGACAGTAATACTAATACTTGGTTTATGTTGCAGCTCCTTGGTTGCCATGGACCTCTTGCAAATCGGAAGCCCGGTGGAGCCTTTTTGCATGCAACAGGAGCAGCTCAGGATTGATCATTGGCTATTGTTGGACGTTACTCTTGTTTGAAATTTTGGTTTATTAGCTTTCATTAGTCAGACAATCTTTATTTGCTTTGTAATCCCAAATATTATGCTGGTTTTCCCTTTTCTCCATATTGCATCGTCGTGTAAACTTGAATCTGTTTCCTATAGTTTTTCAGCTTGAGATGGAAACTTTGTTTTTAAAATTTGGAGTGTTCTCATGCTTGGTTTGGTTGAGATAAAGCCCAAATGGATAGAGGGCTCATCCTCAGCTATTAGCCCATTTAGCTTAATGGGTGGACTTCTTATCTAGGAATATGCTTAATCACAAGTAAATAGAAGTTGGGGACTGTTTTATCACCATGGCTAAATGAGATGTTCAATGAATTTTCAAGAAAAATGGTGTCTCGAGTTTTTTCTTAAATTTCATTAATCGAGTTTTACTTTTAATGAAATTTTCAAATAGTGAACAAAAGATGTAAAACAGAACCTCTGTAAATTAAGCTTGCTTCACTATTAACTGTTAGAAAATCATTTAAAATGCTCCATTCTAAATTTAAACATCAAAGGTACAAATGTATACAATTACTCATCTTTACACAACAGGTATTTATTTGAATTTATGTAAAATTTACATGATCCGCTTTATTTAAGAAAAGCCTATTAATATGTCTAGACTTTTCATTTCATTAGGTTACGATTATTTATTAAAATTTGTTTTTTCCATCTATTGTCTACAAAATACTCAAGGGCACTTTTTACAAAAAAAATTAAGTAATTTTTTAAATAAAGTTGAATAGATAGGGTTTATCCTATGATGATGTTGAAATAGAGTTGAATAGCTTTTTTTTTTTTTTTTTTGTCAGAACACGTTTAAAAATCTAATTATCATTTAATACTGAAGTCTGATGGCTCTTGCATTAGACTCAAATTTCAAACCCAAGCCCCATCAATACTGTAATGAATGGGTTCTGGGTTCTTGAGTTGACTCTGGAGAGAATTTAATTTTGAGAAAAATATTAAAGAAAGGCTTGACTTAAAGTTAGTTGTAAATTGGCCGATACAGTTACATATCATGTGTGCCTATATAGTCCGATACATATCCAGTCCTGCATATATCTGAATGTTATATTGATGGCTTCATAAATTAACTGGCCAGCCAAAAAGTAGCAGGTTGGGCTCACCTGAGGTCTAAACTTTTTGGGTGTTCATGGATCAAGTCTGGCTCGACACACCAATATTGAAAGCCTCAGCCAAATGGACTGCAATTCAAGCCCAGACCCAACCATAATAAGTTAGGTAAGGGACAAGATTAACTACTTCGCTAGTTTGGGAAAAAAGGGTTAGCAACTTAACTGATAATTTATAGAACTTGATTACATGATTTATTAGATCCAATAGATGGAACAAAGCTACAACAATAATGACAATAAACTCAAACCAAAATAATCCATCTCCCAACTTTATTTTCACAAACCCGGCTCTACAGGTTTCCTGGGACTTGCAAACAGATGGATGATCCATAATTCACTCATTTTTAATTTAAACTAATGAACGGGTCAACCAATATAATTAAGTAGACAATCTGGTCTATAATAAAACTGATCTGCTTGCTTCATGGTTCTCTCTCTTGCTTGGGTTATGTATGCCTAAAAAATCAGTGTCAAGATCATGCCTTATAATATTATTAAGCTTTTTTAGGCATGGTTTATAAATACAACAGTATTTTATTGTAAGCTACAGTATTATTGTTAAAATCTTTTTTTTTTCTCTTGCTTGGGAGTATGTGTGCCTAAAAAGCCAATTCAAGAGAGATTCTTATATACGGTATATTAAGCTATGCATGTGACTCAGATAATAAGTTGCCTCTTTTAGAAATAGTGATAGAGTCATGTTAAAGTGACTTGCTCTATCTTGAAGGACACACGAGTGACTCATGTATTGTCCTATTTCTGCACCAGTCAATCAAACAACAAATATTATATAGATTACACAAATAAAAATGTCATACAAAATATCATGCCAGTGGAGACATTCCCATACACCAAAGACAAATAAGCATTTATGATGGGTACACTGTCAAGGAACACAAAATTCCACTGGCAACTGGTATAGCTAGGTTTGAGGCTACTCTTTCTTTCTTCTTTTTGCAGCTCTCTCAGACTGTTCTGAACTATTTTCCTGCTTTAGTTTCTGAGAAACAGAACTGTTCACATTCTCAATGGCTTTATGGCTATTCACTTGTTTTCCCATACGCTTTCCTTTTGCGTCAATCACTTTCTTGCTATCATGGTTTGACAAGTTGGACACTTTAACAATGTAAATCTGCAATATCAATTAAGCCATCAAACAGAGATTAGTTGACTGTAGAATTTATCAAGCCAATAGCCTTGAATAAACAAAGATTAGCATCATCTTTCCTTTCAAGTAAATTTCTAGTTATATGTAATTATATGTTAGTCTTTCATGTGCCATTCTTCCTATGATTCTGTGAACATTACCAGAGATGAAAAGACTTGCCATTGATGAAGTATACCCATTCATATCTAGGGATGGTTCTGACAGTATATCATGCAGCTGAACAAGCCTCAAATTCTTAGACATGCTCAAATCTCCAAATACCAGCCAATGCTGAGAGTTCTAACATCATGGTGATATCGTGATCTCTGAATCATTTCACAACCCATATGATGAAGGTCAAATGGCATTAGTATGTATTCCACACTAGTTCCTTCAACAATTGGCTTCCTTGACAATTTGGGCATTCAGTTAAAGGTTGTAGTGACAATCTCTGCATTCATGCACCTGAGCATCACTGTGCAAGTTGGAAATAATGCATGAAATTTCTTAGCTCTGGTACCCCAAAACTAACAATCTTTTTCAGCAACCAAGTGATGGAAAAGAATGTGCCCTCATTTAACCCATTGGCTCTTGTAAATATCCCAGGCAACTGGTAAAGAAACAATATGCAAAGCACCCAATCTTGAAAGAAATGCCAGCCTTTTACGATGGCTCAAAAAGAGGGTCAGATAAACCAATGAAAGAGGAGGGGGGAGGGTGGGGGGGGGTTGGAATAACTTGATTGAAGATGAAAATTCTCTCCTTCCAACACATGAATCATATATTTGGTATAAAAAAATTGCAAAAAGATAATCAGTAATAATAATGTTCATGTTGTCAGACGTATAAGCATCAAACTGAATGCCCATCTGTGAAATGATATGTAGAAGGGAGGGGGGAGGGAGGGGTGCAAGAAAGGTTAGGGGTATTCTATGATCGCCGTGCTCAACACAAAATCAATTCCCTCATTACCATATATATATATATATATGTCTAGTATATTAGATCAGTAAGAACTAGCTTCTTTCAAGTTATCCCAAAATGAGGATTTTTACATGTAGGACAATGAAAATAACAAGCGAAAAGAGATCTATTCACCAAATCTTAATCTTTATTGCACATTCTCAATCAAATGAACCAAAAGTCCAACACAACCAAATCAGAGATTAGTCTGCAGTCAGGTTGGTAAGGTTGGTTAAGTTGGCCAGTTGGGTAGTGGGTCTGCCCAAGCCCAACCAGAGCTTATGTCAGTTTGAGGAATTTCAACATGAGTTGCCCAGATATACACACAAACAGAAAGTGGGAGCAAGGATATAACATGCCATTTTCTAACAACTATAACAAAAGCATGAGAATGGAAAGAGATGGCACAGGACAATAAATTTTTATTCATTTAAAAAAAATATTATTCATTTCATAAAAATATACTAACTTTTTATTTTTACTTTAACATGATCCAGCTATTTTACTTGCAGAATAAACGTTTAAATGCTTTGATAACAGTAAAATTTCACTTATAGGGTATGGTATCATTTTCATTTCGTCAGGGCTAATATTTGTTGAAACAATTATAACCATATCCATGGCACGTCCACGCTTTGTCTTCTAACCATTCCCAGGCCATACCACGTCAGTAAAGTATTCAGGACTTGCATACATCATGCAGGCAAAAATCAAGCAAAAAAACCAATCCTAGTGGACCCCATTAAGTGGGGTTCATATTGGTTCCAACACAAGTTGCTCTCCCTATTATGAGTAATTAAGAATATATGACCAAGGCTAACATAAAAAATTCAGATTCTAGTTAATGAGAAATATGGGGAGAACATGATTGAATTTCAAACACACTATTTACTGTAACCACGATAAGATTTCACATATGTTGAACATGCTTTCCATTTTCTGCCCCAAATAATAAGTGGGACAATAGTCCACGCACACATTTGAAGGCAGAAAAAAGCAGTACATAAGAAACAGATGACATGGATAGAAACCCAAATGCATCTTGAGAAAAGAACCAGATAGATAGTCATTTGCAATTCAGTGGGCACCCAAATGCATGGATAAATAGATAGATGTATCTAAGAGAGAGATTCAAAGAAAAAGTATAGATGAATGGGAAATTTTGAAACTAATGAAGGAATACAACTGTAAGTGTGAAGTTTGAAACAACCTTGAATCTTGCTGGCTCACTCAATTCAAATACCAGAGCGTCCCCATCATCCAGCCCATGATCCATGGCAAAACCCCTCCACCCACCACTAAGACCTGTTCTGCTTCCAATGTAGAGGGCATCACATTCAGAGCCATTTTGATCTTCCAAGACCATCCTCAAATCACCTGGAGGAAGGTTTTCCTTGCAGAACTTACTTGGAAGACCCTTCAGATCATAACAAATGAATATGCAAATATGTATTAAGAATTTATATTTGCTATTTAATTTCGACTAAGTACCTCTTAACATTATGATATCAGGATACAACTACTGACACTCATAACAGAATTATAACCATGCATTCCATGATAGCTCATGTGCAAATGTCCCCATTAGGACCACAAATACCATTAGAAAGTTGTCATGATTTTACGTAAACCCCTGAAATATAATTTGTGATTAAACTATATCCAACAATATTACATTAGTACTGGCACTGCATCACATCAATGCCAGTACACTAAGCATGTTAAAGCATCTGGTATCTTTATCTCTAATATGATAAATAAAATCCAAGCTTACCAGCCAAAAACAACTGGAAACGTGCGACCGGACCATGGATTTTACAAAAGATGGGTGGCCCGAGTTTAAATTACTTTGGAGTTCCTCTGCACCCTTAATTGCTTGCTGTCTTTCTTCATAAGATGCAAGTCTGCCCAAAAAGTTTCTGCCTGCACTTGAAGTTCTTCTAGCATTGCTGAAATTCCACAATAGCAGGTATTACTAACACAAGTATTTGATAGGAATACAGAATTCAAGGAAAAATAAAACTCCTACATCTTTGAATTGAACCTTCTAAGGAATCCTCGAAAGTCTACATCAACCTGTTAGAAATTCAAAAGACAACTCAGAAATCTAGCTTGACTAAATCAGTAATCAAATGCCCAGCAAATCCAATTGTAACAGAATAGTGCTTACAAAAGGAAATAACATGAGGCAATATATTACAGAATCCCATGAACACATATTCGTGCGTAATCTAACTAATGGATACATAGATGGATGTGTACATTCTGGCAACCACAGACACAAGAATGTGACATGAAATAAAAACAGAAGTGAACACACCAACAAATGCCAACAAAGCAAAAAATGCATAGATACAAGTACATGAATGCAAGATGGTAAACCGCACCATGCCAAGGAATTTGCAGGCTATATCATTCACCAATGTTTAAAAGTCAGGCAGTAAAAAATGTTTACTATTACTAGATGGAGTCATAAAGGGGTATAAGATAGAGTAAGAAAATGAAGTCTTGAAACCCAAAGCCTTGACACACCAAATGAGCCCACTTTACTGGATGACTTCCTTGTCTACTTAAAGCCTAATAAAGATGGAACAGCCTCATGGAAGCCGGGGCCCTTCTTTTTGAACTTTTTTTTTGAGCAGTAATGAAGAATAATATATTAAAAGAAGAGAAGTACAAATATAGAAGAAAGATGTCTAACAGGAATAGACCGAAACCAAAAAAAGGGAAAGAACAGAAAATACAAAAACTACAAGAGAAAACTCCTCTAATCAGAAAGATGGAAAACTCCAGGGAAAAGATCTATGACACCAAGCTTGGCAAAATAATCTGTCACTCCATTCGTTGTCCGACCAATCTTGGAAAGGAAGCTTCCATCCCCAACACAAACAACCTATCTCCCTAACCACAATGATCAATTTCCAGGGCGGTCTTCCTTGACCCTTTGCCCACTTGATTGCATTTGCTGAATCCCCTTCAATGATGAGTTTTCAATGATCATACAACTTCCAAATGTGCAAAGCTTTCCTAATACTAAGAATTTCCGCCCTAGAGTCTTTGGTTCCAACCGACTCATTGAAGACAATTAATGTAGTCTCATATGATTTCTAAGCACTCCACCAATCCCCGCCGGCCCCGGCTTCCCTCTAGCTGCCCCGTCAACATTAACCTTCAAAACATTTTGATTCGGAGGGTGTCATTTTTCTTTAGGTTTCAACTTCCTTCTAAAACCACTCATACATTCATCCCAAGATGACATGAGGTCCGTAAGTCTAAGGCCACTAAATTTTGTACTCGAAAGAAGCCAAACACAAAGCCTCCAATTAACCAATTGGACAAGATCGTTGAAATCAATTGTCTTACCTTCAAAGACTTTTAAATTTCTTTCTTTCCAAATGGTCCATAAGATGGCAGCTGATAGAGTATTCTAAGTCAGATTCAACCTTGGAGAAAGCCTAGAAATAAACCACAATGCCAATGACCCAGCACAAGTTCGATCAAATACCCAGGACACCTTAAAAGATTTGTAAAGTGAGACCAAAGACGACGAGGAAATGGGCAGCTTAAAAACAGATGGTCAACATCTTCCTCCTCAGTCTCGCAAATTGGGTAAATGGGGTCTTCCTCCTAGTAGAATAAGCCTCTCCTTTTGAGTTCTGATCTCGATAAAATTCTGCCTCTAAGAGCACACCAAACAAATATTTGAACTCTAAGTGGAGCAGAGCCTTTCTAGGCAAGATTGATTTTTCGTGCCTCGTTGAATTGCCGATATAAGACCAGATCTGCCAAAACTTTAACCGAGTAAAAGCCTGAAGAGTCCCTAGTCTAAACCAACTCATCTTCCTTAGAGGTGAAACTCGGGTTGGTTTTGGCCCGAACCCGCATGACCCAACCCGAAAATCATGCGGGTCGGGTTATGAAAGTCGGGTCCGCTGGTCGGGTCGAGTTGAGAAGTCAGAAACCCACATTGAATTCGGGTCGCGTTGGGTTGAGAGATTTTTAAGTTAATCCGACACGACCCGATCAAACTCAACCCGACCCAGTAAAAAGTAGGCTAAAGTAGGTTCAAAATGAGGGTCGAGTCTGGTTTCGGGTTGAGTCGGGTTATAATTCGGGTCGGGTCGGGATCGGATCGGGTTCTATATATTAGTAACTCGGGCCGGGCTAGATTTTAAAAAACCCGACCCGGCCCGGTCCGATTTCAGCCTTAATCTTCCTCCATTGGTGAGATGGGGAATTCCCCTAATTGACTTAAGAGATCCCTTTTGTTGTCTTTTTCAAGCCCTTAACTCCCTTTTGAAATCCAAATGCCAATAAATTAATTGTCCTTCAACTTTGTAGCTCTCCTGAACAAGCATTCCCTTATTCCTTGAAATCCTATACAATCTTGGGAAAACATCTTTTAAAGGTGTCTCTCCTAGCCAAAGATCTTTCCAAAACAAAGACTTGTCCCCTTTTCCAACCAGAAGTCTAGTGTTGACCCTAGATAGTCTTCCTGCCTCCTCCTCATTTTGTCTTAATTTCCACCAAGAACGTAAAATCGGGGACCCTTTCTTTTCAGCATTATCACTAAGAAACCAACCCGTTGACGACTCCACGCCATATCTAGCTGACAAGACTCGAGCCCATTAAGCGTCTCTTTCTTTTCCAAATCTCCAAGTCCATTTGCATAATAATGCTTGATTTCTCAGCCTCAAGGGAGCTAAGCCAAGACCACCCAAAGATTTGGGTTTGGTGATATTAGACCAGGCAACTAAGTGGACCATCTTTTTCGAAACTTTGTCACCCCACGGAAAGTTTCTGAAAAGCTGCTCAACTCTTCTCGCAACCCCTATTGGCATTTCAAAAAGAGATAAAATTCTTCTTTTTGAATTATAACATTGAAATGTTATTAATAATGAAACAGATAAGGCAAAAAGGTGTTGCACCTAAAGTGAGTGCTAATGTTGTAAAAATCAAATTGTATCGTAAAAACATTATATATCTTGAACTGCAAATCGTGTATTATAAATCGTAGAATCGTAAGATTCATAGGTGTTTTCCTTCTAAAATATTTAATATATGAAATCATGTAACATATATCAAAAAGGTAATAATATGAACAATTCTCCAACTTTCTTTTAATTAAGTGAATATTATATAATTAGTTCATTGGAGCTCAAATTTCAATGCTCCAAGCCCAAAAAGTATAAGACCAATATATAATCCAAGTATACTATGAAAAATCAATAATGAACTAAAAAGCTCCAAAAAATTTAAAATGACTTAAATGCCCAACGACTTAAGCCTTAAAAACCACCAAAACAAAAGGTTTCATACTTTCACATCCCTAATAACCCCATACTACTGTTATTTTTAGGAATCGTAAACTTGTTAATAGATATAAATCGTTTCTCTTGTCATATCGTATGAATCATAAGATACGAATTGGGTATCGTAAGATTCTAACAACAATGAGTGCAACACCACCATAAAATAGAATATATCAAGACAATCTTTTACATCGAAGCACTCATCATTGAAATCCCATTGAAAATCCAAATACAGGTACTCCCTGGAAACTCCATTCTCAGCCAAGAAATTACCCACCCCATTTGCTGAATGCCTCGAAGGAGAGAAGGAAACCTCTAAACTATTTAAGATCTACTTAATATTTCTAAATACTGAGATGAGCTTCCAAGAAGGTATTTTTTTCTCCCAAAGCCCAATGCAGAGCATTGATTGAGGACAGATATTAAGCTCATTTAGATGAGAGATGAATCTTGTTTAACATCCATCTAGAGCTACTAGATTAGAAATCCTATTGAGGAGTAATTCCCTACATAGATGGGTTTTTTCTTCTTCTTTTTTCCCATTTTTTGAAAGGTTCCCTACATAGTTGGACTTGTCAATCAATTCTGCCTCATTAGAATTTTAGGGGTCATTTGGATGCAGAGAAATCCCACGAAATGGGCAGAACTCTGTACAGTCAGTCGTTTGGGTCTGCCAATTCCTGGAAATAGCATAAGATGGAAGAATCCAAGACCTCACAGATTTCTCAGAAATGGTTGCCACATTTCATCAAATGACGGAAGGCCTGGAATTCCCTCTATTTTCCTTACATGGCCAAGGACATACAAATGACTCAGAACCACTGTCTTTTTCTCCTTCTCCTTCTCCTTCATCCTCTTCCTTTTCTGTCCACTATGCAGTCTTTCAACTGAAGATAGGTTTCTAGGTTGCCTCTGCTTATGGGGCTGGGTTGGGGGATGATGAAACAGTTACATAAGACTTTTTTAATTAAAATTTAAGACTAATTTCCTTTATTGAATGCAAATAAAACTCTAGATTATCAAATTTCAAGAATTAGATCTATCTTTCTAACCACTTGACATAAAACTACAAAATAAATGGTCAGAATTGAAAAACAAAATTCTATTTAAAAAAAATAGATTATGACTACTCACCTTACAAGCTTATGTCGAAATAAAGACCCTTCTGATTGAGCTAGTTTTTTATAGTTTCATGGATCTAGAAGCTTAATTTTATTTGGTTACAACATATTAGTTAAGCTCATTTTACTAGTTATTGGTCTAAAATTTAAGTACAACAAATGATAACCGAAATATATGTGAGACCCATTTTGTTTTAATATGATGAGCTTGTTTAAAATTTCTATCCTTAAATGTGGGTCCTACCAAGATCACTTTGCTTAGATCAAATGAAACTATATTTTGTAAATCCCAAAATTTAACCACTTCAAATAGTTTCTCTAACCTAAACTTGTGGTTATGGTTTGGTTAACCTGATCAAAGTGATTTTTAGTAGACCCACTTTTCAAGCATAGACTTCTTATTATGTCCACCATCGTTAGTGTGCACCACAAAGAAGTGCACACTATTTTCCCTTACCCCAAAGTTTTGAGGGGAAAAAAAATTATTTTTTTTTTTGAAAAGAAATTTTTTATATTAAGTTGGCTAAATACTTAAAACCCTGATCTTATATATATCTTTTTGTTATATATTTTGACTAAGGCCCTACACATTTAGTTGTGAAGTGTGTTTTAACTCTTGTGGAGTTATTAGTTATTTTTCATGTTAGTGTATTTTGAACAATTACAAATTTAAAAGCAATTGTTTTATAATTTAATATGATTAGCTTAAATATGTAGAATAATCGAACATTTAGTTGTTAAAAAGTCTTCAAAAACTTTGACCAATCAATTTCAAGAAATCATATCCTAAAAACATTTTTACATTTTCTGTAAATACAATTTCAGCATCCAAATAGGCTTTCAGCATTTTCATGAACTGACTTCTCATAAGGAATTCATTGTAAATCTACTTTCCTGTTATACAAGGAAATACATGTACTGCCTTTCAACTGAATTCGCTAAAGCCAAATGACCCCTTAGATTTTAATGAGGCAGAAATGATGGATACCAAGGAAGCTTTGAGAAATTTTAAAGAAGAGTTTCATGGCCATGTCATCATCAAACAGAAGACATAGAAGGTGATTCACGTGATGCAATTGGCTGGCTTTCAAACTGTTTGGGTAAGCCATGAAGGATGGCTCCTTTGGCATCAGCTACAAGGAACTCTAGAAACTCTTTGTTAATGTCTTCCAATAAGAATTGAGAGAAGTGGCAATGAGAAACTGATAACCTTGGAAAGATGGATGTGGACAAAGATTCATAATTATTTGGTAATGAAGCTCCTTTTCTGCTCATGTTTTTTCATTTATGTCATTCAGTTTATACCTTGTCAGAGAGAGAGCATTCATTCTTTGTAAAGTTTTATAGTTCTTTTCTTCAATAAAAATAATCATCATCAAAGCCATTGCCCCTTATATTTGGAGTTGCCTTCTTTCTTCTTCTTTTTCTTTGAAGAAGAAGTATTTGCAGTTGCCTTCTATGCTTCAATATCATTTTCATCATCTATGATACGGACCCACATAAGATGAGGAGCCCAGGAATTTAGCACGTCCTTGAGGCAGGGGACTTCTGCAGGTGCAGCAAGGGATGGCAATATTGGGGATGTGAAAATAGTGCATGCAACACCTCTGTAGGCAGTAGTGGGTAGTTACTGAAGGGTAGTTCTGCAGTTAGGCCATTTTATTAACAGTTCTGATTTATGTAAATATGGAAGAAGAAAGGGAGGGAGAAAGATTGAAAAAATAATGAAACTGTGGTCCGTTTCAGACCTGCAAGGTAACACCTTCCTAATTCTGCATCTTTTCCTCCTCTGATTTAAACACCATTTTAATTTCTGAATTTTTTTCTTCCTCAGATCCTATCAATCTAAAAGAGAGAAGAAAACCAATGGCATGCAGGCGGTTGAGTAAGATTCAATACACCAATTCATGTTTATTTTACCCACTATAGTGACTGCATTTGATCTCAAATGACATTAAATAGAGATACGCCACCTCTTGGTATGATGGAACCACTCCCCGCTCTCGTGATGAGCGTCTTAGCTCCACATTCTCCAGGTTTGTCTTTGATTTTGGTTTCACATGAGACACCTATACCAGAAGAGACAACAAAAAGGACCACAATTTTAAAAATATATTAAAAAAATCTATGATATAGAAACTTGTAAACATAAATCATGATGCTGCATGTGGGGAAAAAACATGTTTCAATAAAGAATTATCTTTTTTGGGTGATAAAGAAACAATCTTTATTCAATCAGCTATTTGGTCAAAAAATCCAATGGAAAAGCTTGACAGAGTTAATCAATTCCTGTTGAATGATTATAAGAAATACATGAGAATTTGGAGAATAAGTCCTGGGAAAATAAACCATTAGATCTTATGGCCATCCAAAAGATGGAGGCTGTTACATGCCCAAACTGGAGTTTTTTTAATATTTCAGCCACACTGTACATTGAAATATATGATGTGAATTTCAATTCGCACAAACAAGCATTCCATTGAAATCATGAGACAGTCTTTTCATCTTGCCCCAGCTCAATACCATGAATGATGTCGATTTCTTCTTCTTTTTTAATATAAATTACGTTGATCATTATTTTGAACTGATAGAAAAACATTTTAAAATGCAGGGGGAAACATTTAGTCTAGTTTCTGGTTTCTGTGCCCAGCCCAAAAGCATATTGGTATTCAAAATCATCATTTGTATCAAAAAACTCAAATATGTGCAGTTCAAGGATTCAACAAAACACAACACAAAATAACCTCATATAATTAATAGTCCCAAGTCCCATTTGGGATTTGCATTCACATCATAAAACAGTCATAACAACAGTACACTGGAATTTCTCCATAGCTTCAAAATGAGAATAAATTCAAGCTTACCTCCGACTTTTTCTCAAGATTCCTTGCCTCTGAGAGGCTTTGGGAAAGCTTCAAAATTCCAAAATCCTATAACAAAGAAGTACAAGTCAGTAATTCAACAAATAAAACTGCCTGAATGTGCACCTAACAACAAATATACATTCACGTCCATATAACTTAAGTAAATAATGGTTCTTATCTTTTCAATAAACCATCATCTTTTAAAAAGGAATTTAGAAATGAAACCATGAGCTCATCCTTGGTTAATTGAGATTTTTGCATACCTGACACTTCATCTATATATCCAACTTTAGATCAAATGATATGTGGATTTTGGTTTCAATTTCATAATTCACAAATGATTTAAAAGAAAAAAAAAAAAAGATAATAAAATCATTGTATCATTAAATTGGGTTGAATTAGTCAAGGCACAAAGGGGTCTTGAAGCCCAACACACAAGATGCACATCTAGGCAAGAGTCTACTTTTGTTGGGCATAATACATATTTTAAAGCATATCACCATCATTGAACCATTTATCCCATGAATCAAAGAAAGGGGGTGCAACTCAAGTACTTCCAAAGAAGTCACTCATCCTAGAGCTGCTCTAGCCCAAAGCACGCTTGACTTCAGTGTTCTAACATATTTTAAAATGTATGTTAAAAAAATATCATTAAATCTAGTGCATTAGTGCTGGCATATTTTAAAATATATGTTAAAAAATATATAATATAACCATGTAGAGAAATAAAATATCATTTTGATATTAACAAGAGTAGAAACCACATATAAGGCCTTAGCCTCAATCATGCCTTTGGCAAGGGGCCTGGAGTCTAGGCATAATAGGTGAGGAACCAAAGTTCGCACCTTTGACTACCATGAGTCCAATAGAGCTAGTTGCATTAAAACACAATAATGATGAATATATATATATATATATATATATATATATATATATATATATATATATATATATATATATATATATATATATATATATATATATAGAGAGAGAGAGAGAGAGATAGATATAGAGATAGAGAGAGAGAGAGGAATCACCAATCCAAAGTCTCTTATCCATTTCGTTACTCACAAACACACACAATGTGTTGTGGGTTAAATAGAATAACAGCTCCAGTTGTCAGATTACAGGCACACCAAAAAGCAGCTTGATAGGGTTAGTTCCAAAAGAAAATCACCTAGGCATGGCTTTCGAGGCATCAAAGACAACAGCAAACAAGTGTAAAACTATATCAACTTATCATTCAAAAAAAAACTTTATCAACTTGAAATCCAGCAATGGTTTAGAGTAGGTAAAGAAGATCCAATGCAACCGTGTGTATGTAGAGTGGCAAAGGGAAGTTGGGTTTGCAAACAGGACCCAATGTTTGATGTCACCATGAGGTCTGAATATGGATTTCATATTGGCAAAGAATTGCAGGAGAAGATGTGCACGTATCTGAAGTGGAATTTCATCAAAGTTGTCCAGGAATGCAAGGATAAAATGAAAGAAAACCCAATGTTAACTTCATTTCCATATTATTTTTTAGAAGCCATTTTCTTGGACGCATGCACAAGTGGGTTTCCAATAAAGGAGGGAAACCCATGCAAAAAAATAAAGATGGAAATTCCTGATATTGAGAGAAACCCTGTTTTTTTTTTTCAAAAAAAAAAAACCCAGAACTCCTCTTTTCGGATGTTGAAGTAGATGAAAGATACCACACATCATTTTCAGAGAAACTGAAAAGAAACCTCCAAACAAGTTAATATGCATTTCTCGTGAGTGCAAGAGAAAGTATTTCAATCCAAATCAGATTTCATGCAACATATGTTTGCCCCAAATGGATTCCATAAAAAGAAAGAAAGATAGAGAAGTAGAGAGAGTGAGAGAGAGAACCTGAAATCTCTGGAGATTTTGTTGGACCCTCTGCTTGCGAGCTTCTTCATAGGAGTTGCTGTTGTTGCTGCTATTGCTTGTGGTGGTGTTGCCGTTGTGATCGGTGGGTCTGTTTCGAATTCGGGCCATGAAGAGAAAAAATTATGAAATGAAATGAATCAACTCAACCTGGTTTCATTCCACTTGATGGGCGGGAAACGCCTTTGGCCTTTCCTTTTCACATTCTATGATTTTAAATGTTTCTCTCGTTTTGTTTCTTACATTTTCATCGCTCCTCTCAACTCTCATACAAACATACCCTTTGGCTTTGATGTTTGAAAGAGAGAGAAAACCTAACTTGGCTGCTCTTCCCTCGCCTCTTTTCTCTTTCCCTCTCTTTTGATTTTTGAGGAGCCTCCAACGTGTTTTACTTTAAATTATTTCACGATTTTACATTCGGTATGATACGATTTATTTTACTTCTATTATAATCATACTTTAGCTATAAACAAATAAAATTTTGAGATTAGAAAATGAGTTTTGTGATTGTTACAATTTCTACACAAGGTTAATTTAAGTTTGATCTAGAACAACCTTCCAAATGATCAATGAAAAGCTTAAAGGAACAATCTTTTCAAATGGAGGAGATTCTTGTAAAACAAATTACAACAACTATTACAATAAATGTAGTTCAATCAATATCAACCAACGAAAAACTCAAAGAAAATATCAAATGAAGGAAGTTGATGTAGAACAAATTACAATAATTATTAACAATAAATTCAAAGGGGTTGTAATGATGATCATGAATCCACTATAGAAAATGGGAGTTCTTAGTTCGATTCTCACTTTCTCCTAAAATTCCATTATTTGTAGAATTACTCAATTTAAGTGAATAAAGAAGCGTGTACATTTCTTGAAAATTAGTTAGTACTCTAAGAGATTTAAATATCTTAATCATAAAAAAGACTATTAACGATAAAATGTTGCTCAAATGATTTAGAGGAAAAAATATTATAATATATAGGACAAAAACACTAAAATAAGACAATTATATCTAATATGATCAACTTCATCCATTTTTAGCAATGAGATGTGTCCACAAAATGTGACCAAGAAGTATAAAAACCTATATTATTGAAGAAAAAAGAAACCATGTATAGAGAGAAGAAGCTAGTGAGTGTGTTAGCACATTAAAGAAAAAAAAATGGCAGAATAGTTTAATTCTGTTACAATGAGACTTGTCTTTCAATTTCCCATTACTAATGATGAGGATTGATTGTAGTAGCCTTAGCCTGGTGGGTGGTTGTCACATGGATATTTGTGCTTGTTGTTTTCACCTCATTATTCCTTCCCCCAGAGTTCTTCATGGTCATTGTATAATTTCACTGCAGAGATCATTTAATGAATCATGATTATTTAAAAAGGTTAAAAATATATCCAAAATAAAATATTACAATTTAATATTTGATTTGATGAATTTTAAAAATTTGACCTATTCTTACAATATTAGTATTGAAAAAACAGAAAAATCCTGTAAAAAATAGACTAAAAATAGGAAAAGATATTTCAAAAATGTATTTGGTAAAGATTGAAGGATTTGCTTTAATTTCATCATATTATTGTGTAAAAATATAGAAAATTTGTGAAAAAGGACAAAAAATAGAAAAAAAAATTAATGAATTTGAAGAATTTGACCCAAATTTTTTATATTAGTATCAAAAAATAGAAAATTTTGTGAAAAAATTGTGAGTGGCACCGAGTGTGTGTTTCTTGCAATTTGGAAAGAGAGGAATACTTGAAAGAGAATTTTTATAGCTTAGGATTTTTTTAATTATTTAATAAGCATTTCAACCCCTTTCTCCTAATTTATAACTTTCTATTTTGCTTATTTTCTTTCCCATACTTAAGGTTTTGATAAGTATATATTACCAAAAATTATCTTCATAATCAATTAAGCTGTACTTTTTAGATCTACAAAATTCATCTCTATAATCAATTAAGCTGAAATATTTTTATTCTACAAAATTTTAAAATTTCAAATCATTTTTTAATCCCTAAAATTTTATCATTTCAAGCTTACAACTTGATTAATCAGATTAAAATGATTGGCGCGTGAACTTCATATTTAAATATAAACTTTTCAAATAAACCCATCGCCTAAATAATGCTGCAAATGGTAAGTATATCACCTTTTCCATCTTTGGAGTAGTACGAGTGCTCTGATTACATGCTTATGTTATATTAAATTTTTCTAAATATATTCTTGAATTCTACTTTTATCAGTATTTATTAATGAGTAAATCTTTTGACTGAATATCTTTTTAATTACCAATCAATATAGTTTTTCGTATCAACTTCAAAATATATAGCAAGCACAATTCCGTATACATATAATAGCTACTGTTGTATTATTAATAACTCTTTGGGAGACTAACGAGTTTCATTTTTTTTTTTCGAGCGGTAACAAATATAGATTTATAAGAGAACAAGAAAAAGGATGCAGGCATCGATGGATCTTAGAGATTAAGACCGAAAGAAAACCAAACAGAGAGAAGAAGGAAAAGAGAGAATAGAACCCACACCAAAACTAGATATACCAAAAGCACAAGAAATCACCCCAAATTTGCTAGAAGACTAGCAACGCTGATTGCACAACACCAGGCTCACCAGAGAGAGATTATAAAAAAAACCGACTCCCATGAAAGTCATCCAAACACCACGAAGATGAACATCAACCTCTCCTTTAATTCAGGCTACAGAGACCCCAATCAATAAGACCCCAAAAAAACTTAATTAGGGCCATTATTTGGACACCCGTCGAAATCCTACTCGCTTACATAGTCTAACCCGTTGAATACAAAGAACAGGAATAGCAACTCTTTTTCTTTTGGAAGGAATGGGAATCGAAGATCTGTCCTTAATTTCAGCCGCCTGAATATCAGAGGGAGCTAGGTCGCTATTAATAAAATTGATCCCCAACTAAAAGACTAGCAAGTTTCATTAGCACTAAAGAGTTTATTAGAGATAAACTGTGATTTACCTATTGTGGGTCCACTACTTACATCAAATCCATACTGGATAAATTCCATAATAAAATTCAACTAGATAGGTCATTTCTAATAATCTACTATACAAATTGATGATTGTAATGCTTTTATTTTGTTCTATTTCATGACATTAGATTGGAGATTGTAGATTTCATAGAGAAAATTTGGTGCATAACCTTTCTCTTTCTATTTTTTCTAAGATATCGAACGTGTATTTTTTTTCTAAATAAAAAAATTCAAAAGCATACTTGTTTTTTTTTTTAATTTTTGAAAATTAAAAAATAAAAATTTTGACCCAATATGGACAAATATCAACCTGGGTCCACTATCAATATGGAGCTTTTTTTTTTTTTTTAAATGATAATCTTAAATATTCACTGATATATCAGTCATGATATGGTTACCGTACAACTTGATACATATCGTATTAGCTGATATTTGAACTGCTGGTTGAGAAGTTTAGCGAATTTTTTTTGTAATATCAATATTTTACATAGTGAGTTTTTCCGTAGATTTTCCCATGGCATTCCCTTCATCCTAGAGTCTTTTCTATGTTAAAATTGGTGCCTCTTATATGGTGTGTGACTCGTGTACTTTTTGCATTTGCCTTTCACTTATTTTATCTTTTGATTAAGACATGGAGGGAGACAACAACATTAGGAGAAAAGAATGACAACTGGAGGTGGGGCTCACTATCCCATCAACATTAGGAGAAAAGAAAAGAGCACTGTAGATATTCTTATAGACAAAATCGCCTTCAATAGAATTAAAAGAAAACTTCAATAGAGTTGATTTTCTTTATATTGGTTCATTAGTATCCTCCACCAACATTCTACAATTTTTGTAACGATCCGTCCCGCTAACATAATATTGTTCGCTTTGGGCCTACACACGGACCCGCATGGCTTTACTTTGGCGAGCCAACCCACTTTTACTTCCAAAGGTCTTGTGCTAGAAGGAGAAAGACTACTAGTTATATACCAGAGAATTTCCAATACCACTAGCAATGTGGGACTTTTTGGGACATGGTATTACAATCTAACCCCCTTAAAGTTAGAACCGTCCCCAGCTCTACGCACACAACAACCAAACCCACACCCTCAGGCAGAGAGTTGAACCATTCTCTGATACCATTTGTAACGACCTGTCCTGCTAGCACAATATTGTCCGCTTTGGGCCTACACACAGACCCGCACGACTTTGCTTTGGCGAGCCAACTCACTGTTTCTCCCAAAAAGCCTTGTGTTAGAAAGAAGAAGGCTAATACTTATATACCAAAGAATTTCCAATAAACAGTAAAATCAAACATTTCTCATGAATTATAAAATTTCGACTAGACGATTTACTGTTCATACAAATTTCGGCGAATCGATTTACTATTTATACGAAGAGTTGGTGAGCCGATTTTACTCTTCATGCGAAAGATAAAATCGAAAATCCACTAATTCCCGTGCCTGATTACATAAAAAACCCGTGAGAAGATCGCTACCCTATTTTTTTATACTACTCGTGATTGAATAAATGCAAACAACCAATATAGATAGCATGTTTTTTATTATGTATACTTAGTGTAGCTATAAGACACACTAATCATATTAGAAGAAAAGTAGTTTTTTATCTAACTAATACCAAAATTCAGCTCATGCAAAGTTTTTGAGATAGATAAATGATCATATGCAATAAATCTAACAATAGTATCGTCGTTTTACATCTCCACCACCTATTTGATGTACTCAATGGGCAGTGAAGATACAATGCACCGCTATATTACTCTTAGGTCTCCTGTATATGATCATTCCTGTATTGTATAAACAGATGATTGGACTTTAAACTCTTATAAACAATAAACTTTAATCTCTATTCAGTACAAGCTGCTAAGAATGGTTTACACCGGCAAAGACTACAATCCAAATAAGGCCAATAGCAGCAACATATGGTTTGACTTAGTTTGGCAAAGCAGTCCAAAGGTGTCGTCCCACCGACTCATCAACATCATCATCAAAGCATTTATCCCATTAAATGCACCCACAAACAGACAGAATAGTAAATCCCTGTCCTTGGTAAGAAGACACCGAGAGTGTTCGGCATGTGAGAAAGCCCTCCTAACTGCCTTTTAAGTTTTGAACACTACTATGCTTGGTAGTAACCTGAAATATACTGGCCTCTGAATCATCAATACATATTCCATTTTAATGTCTACAATTCATAGGCTCTATATTTTCCATTTTTTCCAGTATGATGTAACTTAAGATTGTACACAACTAACTCAAATATTTGACAAAACTAAAGTTCTTTTTTTTTTCCTTTTACATAAAATTTTCTCTCAGAACTCCAGATTCATCTGAGCGTGTTACCACATGAATGCCAGCCAAGTGTGAGCTCCACTTGATGTATCCTGGGGCAACTTTCCATCTCTCTACCTTATGTGACAGCCTCCGGGGCAGAGTTGCAGTATGGTGTGTGCAAGCAAACTAGCCGGGTGCATGTGAGACAAACAAAAGCAAACCCCATCCCCATAGCAAGGCCGTAAAGACACTTCCGTCTATCGACCTTCCAAGCCCGCATTATTATGCTCCCAAAGCTAGGGAGCAATGTCCCACATGCAAATACCATCAAATAATCAAGCCATCTATAGTCGATGCCTGCAAGTATTGCCCCAATTGCTGAGACTGGACCCGCAAAGCCTGTAAGTGTTGCAGCTGCAAGTGCCCCACGCCAACTATCTGTTGCACCAAGGATGCAGCTAGCTACGGCTGCCCCCCGAGGGAGCCCATGCAGAGAAACAGGTAGGACCATGTGACGGCCAAGATCATATGCTTTTGGTGCAGCAACTCCAAGTGCAAGGCCCTCTGCCAACGCTTGCAAGGCAATGGCTCCACATGCCAAGAATGACTGAAGGGCAACAGAGCTAACTGAAAAATTTGACGACAATAAGTCATTGACGGAAGCCTTCTTACGGCTTGTAGCCCTCAAGATGCCTGAGGTTGAAATGTGGAAGAAGGCAGAGCCTGCAGCTAACAGCAATGAGAAAGTGAAGAACCCCATTTTTGCAGACACAAGTAGCTGAAGGGGTCGCCAAGCTGCAAGGACAAAGGCTATGCCCGAAGCAACACCTGTTAGAAGAGAGTGCTGGAAATGCAAGGCAAGGGCAACAACAAGAAGAAAGACGCCACCAAGAAATGGCCCAAGACCAAAAAGTAGCGAAACCACGAAGCCAGAAGCATCCTCAGAGCTGCAATACAAAACCAACAGAATTTTTTTATGGGAATTCAAATTGTGCTCATGTGTGCCTGTGCACTTGTGTATTTATGTTAGGGTACAATATTAAAAGAGGTGTCAGATTCGGCATTATTTATATTGGCTGAGGTTTTTTTAATGGATTAGCAGCTATTTATTCTTAGAAAAAAAACCCTTACAAATTCAATGGCAAAGTTTCCAGATGGACCACCAGATGTTGCTGTTCTGTACTTCTGCTTGAATAAGGGGGATACACCAACCACACTTAAATTTTATTTGCCAGGAAGATGTTAATAGGTACCATTTTGGATCTGTTAATAAAGATGACTTTGAAAACCCACCGAAGTAACCCATCTCCAAGGACATGTGATGGATGCTATAAGTATATAAAGAACTAAATTTAAACATTCAAATAAAGAAAAGTTGAAATAAAATAAGCGATGTGGAGAACGAAAAAGTCTATGAACATAAGGACCAAATGGTAGTCTAATCATGGTATACACAAACCCCACTTCTTGTACAATTGGGAACTATTCATTCATTAATGAGGTTTAAGTGTCTAGTTACTTTAAAGGCATAGTTAAATTCCTTCATATGAGTGGCTGACATAGCTGCAGACCTTTTGCCATAGTAATATTAGAGAACAAAGAAATAAAAAAACTTGGTTTTCTGTTTTCTTATTTCAATGGTAAAACAATGGGTTTCTTCCTCACAACAACAACAATTATTATTTGTACAAAAAAAATGCCCTTTTTTAATTTTTTGAGATGTGAAAAGTAGGATTTTTTTTTGAAAGGTTAGATGTGAAAAGTATGTTCCCGAATGGAAAACAGGAAATACATAAGCAAGAAAGAAACACAAGCAGAAAAGAGAGATCTGACATTTGAAAATGTCATAAAAAGGGCAACACTTGCCTGTATGCATGACTAAAAGTCTGAAGCACCGTACTGAGAGTTTCCATAAATGCGACAGCAAGAGTAGCAGCAGATGCAACTTGGGATGGTGAGGCTTCCTGAAAAGTACAGAATCAAGACATATCATACATCCATGATGCATCAGGAATAGTAATGGATAATTTATGTCTCTTGAATAAACAGGAGATACTCGAGCTGGCCCAGCTGTATTTCTGCCAGTGGAAGTGTGAAATTGAATTTTGAGATCGACCTCACTCAGTCGAGGATTGGGTCAGGCAAGGTTTGGGGGTTGTATATCTCGGCTTGATTCAGGCTTTAAACAAAAAGGCCTGAGCCTGTTCCAAATTAAAAACAAAGTTTTTTAGAGCCCAAACACAAACCTGATCCCAGGTTTCACACGCTTTTTGATGGGCTTGGACTCCCACTCCAAGTTTCACAACAATACAATCACAATTGTAAGGATGCAGTTCATGGAAAGTTAACATGAGCTAATGCTCTGTCTGGATGAATGGAAACGAAGCATTTTCCTAGAAAATGAACATTGTTCAATACAAAAGAAAGTTAAAACCATTTCCATTTGTAGTTTTAGAATTTAGAAAGCAATTATTGTAACGACCCGTCCCGCTAGCACAATATTGTCCGCTTTAGACCCACACACACAGGCCCGCACGGCTTTGCTTTGGCAAGTCAACCTACTGTTGCTCCAAAAAAACCTTGTGCTAGAAGGAGGAAGGCTACCACTTATATACCAGGGAATTTCCAATGCAACTAGAAATGTGAGACTTTTTTCTCCATAAACACGCTCCACATTATAGACTCCTTCTGGGGCGGGGTATTACAATCTACCCCACAAAAGTCAGAGCCGTCCACGGCTCTACACACACAAGAACCAAACTTATACTCTTAAGCAGAGAGTTGAACCATGCTCGGATACCATTTGTAACAACTCATCCCGCTAGCACAATATTATCTGTTATAGACCCACACACAGGCCCGCACGGCTTTACTTTGGCCAACCAACCCACTATTGCTCCTAAAAGACCTTATGCTAGAAGGAGTTAGGCTACCACTTATATACTAGGGAATTTCCAATGCAACTAGCAATGTGAGACTTTTTCTCTATAGACACGCTCCACATTATAGACCCCCTCTGGGGCGGGGTATTACAATTATTTCCCAATCAGGTACTATACATGCTATGCATCCAATGCCTATAAATGTCTCATAAGCACAGGCAGAGATGTTGCTTAGCAGTTACCATGTGCATTTCAGGTTTGAGAAGAAATGCACAGTACTGATTTTTTATAGATAGGAAAGCAAAGCATGGTTTCTATCTTCAGTTGCAACACGAGAAAAATGAAAATGGAGACTGTCCTAGTACTGTTCCAGCGTACAGGAGTATATATTTATTTATTCATTTTTATTTTGAGATGCGGAGTATAAATTTATGTTAACCCCACAAAAAGGGCATACAAAATTCAAAGGTAGGAATGGTCAAACAAATTCAAACCACCTTTCATTACCTTAAATGCATCTGGGAGGACCTCTGCAATTACCATCCAGATCATGCACCCAGCAGCAAAGCCAGTACAGAATGGCAAGAACTTGTGGAATGCATCCGCACAAATGAAGGAGGGAACAGCAACAATGGGCTACAATGATAAAAGCAGGTTTCCATCAAAAGAACAAGTACAAAATGCCATTAATTTGTTGAACATATGCCCATAATGCATTGATCTGGACAATTGATTTATAGGACACTTATTCGAAAGTATACTACAGCCAAAAATCACATCAAAATATCCTAATCATTTTCAGAACTTTTTTTTTTTTTGGGAAAAGAAAACAGAATTAATTTCATTGATGCCAAAAAGTATTCAATAAAATAAGATAGCCTTGTATAAGAGAGTTATATATGACCCTACTCGCCTATAATATAAGTAGATCACAACATGTGAAGGAGAGTAAGTTCCAAGTGGAAAAAGTAAGCCCCACTTCCCGTATATCACCTGTAGGAACCATTTTACAGTATTTCCACTACCGGGTTCCGCTTTCGTACTCCAATCTTTGCCAAAAAGTCAGCAGTACTGTTCGCAGATCGACCCACATGTCTGAAGATGACACCTTTGCCTCTACTCGTCCTCCTGATGTCTCATGACAGGTTGACCAAATCTCCAAAGGGGGTTCTTTCTATCCGTAACCCATGCAATAGCATTCACCGAGTTACCCTCAATAACAAGGTTACCGTTCCTGTATCTAGACCACAGATGGATTGCCCTCCTAATTGCTAACAAGTCCGCCTCGTTTGACTCCATGACCCCCATAGGTTCTAAGAACGCTAATAACACTATCGTCATAAACTACACCCCCTATCCCGATCAGTCCCGGCTTACCCCTAGCTGCACCATCTACATTAAACTTGAAAAATCCTATCTCTAGTTTGGACCAAGTTGAAATGGTCGTCTTGCTCCTATGCCTCCCCTCATGCATCCCTCCCATGATAAGTAAAAATGCTTTGGAGAGCACCCAATGGAGTCTCTACAAAGTGAAAGCTAGCCTACCAGGTTCCACTTAGCTTTTTCGAAAACCTCCCCTATATTTCCAGACTTCCCATCGAAGATCCTACTATTTCTTTCTTTCCATAAGGCCCAAAGGATCGTAGCAAGAATCAATTTCCATGCTACACCTTTTTCCCCTACAAATGGGACCCCTGGCCAATCTGATATAACCCTTTCCACTCTACTGTCTAACACCCACACACAACCCATTAGGCCCAAGAAAGACTGCCATATGCCCACCACATACGAGCATTTGCACATCAAATCATCTTCAGATTCCTCTTCTACCCCACATAAAACACACAAAGATGAAGCTCCTTCTAGTAAGACCCCTTGATGTAGGACAACTAATAGGGTGACCCTAAATGCCTAAATTTAAATAAAAATAATGCATCCTAAAATCTAATATGGCTGAAATTAATTAATCAATTAATAACGGCAACAAGAAAAGGTGTAAAACAGTAGTAAAAGGGTTAAGAAGGTTGTACAGGTCTAAGATACAGATCTAAAAGTAGTAGCAGATCTAATAGATCTAGGACAGAACTGGGACTGGTCTTTGGGCTGTTTTGGGACAGATCTGGCGCTGAACTAGGACAAGTTTTGGAGTTGTTTCTGGGACAGATTTATGACAGGTTTTGGAGCTGTTTCTGGGACAACAATTCAAGGAGAAGGAAAGGAAAAGAGCGAGGAAGAGTCTGACATCTCATTCAAACTTTAAAGGGAGAGAATCATCTCCTCTATCTTTTCTCGGACGAGAATTATGCGCCAATCTCTCCACCATGGATACGTGCTCTCTGGTCGCATCTGTCTCCATGATCAGTGCACCAATCTCTCCACCTTGGCTACGTGGTCTCTTTGGTCGCATCTGCCTCCAAGAATTCCGAGTTGAGAGGGAGAGAATCAACTCCTCTCCCCTCTCAAATGGGACCACCGTGGAAAGAGGGGTCCTATCTTCATCTTGCTCCTTGTTGTCTCTGGAACCTTAAGAAGTCTTGAGTGGGAGAGAATTAACTCCTCCCTTTCTCAGATGGGACTTCACCGATGGAAAAATGAAGTCTCCCTTCATCTCCTACAACTTCCTCCACTATAAACCCACCTCTTGGGTCGGTCACAGCTCCCTCTAAGTTGGTTCTAACTGTCAAGAACCGCAAGGAACCACCAATAACCGCCATATGCACAATTTGGAAAAACAGAAACCGCCTCGAACTGCTGAAAACTGCTGCCTCGACGTACCAGACGATGTACCAGTCGACTGGTACATCGTCTCGTACCATCCGAGAGTTGTCTGTCTTTACAGACAAGTAGTAGATGATGTACCCGTCGACTAGTACTATTCACAGGCATGTAGATGATGTACCAGTCGACTGGTACATCGACTAGAACAATTCACCGGCTTTTCTTAGCTTCACACAGTCTTTAGTTGATGTATCAGTCGACCGATGGGTCGACTGATAGTCTTTGGATGGATTTTTCTTCACTTTTCTCCATTGTCTTCGGTACTGTATGCATCAAGATCCACCTGGATCAGTTTAAGCTTAGTTAGGTTATAGTTAAGGTCAAATTTTGTACTATAAATAAAGGCCTTGGGTCTCCACTCAAGGCACAATCGAGTTTTGGGTTTTGTAACTTCAAGTTTGAAGTAAAGTAGAGAAAAGGTCTCAAGTTTGGAATAAGTTCCAAGTAAGTTCTCCATTTGAAGCTAAGTTTCGATTGTTGTTTTGAATTAAATTATTGTTTTGTATTTCCATTTACTTCAGCACTTTGAATTAACTTTCGATTTCGGGAAATTTCATTTTCTTTTAATTTAATTCAATCCACTAGAAATTAGTGTTCTTTGGAAACTAGTTCATCAAAGATTGCTAGTAGCGACATCTTTGTGGTAAGGAGCCACTTTGAGTAGTTCAATTTGGTTTGGGAACTACTACCAACAGAAGTTCGTTGGGTCCGAATTGTCTATTTGAACCAAGGACGGTCTTCGACACTACCTTGGTTTACATCATTGGGTATCATGGATATCCACCAATTTGCCACATTGTGAAATTACATAGATTTAATGGTGCTGCATAACAACAAAGAAACCAGGACTTCAATTTTGATGGTGAATAAACAACCCCTTGAATGCATGAAGTATTTTTTATCTACCATAAGCATGTCTTTCGAGATGACCAAACATAACTCAGAAGTTATTATTTCCATGCAGCAATGCTCCAAGCCCAATCAGCACCTAACAAGTTAAAACGTAGCAGGTCATAGTTCTTACTTGTGGTAAAGACGTAATCACACTCCACAACATTGCATTCTGTGGAGAAACCCCTCTTGATGCAAGAACCATACTCACAGCTAATCCTTCTGGAATGTTATGCACAGCAATAGCCAAGGTTACAAGTAGACCCTGAGAAAGTCCTTTGGAACCAGCAAAGGAGACTCCAACACCTGACCCCTCTCCAAAAGAATGTAGAGTCATTATTCCAATAACAAGAACCACCTTACTTGCATCAGCACCTTTTATGTCTAACATGCTTACTTCCCCATATTGTTCAAGAAACTGCAAAGAAATGAGGATGATGGCCATCAGTATGTTGCATCTTGGAAATAAAGACGCCATTTAACCATGAACTTCAATGCAAATCATCTAATTCAGATTGATTAATCAAAAAATCTAGTTGAGACTCACCTAAAATACCTGGCAATGGGTCAGGTCAGGTCTAACCAAACCATTTATCTAAACCCCTGACCTGAATCCAATCCACTTATTACATCGGTTGTCCCTCCCGGATCCATATCCATATTAAAATAAAAGGCGGAACACATCCAAAGCCTTTACCCATTTAGGGCTGATTCGTTTGACATGTAACAAGCATGACTCATTTACCCATTTAAACCCAACTTTTGTTAAAAAGAATATGTCATTTCCAAATTTCGATGCATAAAAAATGTATAAAATATCCACATGTTTTTATTGGCATCAACATGTCTTCTGATGACTTGTGTACATGTCTTCGAATGGATCAAAATGAAATAAATAGGTCAATCAGAATCATTTACAAATTTTTAGCCATTTATTAAATGGGTTGGGTCAAACCAATCCAAATCAAACCTATTATGGTAACCAATGACCCAATTATGACCTGAAAGATCAATTCAAACCCACCTGTTTATAAGTGAGGTTAGATGACTTTGCCAGCTCTAGCCTAAATATGGCAATAGCCACCAATTCACAAATTTAAAATCCAATTAAAATAATGGCGTATCCTCAAGGTTTTCCATGTTTCCACAATTATTTTGCAATTGCGAGCAGTTCTTCTTCTTCCACTTTTTTCTTAAAGCAAAATGGTTGGGGGACTGGTACAAGTGATAGCAGGTGAAGGTTTAAGCAAATAAATGCCCACAATGCTTTCTAAACCAATGTAAATAATAATATTTTATTTTTTCATATTTTTATACAAACTTCCAAATAGCTATCACACATGAGAACACTACATGAAAATAGTTTTTAAGGAAAAAGCTCTAAAATAAATGAAAAAAAGAGTAAGACCACCAAAGTTGAAAATATGTTGAAAGAATACACCACAAGCTACAAGCCACATCAAATAATAATAATAATAATAATTGCACAGTACACCAAATGCACAAACTATATAAAGTTATAACAGCTATATGAAGCCAATCACATAGAACCAGAAAAGGGGAAACGACAAAAGGAGTGACATTTACACAACGCTTCAAAAAACTGGAGCAGCCCAGCAAGTTGAATTGGGTTCAACCAACAATAACCAGTTGTGAACCAGAAATTTGTTCATTCTTTCCTCTTGTTATTTATCTTTCCAAATTTTAACCTCATGATGTGGTCAGAGTCTAAACCAGTCTAAATCACTTGTTAAATTAGTTTGAACCATGGAGGTAAACTCACCCCACTGGTGAGACTCAGTTTGGCACAAAATAAAGATGGGCCATGTGCATGGTACATCTCTCTAAGACGGTCTAACATGGCCCAACTCGGCATACAATTTTTAGGGACACTCTTATTTCTTGAGCAATCATGACGATAATAGGCCTATAGGAGGGCCAAAATATTAATGGAATTAGATTGTACAAAAACCGTCGGTGTATGACCGAGTTGGCCTACCCAGCATCAGTTTATGAAGAAACCAATGCACATCAATTGATGTGCAATCCGTCAACTAAATTTCAACGACTCCAGTTTGTACAGAATTGTCCTATAATATGAATCACTCACCAATCCACTTTTAAAAGCAACTCTCCAATGATAGTTTGCCAACTACCATGAGGACTCAACCAGTGAATGAGACAAGTTGACAAGGTGACTGATGGGTCCACAAAGTGGGCCAATTATTAATTTTTAATATTATTCCTTATATGTATGTTATCATAATAATAATAAGTAGAACATTTTTAATATTAACAATGTTAATATTAATATTATATAATGAATAAAAGGTTAAGAACATCAGCTAAAATAGTTTAGTAAACAAGAAGCGCTGCAGATAAAAAAAAGGCAGAATCACATGAAAATAAGGCAAATTTTACAAAGTTTGACAGAAACCTCATTCAAAAAACAAAGTTGGCATAAACAACAAAATGCAAGTAAATAAAATCATCGAAGTGAAAGGTTCCTGAGTGGTTTGTGCTAAGATATCTCTAAGATCAGGTTGAAAATTCATTGCTTGAGAGAGAGAGCCTTCGAACCTTACCAAGAGAATAAAAAGAATGGAAAGGAAAACAGAGGAAATAACTAGAGTTATCATCACCTTCTTACAGATCCAAATGGAAATGCCTCCACTTAGAATCCCAATCACAACCAAATTGCCACTGCCATAAATCTGTCCTTCCTGTACAAGGTCAAAACTTGCAGCCAACATCACCCCAGCAGCCATCCCATTGCAGACCCCTGCCCACTGTTGCTCCAGCTCCACAAAGAAGAATGGTACAGCACCTAAACCTGTTGCCGCAGCCATAGCAAGAGTAAGCCAGGCAACTGTAGAGACAGAAACCCTACCACTTACAGCTTTCCTATCACTTGACCCACCAAAACCAACCTCAGTACTGGTGCCATCTATGACAGTACTTTCTAAATCTTTATGAGGAGCAGTCCCAATAATTCGTTTGATTTCCTTTTCAGGGTTAGCAACAGAAGAACCAAATAATACTATAAGAACCACCAAAAATAGCAGAATTTGCTTGATCCTTGAAGCCATAGCTTGCTCACATTAAAAAATCCACTTGAGCATGATCTTTAGGAACATACAAGGAAGTACATTGAAACTTAGACTTGCCAAAATTCATCCATTGAGAGGAACCGAATCCATCCCCATCAATATGGACAGTGGTCACAAACCAACAGTGACATGGAGCTCCCAAGTATGCTTGAATATCAGATAATACACCCCTATCCTATCTTCCAGATAGAGCGGATAGAGTCATGGTGTTTCTAGAGTGATGAAAAAAAACAACTAATTCCAAAATCCAGGAGGCAAGAAAATGCCACTTCATTTACAGAATTCAACCTCCAATTGAAATGATCTTTCACCCTCTTTCTTTGGATATGTTCTGGTTGAGATAATCTCCCACACTCACATGAAGTATCTGTTGAGCAAATCTAGCTGTGAACCATGTTGCTCAAAAGGCTAACACAACATCAGCATAAACTATCCTTCAATTTCAGAGAAGTTAACTCCATGACTCATGGGCTTGCACATGCCATCTAATTCTCAGTAGCAAACAACATCTGAAATGAGCAAACATTTTTCTGCATGCAATGATATCAAATGGACCATATATTTCCCCCACCTTGAATTGGCGATGAATTTCAATATCAAGAAGGAAATGATTACTTATAACATCATCTGAATTTGATTCTCTGCAGTAAACAAAATAAAAAAGAAACTCAGATAAAAATGAGCACAGAATATACATACAGAACAAATTACATTAACCTAATGACTTTCATAAAGGAATTAAGTGAAAAACAGATATTCACAGCAATACTTCATAAGTTCATTCTATAGACTATGATGGAGGTCAGATTCAAATAAAAATGAAATTCCATGCATTATAATCAATAAGAGGAATTCACAACAATTCCAAACAAGATAAGCATACAACAGATGTGATTTTATAAATGCTGTTAGGTCCCTAAAAATCTAAAATTGCAGCCAATTGTTCAAGCTTACCCAGCAGAGTTCCAATCATGAAAAAGCATTATCAATAAAATTTAAATGGTAAAATATGCGAAAATGAAAAAGATATCGAAATTTCTGATTGGTAATTGCAGCATAAAACCCTGACATAGTTGTAAACAACAATTCTAGAATAGAATCTGAGGCTCCAATTAGATGTGTGGAAAAGAAAGTACTTCGTAGGAAAATAATAATTTTAACAAAAAAATGGTTAAACCCATTTCCATCTTTAGTTAAAAAATGGTTATTTTCACAATTTCCAAAATCATAACAACATTACTACAAATTAAATTCCAATTATAGACAGCAAATAGACACTTTTCCAACGAACAATTTTTCTGAAAACAACTGATTTTCAGCAGAAAACCACATTTCCCGAATCAGTAACTAAATCCCAGTTTCAAGTGAAGGAAAATTTTGTAAAAGAGAATCTCGATATTAAGTGAGAAGTGCACCTAAAAACCCTAGTTTGACCACTGATGGCTCGTCATACCCTATTTCGGAGAATGGAACAGAAATTCATTTAAAACAAAAAAAAACAAATTCAACCAAATTAGAGGCGGAAAAGGTAAATTTCAAGCCAACCACAAGCCACATTTCACAAACCAGGAAAGAGTTTTATTTATACAAAAATAAATTCCAACTTCAATTCAGGGAGGATTTTGTTAAAGATAAAGACTCGATCTTTATGGAATAATGGTCCTAATTGGACCATTCATTACTTCTCAAAAACCAAAACTTCCAAAATCAGAAGCAAAAAATTCTTTAAACAAAAAAAAAAAGTGTCAACCCAAAGTACAAGAAGAAGAAAAAAAAAGCGATTTTCAAATCAACCACAAAATGACAATTAGAAAAGCCAGAAAGAGAATCTAATTAAATAAAAATTCCAATTTCAGTTCAGAAGAGTCGGACGAAAGATCAAGACTCGATCTTGATCGATAACCATACCTGAAAATCCAAATCTTTTAATCGGTAGCTAAAAACCCTGACTTTCTTCAAAAACCCTAATCAGCGATCAAAACCCAATTCGATCATAGATGGGTCCTAAAGAAAGCCCAAGTTTCCACCCCAAACATAAAAATCCCTGCAAAATCAGATTTCAAGAATCCAACATAGAAAAAGGGGCCAACAAATGGAAAAAAAATACGTAAAATAAGGGAAATAATAACAAAATAATATACTTTTTGTCAGCACCAAGTTTGAGAAAAAAGAGAAACCAGCAATGTGACGGTACGGAGACCACCACATGGGGGTGGAAAAACCGCCTACCTGGGTGGAAACCGATTTCTGTGGTTTCGGCTTTCGAGGGGCAGAAAAGCGGTTTCCCCGACAGAGATTCAAGAGGGAGAAATGCCGGGGCTGGGGGAAGGGTGAACGATGGAATTTGCAGATAGGAATTATAGGGAACCGGATATGGGTAGGTTGACCCGTCTATACCCGAATATCCGCTTATCCAAAGATCCGACCGAAAGGGACATCCGTTTTGTACAGTGTACACCGTTAGTGGGAATTAATTTTCTTTTGAATTTATTTATTTAGAACGGTACAATGACAAGGTTGACATAGTATTAAATATAAATAATGTCATTGGAGCTAATTTTTATTATTTAGATTTAACTTTCAAAATTTTGAATTTCTACTTACTCTATAAAAAATTCAAATTCTCCATTTCACTCCATTGTTTAATGATCACTAACTTTGTAGAGATCTTTAATGATCTTCTCTTCCTCATAAAATAAATTAAATTCAAAACAGTGGTGGATTCTCCTCATCAAGTATTTACTGATAGGAAAAGTGGAGTCATCTCCTCACAAGTCTAAAGTTAATTTTTCGAGGAAAGGAAAGAGAGATTCTCTCTTATTTCTCTTTTTTTTTTCTTAAAATTATAAATAAAATAAGATGCCTATTTTTTTTAATTTACGGTGAGGAATTATTAGAAATCCAATGTAAATTTCAACGGGTGATATCCACTTCTTTTAAGACACACCCAAGGCTAGCCTAATCACAAGTCAAGTTAGTCCGGCGCCTTAGACTTCATTTAAAAAAAGGTCCACTGTTGGTTTTACGTTGAGGATGGGTTTCAGTTTTGGGCTTTACCATTTTGAATTCAAATTTATTTATAGGATAAATTTGAAGGACCTTTCTCTAATTTAATTAAATTGGAGATTTTAAATTGTTGTTTCAGCCCTTGAAACAATATCAGTTTTTTCCATTTTTCCACCTAATCAGATCTAACGCCAACCATTACTTCTGTTAGCCAAACTTACGGTGCAAAATTTTTAATTTCTTTGTCTTTTGATTACTCTATTTATTCTTTTAATTCTTTTGTCTTTTAATTACTTTTTTAATTCAATTATTTATTCTTTTATTTGGTGAATGGTGATTGATACTAAATTGGTAATACCGTAATGGAAATATTAAAACAATAAAGTTTTGAGGTTTTGATATTTAAATATTGGTAGAATAATAATTGCTTACGAACTTGAAATGGTGTTGAAGTGCTAAAAATATATGTTAGAATAATAATTAAAGATATTGTTTGAAATGCCCTATGCACAATGCAGCCGAATGGATAAAGAAGAAGAGTGAGAATATAAATAGTCTCCTATCCAAACTCAATGACAAAATAGAAATGAAGAAATCAGTTTGGGCTTAGTTGGATATTTGAACCAGAGATCTATAAGATTTTTAGATAATTTTTTTATTATATATAATTAAAATTTTAGTTAAATATTACTTATAATAATATTTTAAATATAAAGAAAGTTCCGTTTAGATTTTTTTGTCTTAAACCTCAATTTGTATCTAGCCGGCCTTTGACACATCAAATAAGACATGAGGCCTCAAACCTGACACCTCTCGTTTCTTGAATTACTTGTTGAGTTACACCCATATATACAATATTACTTGTTAAACTACCATAAAAAATCTTTATTTAAAAAACTTTTATCTAAACTAATCTTCAGAAAACTTTCTCCTCTTAGTGCTTCAACAGTTTAAGCAGCTCAATATAAAAGGCCATGATCCTACCCACAGGATTGGATTAGAAGAGGAAAACATGGAGCCACTAAAGTTGTGACCCTACCAACCCTTCATTATTTTAAGGCACCAGCTCAACGCCACTGAATGCTTTCCTTGTATGCAACGCCACTCACCCTTTTCCCTCACTAAGCTCACATCTTAAAAATTTTATATTGAAATTGACTAACATTTTGAATCATTTGGAATTTGGAATTTGGAATTTGGAAGTGCCTATTGATAACCCAAACCCTAGGTCATGATAGAAAAATAGAAATTAGTATGAAGATGACAACATATGACCATTCTTCTTTATTTTAAGTATTAAATTTTGTTGCGATTTTAATTATCGAACATTTAGTAGGTCAAAAATTTCCCTAATGTTTCAGAGTATTATATGTTAAAATAATTTTATATTGAAACTGACTAACATTTTGGATCATTTGGAAATTAGAATTTGGAAGTGCCTATTGACAACCCAAACCCTAGGTCATGATTAAAAGTAGAATTAGTCAAGGTCAAAAAATTTCCCTGATGTTTCAGTGTATTTTATGTTAAAGTATTTTTACTTTTTTTTTCTAAAATACTTATCATCAATGAATTTAAAACATAAAAATGAAAGAGAAAAGTTTGGGTATGTCAATTTTGGATCTATTTTCATAAAAATTTGATATTTCACAATATGTGCATATAATTTCTTTTGAAATTTGAGATTTGAAATTTCTCAAGCTATTTAATTTTGTTTAATGAGAATTTTTAGATAACATGAATATTTTCATCCTTCATTAAAGATGAGACTAACCTATAAATACATAAGATCACCTTCAAATTTCGTGTATACTGAATTCAAGATTTCTAGTCTTATTCTTAAAAGCTCCACCCCACCCAATTTAACTTTGTTTAATGAGAATTTGACTTTTTTTATTGAAATTTGTATAATCTTGGGAGGCTGTCCATTACTTATGGATGAGACTCTATGCAGTTAAAACGTATGTGAAAGAGACTATATGATAGATAATACATGATGGCCTAACTTTAGTGTGCTCTAGTGGACTCATTTATGGGTATTTTACGCTGGATATCTTGCGTTTCCCACATGTAAAAAAAAATCTCAAAAATCAATTATTTACCATTGTTGAAAAAAAATTAAAGCCATACTTACATGTTAAATGACTGGATGGGAGTACAACTTCACTCTCATTTCACCTACACCCTCATCTTTCTATGTCCTACTCTAACCTAAAAAAATAATCTCCTAAAAAAATGAAAAATAAATAAACAGACTCCTCAAGGGAGCCTCCCTCACTATTCAATTTTCATTGCACATCTAAATTAATCTTTATATTTTAAAATAAAGGTAGGACCTCTATGAGATACAGTTATTGATCTTTTACTAGATGCTTTACAACTTAAAATTTTATTTATTTTTATAATTTTGAGTTTTAATGTTTATTAAGTGTTTCTTAATAAATTCATTTATATAATGTGTAACTTGTTTATAAATTATAAAAGAGAGTGGAATTCAACTTTCCACATACATTTCAAGGAAGAAGAAGGAACATGATTACTTGAGGAACTCAACACTTAAAAGGAAAATAAGATAGAAATTGACATTATAGCATTGACATGATTTTATTTTTTAAATGTGATTAAAAACTATTATTGTCTATGCTCCTATTGTATGAATAATATTTATTTGGATTCATTAGTTGTACATCCAATCTGCAATCAAAGACCCTTTTGTATTTTTTTTATTGTATTATATAATCATTATGATCATCATAAGTCAAAATCTTATCAATTTGGAGACAGTTTTTTAGTTTTATTTCTCCATTAATCCTACCATAAACAAAACCGTCAATCGCACTATCATTTATCATGTTCTTTATTCATTCCCTCCATGTCTTTAATAGTTGACCTCTCCTTCCCTCCTACTTGGAATCAGGTCCAGTTAGAAGCAAATTGAGGCCTAAGACAAATTTTTTAAATGGGGCCTTTTTAAAAGGAAAAAAAATCTTTTAAAAGAGAAAAAAATTCAAAAGATTGAAATACCTTTAAATAATTATTAGAAAAAAACAATATCCCTTCACCCACCTTCTAAGACTCATCTAAATATCATTTTTCAAGTAAAACAAAAAAAGAAGAGAAGAAAACTACATCATAAATTATTTTAAAAAAATAAGAAGGACCCATCTTCAGAAGCCATCGTACTTCAACTTACATCAAAAGCAAAAGGTGAAAGGAAGGGGAAGAAGGTGATGATAGAAATTAGAAATTAGAAATTATAGGTTAAAATTTTGCTAAAGAATTTAATAAAATTTTAAGAATTTGCAAAAGTCGTATTTAAAAAAAATCAATTTTAAAGTCTCAATTTTTTTAACTTAAAGCAACCTTTTTATCCGTTTGGATTTTCATTTTAAAACCAAAAAAAAAAAAAAATTTAGATTTCAATTTTGAGCCTTAAATTATTTGAAACAAGCAAGTAAAAGAAAATTTCTTTAAACCTTAATCCCGTGTTGGCCCCACCCCCCTCTCATTTCACTCTTCTTTCTCAACCCTCCAGCAAACCAAAATCCTTAAACGCTTTTCTCCATCGCCTTCTCCTTACTTCTCTATTGCAGCTGCCACCGATCACTCTGTCCTTCCCTCTTGATCCCTTCTCTTCCTCTCTCATCGTGCTGTAACAACCAATTCCAAAATGAGATTTTGAAAGTGGGTACGAGTGGAGAGGAGAGGGATTTGGGGCCTTCCTAAGTGGGGGCCTAAAGCAACCGGTTGAGTTGCTTTATGCTTCAACCGGCCCTGCTTGGAATTTATGCCTTTAGAACTCTACGCACTGAGTTATATCTAGCCTTCTAGTAATATGATCAAACTATCTCAAACAAGTTCTTCTCAATTTGTCATCTGATTGAGTTATTTATAAGCTATTTCTAATCGAGTTATCCTTTAACTCTATCCTTCAAGGTTAACCACTAATCCAACATAACATATACATTTTCATAACCCTATCTTTGTTTATTTGTCTTTCTTTGTTACAATAACACTTTATTCTATAAATCATTGCAGATATTCTATCCAATAAAATCATCTTTTTAGTCAATGTGAGACTTTATCACAAAACCCTATTAGTTTGTCTACATTTTATCCACTAAAACTCATCATCTTAGTTATATTTAAGTCAAAACCTCCTTAAAATTTAATCATAAAGCTCAAGTATCAATCCTTACCGCAATGCACTACTAAATCTTTTCTAAGTTTTATCAGTTCACCCCACTCATCTCACTGAATTTACACTGTAAATGTTCCATTTTAGTTTTATTCATTTTAAAATCATTTGTTTCAAAGGTTCTCCAATTCCAACCCAGTAGTTAGCTAATGTTTTGTATTACAAATTTATATCCAACCATTTCATCATGAATTTATGATTCCAAGTTATTTATAATTAAGTACAATTAGATACATACTAAAAGTGGGGAACTCTGTCTCTCCATGTATAATTCTAACATTAGTGGTCACATCATCGTACATATCCTGAATAATCTTAATATTTAATAATGTATTTATTTCTTCACATTCTCCAAATCAGTCTCCTTGACACACTTTCTTGGACCCTTCTTAGGTCAATAAAAGCCATAATAAGAGCTATGTTGCTTACCCATTAAACTTAAATTTATTTTAAGAGTATCCAAGATCTCCACAGTGACAGAGTTTAGGCCCACCTAAACCCCACTCACATGTCAAACCGCACCACCTCCCTCTCTCTCACACCCTATCCTATTCCATGAATTAAATCCCTACACAATTTGAATTCATTCAGAGTTGATCTCTGAATGGATTGGAATCCATGCAAATCTATTCCCACTTTTACGATTGATTTTTAGATCTTTAAAAATCATGACTTTTGAAATACAACAGACATGATTTTTTATGAGAAGTATCATTTTGAAATCCAATAGACCTAACTTTTTACGAGAAGTACTATCGAGAACTACCTTTCTAATGAGAATCGACTCCACCCCTTCCTGTCTCTTTCCTTTTCTTTCTTCCTTCCTTGTTTTTTTCCTCCCTCTTTTCGTCCATCAAATTAAGAAAACAGAATGAGTTGGAATACTATTTTCCGCCTTCTCAAACTCAGACCATCAACAGGAATGAACTCAAATATTGATCTGGCACAGGTGCACAGCATAACCATATCTACATGTACTGATTTATATTCCCATAATGACGGCAGTGTAACAGATAAACAGGCATATTACAACTTCAAGCACAACAAAACAATTTGTTGTCTAATAAATTGACATGTCAAACACAAAAATGTCATCCTCAGCCTCACTGGCAACTTTCACTGGAATATGGACTTTCACATACACCAATAATGAATCATGGTTAACTGAAAGTAATGAATTCAATTAATATTTCAATTTCTAAGTTTACAACAAGCATAACCAGTGGGGAAACTTAAAAGACATTGGGAAATGATGGCAGATATTCAAATGCATTTCCCTTTTTCCTCTTGCTGAAAAAAACTCTTTAATGGAGGAAACTCACCAAAAGTTCTAATAGCCCCTTGACTTGTGGAAGCGCAATCATGTAGAACTGGGAGCTGAACCAAGGTGGGGATAAAAGGTGCCCACCAAACAATCAGTGAAAAAACATAGCTCCCTATTGCCCAGTTTTCGCACGCTTCATTCCACTGTTACAGAAGGGAGAAACACTGCCGCTTGGTCGAGGGCTCTCCTCTCTAAAACTTGAATTCAACAATGCTAGTTCACGCAACTGTTGCCTCTTGTAATAATCTTGTGATTCATCCTGCAGTAACAGTGTCACAATTGTAGGATTCGAGAATATTACTGTATAACTCGCAAATTTGAATTGCAAAATGAAAAGGCTAATCATGCAATGATGATTGACAATAATCTTTGCAGTACATACAATATTCAAAACAGTTTTTCAAGAGTGAATTTATGGTTTCAAGATAGGTGGACACAGATTACACAAATATCAATCCATGAGACAGATCTAGTCCAAAATACATAAATCTGGAAGCATTACTCACCCTTCAGCCACATCAATTAACATTTTCTTCTATTACAAAATATTTAGCTCAGTAATCTTGAATATACAGATTATTCAGAAACACAGATTTTCTAGTTCCCCACAATAACACCTTACCAATTCCATCATCATTTTGTGGTTTTCTCCTTACAAAACACGACTCCCATAAGACTGATTCCCCCATTTTAGAATCTTTTTGTTTTCAGTGCAGTGCCCACAAAATCCATAGTTATTTCTCCTTTGGAAGTTAACATAAATTTTATTCATACAAGAAAGAGATAAAACAGTCTGTACCTTCGCACTTGCATAAGCTCAATGTACACACACACATGCTATGTCAAGTATGCATGAGTGTGTCAAGTGTGCACACGTGTGAATGTGTCTGTAATTATTTGATTCCCCATTTTCTATCTTGTTTTCAGTGCAGTGCCCATAAATCCATAGCTCTTCCTTCTTTAGAAGTGACCCAGTGTATTCATGTGAGAAAGACAGAAAATGGTTTGTACCTTGGCATTTGCTTATACTAAATGTACACACAAACACTTAGACCCGGCAAAATTTGACCCAACCGGTTTCCACAACCCCAAGCTGACCACATTGTAAAAGAGCATGGTTCTAAAAAAAATTTAAGTAGACCCAACCCAATCCAAACCCATTTATAAATGGATAACCCAACTAATCAGACCAATGCCATGTTGATATGCAACATATTCAAACTACATGTAATGAGAATTTTCAAGTTATACTATAGTACCAATACACCCATGAAATGAGTGGTTAGCATTAGTTATGTCTATATGTTCAACAGCCAAAATAATCTCATTGTCATAACCATAGCTTCAAACCATAACCAAACAACCTTGTCAGGAAACATTTTTTGTGTGCGCAACAAATCCAAAACTACATGTATTGAGCACTTTCAAGTCATACTCTACTACCAATACACCCATGAAATGAGTGATTAGCAATAGTTCGTCCATGTGTTCAATGACAAAAAAAACTCAACTTCAAATCATAAACCAAACAAACTAGTTAGGAAACAGTTTGTGTGTGTTTGTGCGACAAATCCAAAACTTCATGTAATAAGAACTTTCAAGTCATACTATCTGACCAATACACCCATGAAATGAGTGGTTAGCATTAGTTTGTTCATGTGTTCAATGCCAAAATAATCTCAATGTCATAACTATAGCTCCGAACAACCATAACCCAAATAAACTTGTCGGGGAACATAGAGAGTGTGTGTATGTGTGTGATGCTAAGATATTTATACTTTTTGTTGACTTGTACATTATTATGCAAAATGGTGGTGTGCAATATTTAAATTGGCTTGTACATATCTTTGCATATTGTGTTTTTGCTTTACCTAATATAAGGAGTGAGGAAATCTATTGTTTAGCACATTTTTACATTTTTTTTTTGTTAGTAGGTATTTCCTATTTCTATATTTTATATGATTTTCTAAAATGAGCTAAATGACTAAATGGGTAACTAGGTTTAAGTTGGGTAAATGGGTTTGGATAGACCCATATTGATTATTTTTAAAAATGAGTTAAATGTCTAAATGGGATAAATGGTGTTGGATAATGGGTCACCCAAACCCAAATTAGACCTGACCCAAATCCAAAATTAGACCCAATCCTACGTACACATTTAAAAAACAATGGGTTGAGGCGTTGGTGACCCAAGCCCAAATTAGACCCGACCCAGACCCAAGCCCAACCCATTGCCAGGTATACACACAAGAGTACATGCCAGGTCAAGATCTGCATGAGCATGAACATGATCATTCAAACCCCCACGTTGGATCTTGTTTTCGGTGCTGTGCCCACAAAATCCCCATGTTCAACGTTGCTGTTCAGTGCAGTGCCCACAAAATTAGCACCTCTTTCTTCATTGGAGGTTCACGCGATTAATGGTATGTACATTAGGGATGCTCTGAACATGCATGCACATACAACACACACACGGACAACCAGCTCGCACAGACACGGAGGCACTAGAACACAGGCACAGACACATGGAGGCACCAGAGCACACACACGGAGAAGCAGCATCACAAGTGCAAGATACTTGACATTTACATCCCGATTGTACAGTACTTTCTCACACGAATAAACTTAGTGTTAACTCTAAAGAAGAAAAAAAATTGTTGATTTTGTTGGCACTGCACTGAAAACAATAAGATGAAATATCTCTCTCACACACCCCCAGGCACCAGCACCAGTGCCGGATACCACATACCTGTACGATACGTCATAGAATGTGCTTTAACCAATCAATGTCTTACCTTTGTCATATTTGAACATGTCAACTTTTGCCATTTGAAATATGCGAACAGGCTGTAAAATATCTTTGGAATATATGTATATGTAAATAAAATAACACAAAATAGACACATGAAACAAAATTTGTCTGTGACAAGTTTAGCATGCTTAAAAGAATACTTTATTCAGTAGAAGACTAAAAGAGACAAGTTAGCATGCTTAAATGTTTACAACAAATAAAGACAGCCAGATCTGTACCCATGTTCTGGATTTTGAAGAACGGAGTTCTATCTAATTCCTGCATGAGTATTCATAGCCCAAAATTGTACCCACGCACCCTAGCCATAAAGGCTACAAGCAACCAATAGAATACGAGTAGAAATATTTTGTTGAACACATTCACAATTAGAAGAGCCACCATGATCACGCCAGACATGGGAACACAGTGAAAATTGGCATCAAGCCTGCCCACCTATGCTTTAAATAAATTCTCTAAATGTACAGCAAGATATGGCATTTGCTAGTTTCCTCTCCACCCCCACCCCCACCCCCGCCAACAAAAAAACCCCTTTCCCCATTGAAATGGTAATAACCTATAACCTATGCTTTCCATTTCAAAAAAAGAAGAAGAGAAACCATTTCAATAAAACCTATAACCCCTGCTTTACTTGATTCTCCTATCGCTAAAGGAAGATGATCATAAAACTTTTAGTATTAGTATTGTTATTGATGGCCCAGGATTACATTATTTAAAGCTTTGACCAATATTTAACTAGAATCCCCCCACTGGTATAGGGCCTCAGAAGAACTTTGCACGAACCTGGGCCAAACTGCACTCCTTCCCAATCTCTTTCAGACCTCTTCCACTCTTTCAAATCCACATTTTTGAACTCTCCAGTCAAAAGCAGCTCTATAGAATAACATTTAATAGTTGTAGATTTCCACCAAAGATGAGTACTCTAGTCAAAAGAAACGCTATGGAAAAACATTTTTAAGTCCTACTTTTCAATGTTGGAAATGGTTTCCCTAATACCCAGGTGTGGCCCGAGTAACTGTTTCTTAGAAAATTACATAGAAAGGGCTGCAAAAATGAAGAATGTGATTTTGTTTATATGATCAAAATGGGTTCCAAAGAATGTATATTCTGTGGAACCTACATGGGAGATGTATGTGTCCCTTACGTAGCATGCATGAGAATAGCAAGGCCATCCAAAGAGGTACCCCTCTTTAGAAATTTCATATCAAGGACAATAATGCTAATGAGCAAGCGGTTTCATATCAAGGACAATAATGCCAATGAGCAAGCAGAGCCTGCAGATTACTATCATTATCACAATAGCACCACATGCAAGGGATGTTCCAACATTCCATTTCATGACCAATGAAAGAACAACTCAAAGTGTCGCATCAGAAGCCAAACTCATGCTTTAGTTTCTAGCCTTTTTATTACTCGTGCTTTAGTTTCTACCCTTTTTATTGAAAGGTGAGACAAATTTCTAAAAATGAATTTGAAAGCATTTCATACAATGGAACCATGCAGCATTAATGTTTCAAAGTTATCACAAACCTACAACCAGGTGGTGGGCCATGAGATGAGAATGGTGGACATGATCCAATAACCAACACTTGTTCTTTTGCAAGATGTGGCAGTGTTCAACAATTTCAAAATTTCTTTTTTAAAGATTCAATTGAATCGCTCAATGGAAATATTTTTAAACTTCTATCACTGGACTATGGAAGACATTAGGGAACGTGAGCTCTAAAGTAGATGTGTGGCAAAGGCCAGACAATGGCTCGATTTCCACATTAATTTGACTGCTATTTAATGTGAAGAATGGTGGATTCGTAAGAGAGGTATATGGGTTTGATGAACCCTCTCACTGAGTTGCTACTCAGGTTATACCTTAGTTCATGGTTAAAGGCTATACACATATATCCTAGGACGCATAAAAATCAAACAGTGCTGGAGCCTCCAGTAAGTCAACATTTGACATGCCCTCAAAAAACATGGGTCCATATCAGCCCGACACAATAGTATCACTGCTGTCAGCACTGCAGAAACAGTTTTGCCAAGGCCTGCCTGTGATAAAAAAGAAAAGAAAAATGAACAAACCATTATTGAGATTTTAGGGGGTAATAAGTACCACAGGTTTAAGCAATTCTTCTATAATTTCTTGTGCTTGTCTCAGCCTTATGTCGACGACACTGATGGGTAACTCAGCCTCAATCAAGATGTGCAGTGGATCATTCAGATGCTCGTATCCTGGTCTTCCCTTTAATTTATCCTCCTTCAAGATGGAGGCCCCACAAATAGGATCACATGTCAGCATATCTTAAGAAAAAATCTTTTTATATTCAAAACAGAAGAGCTATCTCTTGATCCAAGAATCTAATATTCAGTTTTCTTTAATGGCTAAAATCCAATATTTATTTAAAGCCAATTCTGGAACTAAGCTATGTAAACATGATACTAAAAAACATGAAACAAAAGGGGAACTCCCAGAAGGGAAAAATGGTGAATTATTTTGTCAAAAACGCTCTTGATGCATCAAGATGTCATCCATACAGTACAAGTGCTCATGACTCAATAATCTAGACTGTCAAAATGGTTGGCTCCACCCACCCATCCTGGCCAACCAAGTTTGGCCCAACAACAATAATCTTACAAAAATAAAAGAGATTATGGTGTATGCATGAATGACGTTGATTCAGCAATCTAGACTGTCAAATTGGTTGGCTCCACCTATCCTAGCCACCCAATTCTGGCCAACAATCTTAAAACAAAAGGAGAGAGGGAGAGAAATCACAACCATGGTCAGTGTACCAATGACCATTGAATTGATGGACACCACTGGGGATAGTTGATGACCTAAATTCAAATGGAAAACCCTTGCTAACCAATCTGTGGCCTGCAACAATGATGCTAACAAAGAGTACGCATATGCATACTACAATGACATACATTTGCATCTAGTGCTGAAGGTATCAGCTTGCAATAGCATTAACATCTTTTAGCGCTCTTTCCCATGCAAATTGCAGAGTTTACATTAGCAAAGAATGGGGACAAAAGAGATGATTTGTTCGTTGATTCTAGTGTAGAATTGTAAGAGGAGTACAGTCGTTTTTGGGATTAGGATAAATTTGCATATGGGTGATCTATACAGAACATAACTCCTATACTACAAAGAATTCTTCTGTATGTTACAGTAATAATATTAATTATGTTTTTTTTAATGAATAACATTAATTATGTTACTATAAAAAAAGTGATTAAGTACATGCCAAATCTCTTGTTTTTTTTTTTTTTTTTAAGGTATGCCAAATCTCTTGTTTAATAGATACTTTGGGAAAAAATATAGGTCAGGCATGGTAGGGTTTGGGTTGTGAAAAAAATATTTAAGGCCAGATTTTTGGGTTGAAGGGCAGCTTCTGAATCATGTTTGGATCAGAATAATGGACATAAAGAGCAACAGCAAACCCATTTTTAAAGGGTTGAAGGGCAGCTTCTGAATCATGTTTGGATCAGAATCATGGACATCAAGAGCAACAGCAAACCCAACCTGGTTGCACCCAATACCACCACTATCTCAAGCCACATCATACAAGAAACAAAATAATAATTGGAGAGAATAAAAACATAAAAGAAATTTACCTTGCCTGGATCTTTAATTGAACCTTTTCCTCTTATGAACACACGGCAACCAGTTGATGCTTCCACCCGTTTTAGGGAATTGCCCCTAGGGCCCAAAAGACGCCCAACAAAATTGAACTGATACAAATATGCAACAGTTAGCCCCTATAATTTGATAAGCAACACTATTAGTGCTCAATAACACAATTAAATACTCAAGAACTTGCAGAGTCAACTTCACTTGATAATGACTCCACTTGAATCAAATGAGTAACGTTTTTAAGGGAAAGAAGACTACAATATCTGCTTCCAAATTCTACAATTCTGTGGCATACTGAACTAAGTTTCACATTGATTCTATTAAGGCCCACACCAATAGGAAAAAATTGACTTTTCAAGGCATGATGTATCACTGAAAAGGACAAAACATACATTCGGATAAGTATCTACTGGAATTTCCAAGCGCAAAATCTTCTTGACAACATATGAACTTGGGCTTGCTGGTGCTCCCTGCCAATCCATTGTCATTCCCTGAGGCACACCTAACCTCTGTTGAAAGAGGGGACAAGGTATTAGTTTCAATAGGAAGCAAGCAAATGAAGTTGTACAACAAGATGACCAGGCAAGTATGCATGGTAAAGGTCCTACTCGTAGAAGTTTGCCAATATCACACACTTCTGTCCACATCCATTTCCATGCAGCTACAACAATGCAAGTGGCGAATGGAACCTCATCCAAGCCCCACACAGGAAGAGACACCAAATTGATGCCTAGCGAAGAAACTAGGCAGGTCCACATATCAAGTGAATATGGTTTACATGCCAAGTTCTTTCCACTTCCCATATATTTTACACATACTCAGAGGCCCCAGCACACAAGTATTAGATGAGCCCACCTGGGAACAGTTGTGATGTATACAGGTGGCACTTTCGCATGAGCTGCTGAAAGGAGAATTTCCATACAAACCTCTTGCCTGTAAGAGTGGTGGTTCAATAATCTCACTATAATGTGAAACTATTTCAAATGCATGAGGTATGACAAAAAAAATCTTGAACCTGCCCAACAATAGGAGAGTGTCCCATCATGCAAATTGCAAGAAATAATAGAACAGCCATCACATAGTGCTAATCCTCCTCCAAGACACAAAAAAAAATTGAGTATTAAGAACCCCTCTTTTTTTTTGGCATGGCCCATGCATTGTGGAGCATACAAATTCAACGGCACAGGCATACACTGAGGATACAGCAAAAACTCAGGTTGAAAGGTCATATAGCTACTCCAAATCACAACTGAAGCTCAATAACCATTTCCCTCAAGATAGACATACAGTAGCCAACCCAAAACCTCACAGTGTTCAATATGCCAATGATTATTGGAAAAATGGAGTTGTGAGGTTCACATTTAGTACCAACCACCTCACCATCAGCACCTAATATAGTGAAAAATAAACCAGGCAAAAAGCATTAGATATTTTATTATTTGAAACGCGAGAACGGCCTCATGGTCGAGGCTAGCAGTGTCACCCAGGCATGGTCTACGGCATCTTCAGAAAATTAAATAAGGTTCTGCTCATTCCCTAGGATTTTTTTTCTTTTGCCAACTTGCACACTTATTAGATGCATGACCCACCAAGAGGAATAATTTTTAGTTTAAGCAATGTTCTCCAATTTTTCTTATAAGGGTTTTAAAGTTTGATTTGTCATAAATCATTTCACAATGCACGAATTCTTCTCATTGGTCTCTTTCCTGGCTGGTGGTTGTATTTAAAATCTTGAGATACACAACTTGTATCTTACAATTCGTACAATATGAAAATATGAATGATCCAAATCAGCTTAGAAATCTTACAATTCCTATAAATGATAGAATTATAGGGTTACTTATCATGTAGGAGCATGAAAGGTTTTGTGGCTTTAAAGCCCACGGTGTCAGCATTTAAGACCTATGGATCTTTTGGGTGCCTTTTAGCTTATTATTGAATTTTTACAATATTAATTGGAGTATACAAGTATTATACTTTTGGAAGTTGGATTATTAAAGTTTGAATTCTTGAAAGAAAATTAGATAATTGTTCAAATCATTACTTTTTAGATACCTTTTATGTTGTTTCATATTTAACTATTTTTTAGTGAACACTCATGAATCTTATGATTCTACGGTTTACGATACACTATTTGTGGTTCAAGATGTATAACGATTTTATGATATAATTCAATTTTCACAATAATGATTCTATATGAATTTCTTTTTACTCATTTTCCTCGGCTAATAAGGATGGTGATGACTAAAAGTAGCATGTTTAACCGGTTAACCCTTTTGAAACTAGTTTCCTTCAATGTTATAAAAAACGACCCATGCACCAAACTATCTAAATAGAAAGTTAGGTTAAATAAGGTTCAACCGGGTTCAAACGCCATCAAACCCGTGCAATAAAAATAAATATTATAAATAATATTAAATTATTAATTAAGATTTAATAGAAGAGTTGAAATAAAATTTTAAATTGAAGATTTTTTTTTAATATGAATCAACAAAAATACCTTAATCAAATCAAACACACCATTTCTTAAACTTTCAAAATTTAACCTCTTTAAATAATTTTAGTCTCTAAATTTTTGTGGCATTTAAAATTATATGAAATTTATAAAAATTAATTTAACTAAAAATATTTATATTTAATTTTTAGACCAACCCAAAACTCTATATTTATAAAGTAATTAAATTTTTGTCACTTCAAATTATTTATAAAGTCCATACTTATATAGCTACATAGTAATGTTTAAGAAATATAGCATAAAAGAGTGTTATTTATTTTTTTTGTTAACAGTTCAGGCTCCCGTTTGGTAGTTGGTAGTATTGGAGTAAACAGAATAAAAATAAACAAACAGCCAAAAGGCCAAACTTTGCACTTCAGGCGCATGTCTCAGCAGGTACTGTTTGCACTTTGCAGTCCCACATCGAGAAATTAGAAAAAAAGAATCACTAAGGCTCTCAGCATTTTCAGGCTGAGATATATGGGCCGGCCTTATGGGGCTGGCCCATTGGATCACATGAAATTAAACTTATTATTTTAAAAAGAGTTACTTAAAATTTTTAAAACGGTTTTTTGTGGGTTCATATGTTGTAAGGGGTTTTTTAAAACCGGCCCGTGGCGAAGCCTGTTACGATCGAACCGCCGGTTCAACCACGGGCCAGTTCGGTTTTCAAAACACCGGTTTCCTTCACTTTTCACATTTTGGTCTGGGTATTGGTGGAAACCAATTTTAAAAGTTGACTTGAAGTCCTCTCTAGAGATGTCTTTCTTAGATCAGTGGTGACATTTACTTCCACTTTTAAAGTTTAAGCTTCCATTTTAGTTTTTTTTATTTCTTTTTTTATTTCTTTTCCTCATGTTTCCTTCTTTTCCTTTGAAGACAACTTCAACATCTACCAGCTTTCAAACAAAAGATTCAAGGTGGAAGCACTAAAATATAAAAAATCTAAACTATAAGAATATGATAAAATGTAGTTTCTATTTGCAGCCATAAAAAGCATCTTGGTGGTGCTGGGCCATTTTAACCTTTTTATTCAAAAATAAAAAAGAATTAAGATAACAGTAGTTTTGGCTTCTAAGACATCAATAGAGATTCAAATGGTTTAGTTAATTTCAGTCTATAAATGTTTCTCCGCTTGATTTTATACGGCTACTGATTCAGGGGTAATAACAATATTAAAGAAGAGAGGGTACAAGGACGAGCCCCTCCTTCCCTCCCCCCTCTCTTCACCCAACCACCCTATCACCACTACCAAACCAAAAGGAAGATGCTGAGCCCAATGGTTCAAGGGCCCGTGTTTTTTATAGAAGGGGGCTCCATCTGTCTTTTGAGACAGCTCTTACTATTCAACCCACAACTCACCAAGCTTCATTAAGAAAGAGAGCCCTCTGCCCAATCAACACTATGACCACAATCCTTGCAAATCAAATTTGAGATACCCCAGAGCTCTTTACATTTAATTAGAACAGCAATGAGATGATGGGGGGATTCAGCTTTATCTCAAAACAATTTAATTCCCTCACTCTCCAATATAGGGAGGCATCCAAAACCATTGTTATCACATAATAGTGAGAATTCAGTTGAATCTCAAGCGAACATAAAAATGGCAAGATTTATGCAATTTCAAGGGAACAAACAAATGTAATCCAAAGCTCTTCAAATCGCTGGAGTGATTGTGACACATAAGAGAAAAAACAATGCAGAACAAGATGCTCCATAATTTCCTCTACTTATAGAGGACAACCATTGAATACCACCCAAGCCTTCTATCCATTAGAAGGTGATCCTCAACGGCACTTTCATTTCCAAAAAGAGAAAAGGGCATACAACCTAAGCATCCTACTCGTGTTATTTCCAACTATAGAAGAAGATTTTTCATTAAAAAAAAAAAACCTTCTACGTCTCTCCAACAAATTCAGCAATTGTTCCCAAAATAAGGAATATGAGTAACATTCACCTATAGAAACAAGTCCATCAATTGCTAGGGTCCCTTGTCAAATAAAATAGGCCAAAACTGAGGTTTACAATTTGGCATCCATATTTTTCATGGCTATCTTTTAACCAAAGAACAAGTGACAATGGAATTACAAAGCAATGAAGGGAATTGCCATTTCAAAGGTGAATCCCCACGCCAAACATCAACCTAGAAGTAAATCTTATTTCTAGACTGGGCTTTCTCTAGATACACATCACAAACATCTCCATGAAGCTTTGCTTGATACTAAACCCTAAAGCCTAAATCCAACACCCATCCAGTCCTATATTCACTTTCTCCAATGGAAATTTGACTGGTAACTCACAACCATAAAAGGTTGCATAGTAAGCAACTCCCGATGGAACTACGAGGTCACCTCCAGTCCTATGTTTACTGATATAGTGATTAAAGAAAAAAGAGTATTGTACCAAATTAGGCCCACATCCCCAAATAGATGGACATTCCAAGCCAATTTTACATAATCCAAAATATTTTTCTAGATTTGGTCTTTTCTTACTTCATATGGATATTCTTCAATTGTAGGCGACAATATCATTTTCAATAGGGTAGAATAGAAACGTATTACTCAATAGCTCACCCAGATTGATGGGAAAATAGCTTACAAGGTAACAATGATATGGATATTCTCCCATCTAATTTCCTTTTTGTACCAAGACACCAATAGCCATTTACCAAGTAACATCATATTTAACCAGAATTGACAACAGGGAAGCTAAAATTAAGCAAGGATACTGACATTCTGCAGCAGGAAATCCTCTATACTGTGGTACACCACTCTCCCTATGTTGTCAGAGTCAACCAGGGGAAAGTAACGAGAGGAGTACAAGACCTTTAGGTGACAATCAATGGCCCACAGTTTCAGGCAATCCAATCTACGATCTCCAGTTAGGCACCCATTTTGAAAAAGAATTTGAAGGATTTCAGAGAGCAAATAAGGTGAGCTTGTAGCTAGATTCTTGTACAAATCTACAACTCATACCAATTCTAGAGTAAATGGTATCCCCCTCCATAAAGTCACCTAAAAGCAGAATTTTGATGGTGACCTTATGAATTCTTGCGTTGGGTTAGTTAAAGGCTGTGGGGGAACCACCTTTTCATTCTTTCTTTTCGGTCATTTTTCCTCATTTACATGAAAACAAAGTATGGCCACCGGCAATTACGTTTGGTACAAGGAGACATTTTTTTTGTGGGAGACTTTATCATGATTATCTAATGATTTAGTGGGTAAGATAACCATGCAAGTTCGCATACAATCTAAGAGCTAGTTTACATTACCACAAGAATAATTAACTCCCCATCACACATTCCCACTGAAAACAAAGGAGGCAGACAAGCTTGCCAATGATGGGACGCATTATCAGATTCACTAATTGTTAGGCCTTAACACAAACTAGGAACCTTGATAGAGGATTTCCAGTGATGACTTCGGTTTTCAGCTTTTCATTTTCTTGCCATCTTTTTTTAAGTTGACGTCTACTTCTCATCAGCACTTTGTGGTGTTTCCTTCTTTTAACTCATAAGTATATCTGTTTAAAAGAGAGAAAATTCTATAGACCTCACACCCAAGTAAGCTTCTTTTATAGGGATGCAAATTTTACCTGAATTGATTTAAAAATCCATAATGTATCTTCAATACTCACATGGCCACAATAATCAGCCATTCACAAGCTGAGGAAAAATATGGGAAAATATGACTTAAACTGCTTACAGAAAGTTCTCATGACCTCCATATGATGGATATATACCTGTCCATTCGGTTAATCTCTTCTGAAACCGTTCTACTACACCAATCAAACATTAAAATCTACTAGCAAGTAGATAGGAACCTATAATTAAAACTGCTTCCGGAAAGGTAATGCAACCTTTCTACCTGTAGGCTCCCAAAGAACCTTCTTGAATATGCATGTTCATAAAGGGAGACCGACACATGTACCATATGTATTTTTCCCCATCTTGAAATAAATACATTGCTACTGCTGCCACAACTAAATGAAAGCTCAAAATTCAACACAGTTTGAAAATTAGGTCGATCGATGCTGGGATTCCCTTAGCTTCCAAAATCAATGGGATAGTGAAACTAGAATATCGAAGTTCAAAATGAAACCCATATTGAGTGGATGGGACCAACTAGTGTATTCCAGTTATACTAGAACATCCAAGTTTGATGTAAAATCCAAATGCTATTCTTGAGTCCATCTTAATTCTCATTCGAACTCATGTGGCTAAACCAGACAGGCTTTGCAGAGTTGGATTGTGAGTTTGTGGCTACTAAATAGGTTTTATTCCAAACAAGTGAATGGGATTTATGATGCTCAAATTGAAAAATTGACACATGGGAGTTACTCTTTCAACAGCCTGAATGAAAGTATAGCAATGATTATGAACAGCATTAGTCAAATAGGCTTGAATGAACAAGTGGGTCCACTGTTAGATGATGATGTTCTCCAAGAGTAGTTAAAGAAGCAGGCTGAACCAAGTGCCATAAAGAGGAAACCAGATGGTATCAGATATCGAGAGCTTGATGGATTAAGGCTCTGAAGATGACAATAACAAAAAAAATGCATGCAACAGGGTTACACAAAACGGATGGCCAACAAGATTTTGATCCAATGAGAAGTCCCAAGTCAACTAGCCCCAATAACAAACCCAGTCCCATACCTGGCTTCTAAGTTAACCTAATAATTTTCCTTACTTCCAAGCTACCAGAAAGTACAGGAGAGCCAAAAACTATCTTCTATCAAATTTTCAAACTAGTGGTTAATCTCAGAAAAAAAGACACCATAATTTTTTAATAATAAACACACCACCAGTCACATACAAATACAAAGATGGCTAAACTTTATCAGGCATGACTGTGCAGTACATGTACACTGCACAATTCCTCCTAATTCCTTATTACTGATGCTTGAGGTACACAGATCAAACCTTTCTATGGTGGCCCACTAGTTGCAGCTGGCAATTATATTGTACCTAAATGGCTGTTTATACAGAAAAGTATATGCAATAGTAATCCACAAGGTATCACTTATATCTAAGCATGGAAAGATTTTCAAGCAAGGGAGCCTAAAGTGGTGTATACATAATATGGCCAGCCAAAACTATGCCACGTGAACCATGGTAGGCATTAAAAGATACTGAAGTAAAGGACCCTAAAATTCCTGGAAGTAATTAAAAAAGGGAACACAGGGAGATTTCTGATAGCACTTATATCTACGCATGTGACTTCGTACCTCCTGCTGGAAACCATTCCAGGCACCTAAACCCATTCCTCCAACATTCGAGCTAAGACTTGAAGAAGCCATAGGGCTGGGGCTTCCATGCTGCCGTCTGTCATAGTCAGCAAACCCATGGTTGGACACCATTGCAGAAACTCGGATGATCTCTGTCCACATGAAAAGGCAACAGAATGTGAGACTTCTACTCAGGGAAATAAAATAAAATAAAACCCTACTGATTCAAATCAGCAAAATAGTCAAGGCACAAGGTGCACCCAAGGCACAAAAGGGTCCTGATGTTTAAGGCACACTTCTGGGCATGCGATTTTTTTTATTCTAGGGGCACTTTTTCTAATTATTTTTAATGTGTATTTATTTAATTACCTATATTTTTGCACCAATATCAATATAATGCAACTGTTTAAAACCATGTCTCAGATATTGATGACAAATGCATTACTTTTTCAACTTACTATCAATGAAATAATATATTTTTTGAAATTTTTAACAAGTGTATTTAGTTAATTATCAATAATTTTTGCACCAATGTATATATAATGCAATTGTTCACAACTATTACTTAGATATTATTGACAAACGCATTACTTTTTCAACTCACTATCCACACAAAAAAAAATGCAATAAATATACTACAAAGAAAATGGATCAAATATAGAAGTACAATTGCAATATTCTCTCCCTCTCTCTCAAAAATTAATAGACACATTAAGGACCAACATCAAAAAAGTAATTTCAGGAACTGGGGAAAAAAACACAACAGCATCAGTTTGCACAATGTCAAGTCAACCTATACATACAGGATCAATTATGAGTCAGAAATAGGTACAGGCAACAGCATCAGTCTAGGCTGGACTTGTTTATGCCAAATCTCAGGTAAGGACACATGCACATAAGGAAACAACAATACATTGTTGAAATTATTACTATAATGTTGTTGGACAAAGTATTCAACTAATCAGTGAATCACATACTCTACATGGGCAATTCAACAGTAAATTATCAAACCAATGTGATGTCTTGCCTATCACATAGAGGGTGAGCTCAACGTTTGCAATTTTAAATGGTACCATCTAAGTTTGTTATCATATGCTCTATATGTTCAGTTTTCACTGCCTTTTTAAAAAACTGAAACATTGCTCTACATGTTCAATTCAACAGTCATTTTATAAAGTGATATCCTCCTATCACATGGGAATTAGAATATTTACAAAAGCACATGTCATGGTGGGCCACTGAGGTAGAAAAAAAGCTATAAATGAGAAGAAAACCCATTTTAAAACTTGGCAGAAAACTTGGAAGTTGGAAGATTGGGAGAACTATAAGATACCGTGAAAGTTGCAAAAAAAAAAAGCAGCAAGTAATGCTAAGTATAAAGCCAATGATGATTTGTATGCACAATTGAGAACTGTGAAAAGGGAATTTAAAAACCTGCTAAGGTGTGGGAGCAGAGGAATAGAGATCTTAATCACATAAGATGCATTAAAGATGAAAATTACAGGATATTAGTGAAAGACAGAAAAAAAGTAGAGGTGGGAAACATACTTTAAAGACTGAGGCAAGATGAAAGTGAAGTGTTCCCTAAAATGAGGTTATAACATTCAAAACCCTAGCTCTAAGAAGTATTGAAGGAAAATAAGAAATTTGAATGATAACTACTGTTGTATGCTCACCATCTGCAATTAAAATGCTGATTTAAGAAGTTCGTATTTTGTAATCAATGATTAAACAAGATTCTAGGCAAATGACATCACAAAATCAAAAGAACTAAAAAGATCCAAGGCATGCAAGCATGTTAAACCCTAGAAGTAATCACAAACCGAGAGGGCCTCCAAATATCCTAAGATCAAATTCAAGTTGTCCTAAAACTCCCCACACAAGTGAAAAGTAAAGTTTCGTAATGGATAATCAAGTTCCTCACACAAGTGAAAAGTAAAGTTTCGTAATGGATAATCAAGTCCTGCTAGAATCTAAACCCCAAAAAAAATTGAAATAGGTCAAAGAAAAGGCTTGTTTGGGAGGTTTTTACACAAAATAGTTCACGGTAGGGTGGAAAAACAAAACATAAGGCAAAAGGGGTTAAAAAGTAATGAAGGGTACATCGGATTTAACGCCTACCTAACTTTAAGAAAGTACAATTCCGCAAGATTCTCCTCAATTCAATATAAATCCAAGAAAACCCAAACTCAAAGAATTCCAAGTCTAAGGAGATCCTCAGATCTACTTCGACAGAGTAACGCCACTCGATCACTAACCCCAATTGTATGGGCAAACAAAGCTTCGAATGGATGAACCAAAACCCCAACTTCTCACCAGGAGAATGGAATAAGGTCAAGACTTATGCAAAATTTAACACCATGCAAATCTCACACAAGAAAATAAGAATTAAGACAATCTAGAATTAATTTGCTTGATACATATCTATGAACTAGAAGCAAAGTTTCGTCCAATAATGAATAAAATCGAACTAGAAACTAAAAAATTGAATAAGAAAATTAACTAGAAGCAAACTAGAAAACCGAAAAAAAAAAAACACTCACCGCAAAGAAGAGACCCAAAGTTGTAAGCTTTCATTAAATTGAAGATCAAGTTGGTTGTACAACAATGGTCATCCATGCCTCCAGTTTTATAGAGGTTCATGGTTTAAAAAATAGAAAGATTTCAAAAAAGCACAATTTACCGCCATTCACTAACACCTGGTTACAAAAATGGTCATAACTTCTATCACGTTTATCAGAATTGAGAAAATTTGGGTTTGTTGGAAAGCTAATTGAATAAGCTTTCCAGTGCATCCAATTTTATGAAATTCGATATTATTTGGTACCTCAATCTTTCTGCAAAGTCAGACCACATTTTCTGCCAATGAATCCCTTTCCAAATCCAAAAAATTAAAAAATTGAATAAGAAAATTAACTAGAAGCAAACTGGAAAACCGAAAAAAAGACTCACCACAAAGAAGAGACCCAAAGCTTTAAGCTTTCATTAAATTGAAGATCAAGTTGCTTGTACAACAATGGTCATCCATGCCTCCAGTTTTATAGAGGTTCATGGTTGAAAAAATAGAAAGATTTCTAAAAAGTACAATTTACCGTCATTCACTAACACCTGGTTACAAAAATGGTCATAACTTCTATTACGTTTATCAGAATTGAGTAAATTTGGGTTTGTTGGAAAGCTAATTGAATAAGTTTTCCAGTGTATCCAATTTTATGAAATTCGACATCATTTGGTACCTCAATCTTTCTGCAAAGTCAGACCACGTTTTCTACCAATGAATCCCTTTCCAAATCCAAAGTTTCCTAATGGAACATGTGGTCCACAAGCTAAGCATGTCATGTGGCTGTGAGGTCGCTGGTGATGTGTCAAATTTGTCAATTTGGATGCCACATAAGCAATGGGTCCCAGTTGATGGTCTTTGGAAGCCCTAAACACCATGTGATGGTCTAAGGCCCATAACTTTGTCCTTCAGACTCGGAATTGCATGAAACTAGATGCATTGGTAAGCTTGAAAGGCCCTCTCTTTCCTCCATCTGTTCTTTGATGCATTTGGAGTGCAAATTCAACAAAAAATCTCTCATGGGCCCCATCCTTCTCAAATGGGTCTTCATCAATCACGCTTGGCTTGATTGAGCTTATGATAACCGCATAAAAAAGAAACCTAAAGGACCATATCCATACGGTCATACGACTAAGTGGGGTTTGGGTCATGGCGGCTTACAAAACCAAGATCTGGCCCTGGTTTGGCCAGTTTTGGAATTGTTTGGAATTTCTAGGCTGTTTAGGGTTCAAAAAATGGGAGAAAATTGGGGAAAAGTTGGAGAAGGAAGAAAAGGAGATGAAAAAAATGAGAAAAAGAAAAGAGAACAAGAGATTAGGAGTAGGAAAAAGGATAGAAGGCACCTAGTTTCTTTGAAATGCCATCAAAGGAGAGATGGAGTCACACCACCTATTTTCACAAGAGAGAATGCAGAAAATTTCTTCACTTTTATTCTATTCTCAAACAATGGGTGCTTACAAGTATTTATAAGAAAACTTAATCAACCCTGGACACACAAACATGTGAGTCACATGTGCGAACAATACAAACCGTCCAAAATAACTTATTACATCCCATAAAGTTTGAAACTCAAATAAATTAAAATAAACTTCATGGAATCGGTGTCCAATCCTGCCGCACTTAAAGCCCTTGTGGAGGTTTGGATGGGTATAAGGATTAGAGGAGGAAGATGAAGATGGATTGGGTTTAGTAGGAGGCAAAGGATTGTTGGCTCGGGGAGGCCAGGTCTGAGGTGGTGGTGTTGTGTGAGATTGATGCGAAGATTGTGAAGTGATTGGGTATGGGTGAGATGGGGAAGGATTATAGGTGTAGGCGGTAGGAGGTAGAACGGTTGGTAGGTTGGTTCCTTGGTGGGGGGTTATCTAAGAAGGCTTCTACCTTTAAAGCAGAACTGATGGCCGCATGTAGAGCATAATGGTTGTAGGAAGCAAGATCTTTTTGAATATCCTAATGTAAACCATGAGGAAATCTCGCAATCTGTTGGTCTTCTGTCTCATGAAGATCATTGAGAGATAGCAGACAATAAAAGTCATCAACATAATCTTAAACAGAACGGTTACCTTGATAGCAATCCTGGAGTTTGTTGAATAAGACTTGAAAATAATGAGGAGGGAGATACTAATTTTTCAATAATTGCTTCATGGGATACCATGAATGAATAGGAGTCATGTTCTGTCTAGATCGATCCTGTTGAATTTGTTCCCACCAAGATGAAGCACCTCCAGTCAGTTTGAAAGCAACCAACTAAACTTGTTTTGCCTTCGAGACGCCCATATACTCAAAGAAACGCTCCAGCGTTGTAATTCATTCAATAAATCCTTCAACATGGAGAAAGCCATTAAAAGAAGAAGACTACATTAGGCAAGTAATCAGTGGAATCAGGGGGTCGACGAGGATCTCTGAAGTTCTGTTGATGTTGATTGGGTGGGTTGGGTGGGAGAAGAAATTGTTCTATTTCATCATCATCCCATCTATTATATGAGTTGAAATACTCATGATGTGGTGGTGCATGGTCCATGAATCTCGACTGATTGTGTTGTGTGTAGAATTGAGCTTGTCGATTATCCTGAAAAGATGAGCCACCCTGATTTTGGTATTCAGAATTGCTCTTATTGTAATGTTCTTCCCTTCTGGGACCAGGATGTGCTTCTATTTGTTTCTTGTCGGTGTCTCTTCCATGAAGGGCTTCAAGCATGGATGCATGGAACTCGTCGAGCATATCTTTCATCTCAACTTTAATTCATTGAGTTGAGAGTTGGTGACATTCTAATTGTTGTTGGATGCCATTAGGATTATTTCTTTGTATCACAAACTATAAGCAACGATCGTCACTGCATAACAGAGAACTTGGCTCTGAACCACTTGGTGTAGCGGAAGCGGTGAGAGAATTAAAGCAACTAATCAATCCCGACGAAGCCTCAGGTCACAAAGTCAAGATCACACAGGTATTGAAGGGTTAAAAAGTTGGAAACTTAGGCACGTGGGACAAGAGAAGGAGACGAATTTAGGGTTGTTGGAATCGTGTGGAACTTAACAAACTTTGAAAGGGCAACGAAGGCTCTGTATGGGGGCAGTGGAAAGGGTAGCAATGGTAACGATGTAAAAGAGGGAAAGGAGGAGGGATTCGCAGGAAGAAGATGGAAAAGGGAAGCTTCTGGTAGCGGAGGCGGAAGAAAGAAGAAGAGGTGCATGTGAAAGCAGTGGCCGCAATGGTATCTAGGATAATGCCCAGAAGCAACGATGGAGTCTCACCTGGGATAAAGACCAAGGTTCAGCGATGGCAATTGCAGCAGAGGGGATAAAATCGTCTACAACAAAGGCAGAAAATTGGGAACCTAAAATGTCCGTAACAGAGGCAGATAAATTGAAACCAATCTTGATTAATTCAAAAGTGGGTAAGCTCTTACCCTATTACATTGTGTAGATATATAAGATGGAATAATCCTAATACTACTTAACATTAACTCAACGTCGGTCTCTGTATGAGATGCTGACCTTATTATCTAATCCTAATAGACCTAGGACTCTCGACTCAACACTAATAAGGACATCAACTGAAAGTCCCAGTTGGACTGGGTTTACAAAACAGATGTGGACTAGAGATCCAAAATAGGATAGAACAAAAATAGAATAATTACTAAAATACTAATTACTAGAAGTGGGGTCCACTTGTATGCGAGCCATTGTGTACCACATCACATATTATATAAAATATAATATAATCTAATACATAACACAAAAGCATATGCATATACATATTTGTACACATATATATAATATGTATGTAAAAATACACATGTACATATGCATGATATGTGTGTGTATAATCACATGTGAAACACAAGGTGACATATCATTCAAACATCATATTACACTCAAAACTAAAAATTAGCTAACTCAAAATAACTCTAAAACTAAATAATCTAAAAAACATAGCCTCACACTTGTGGACCATGGGCCCCACATGTTGTCACATGAATCAATGCAACTCAATTGGAGTGATATTTGGGCCACTAACACTTATATGGATGAGGGTAAAAATTGGAAGAAAAAAAATATTATTTTTTTGAAAAGAAATTGAAGAGTATCATGGGGGGTATCATGAGAAAGGAAGCAAACAATCAATGTTCATGCATCATGATGCCCAGCTATGTACACAGAAACGTGTACAGGGTATGAAATTTTCCAAAATTTGGGGCATGGTATGGCTAAAAAATGTAGCATTCTTTTTTTTCTTTTGAGGTGCAATGCAGGATGCATCTCAGATGTTGCTAGCTCCTTTGTTCTCCTTCTCTTTGTTTATTGAAAGTTTTATCATTTCCTCTTGAGAGAGAGAGAATGAATATACAACACACAAATGCACAAAAACATATATTAAAAAAATAAAACCTTTTTTCATATAATGTAGTGTATCCCATGCAAGTCACATTTCTCCCAAAATTGAAAAGTTGCAACGACCAGCTTTGCATTGATTGTGTGATCAAAAAATCACTTTGGTCTATAACATCACATGAAAGGCCCCCAAAATAAATGGTTTGAATAATTCAAGCAAACCATTCAAATTACATGCTCTTGCTTCAATAGTTATTATGCATAGTTGATATTGGCCATCTCTCATCTAACCATCCAATGTCCATGTAGATGGGCCAAATGGGCACTAGTAGGAGTTAGGACTACTAGTCAGTACAGCTGGATGCACTTATCATTCATCTATCTCCTTTAAAAGGTAAAAGGGGCAAAATTTTCCATTGACTTGAAAATTTACAAGGTAGACAGCAAAACTTAAGTCTCTCAAGAATTCAAGGGGCGCAATTTGGGTTTTGGAAAAACCCACTAATCACTATCAATTGCACATTGCAACATACGAACGAGAAAATTATGAATGCGATGGAAATCAAAGGACTTATGAAATTGAAGTGTTACTTTTTAAACTTAGAAGTGTCAAAAGACTCAACACTCTTTTTCAACATTTATAAATTTTGCATTAATTGTTTTATCAAACATTGTGAGTTGAATCAAACTTTGTTTTCACCATATTCTCATCTTTGTTATTTGAGCTCTTGCAAGATTACTGAGCAGTTTTGGTTTCTAGAGAGAGATTCATCTCTTTATGATCAAGTAGCTGAATTGTGAATACAAGTGTACTCCATTGCATATGGACAAGTCATATCTGATAAAACATTTACACCAAACATGTCAATATTTATATCTTGGATGCATATGGTTCAAAACCTTGCAGTTCTATGGCAAACTATTAAGAGAGTGGATACCATACTGAGTTGAATGTCCCAATGTGGAGGAGAAAAGAGTTTTTGATGTTGGCAAAAAAAAAAGTTGGCCAATGTCTACATTTTAGTCAAATGTGACAGAAAATTTCATATTGTGACAGTTATATTATGTGTGATTTATCAAACCTATCATAATTTTCAACATTTCACATCACAAGCTTTTGTTTAGACATCTCCAAAAAAGGGTTCAGAAACATGATTAGGTTTTCGGCAGTTCATCTCTACAAACATAATTTTCTTGTAGATGCTAGTCACATGCACATGCATCAGATGTGTCCTAATGTTCAGACATCATAAACTGTAGTACATGCAAAGATATCAAGTTCATCTCAATTTTCAGAATCTGCAATAAAAAAGGTGTTCTAGTGTTGTTATGAAAAAACTTCACTTTGGGCATCATTGCCATTCAGATCCTCACATGGGGCCCACCAAGCCCCATATGGATTTCAAACATTGAGTGACACTTTAAAGAGTAACTTCTTTCCTTGCATAATTGCTTCAGATGCACTGCATTGAAATATCATGGAATGTTACAGATCAACTGACATTTGACGAAAAGATTATTCATTCAGCCATGTATCTCATACTACTACTTTTAGTAATTAAATTCTTATTTTTCCTCGAAATTAAATAAAATATTTAACTTTTCTAGTGGCATATTGCTCAACATTACAGTCAGCGTGGCCTTCTTAAGAGATTGTATTCAATTCGCAAAACTTTATTCATATACCATGAATCTAAGTTCACAAAAGAAGGATGCCATCATAGTGCAATTCAAGTGAATCTAACACACTCCCTCAAAAAACGCACAAAGTCTTCTCCTCCAATCATTTTGAAAGGAGCTACATTTATCTACCAATGATCATGATTCAAACTCCATCATCTTCCCATGAGATGTGAAGAATGTAATTTCCCATACTTGCGAAACTGATGATGACAAGGTTTTACATAAGCAAATTTCCCACAACTTAAGAAGCTGCTCATTCAACATATCTCAAGACTTCATTCATAGCCATTTCAACAAACATGGATGCAAGCCAATAATCAAACAACAACTAACGTCAAATAAGTTGAAGCCGAAGACGCTAACTCTCACCCATCCACATATTGTGCATTTGCAAATACAAGAATTGCATACTCATAACTTAATATGATCACATTGAGTATCCAGTGGCCAATAAATTCCTAAAACACAAGTGTTCACTCAAATCTACAAAAAAAAAAAATCCCATAAATGAAGGAGAATAATAATAGCTAAAAGACATAACGAGAAATTCCATTCTTTTCAATGTTTGAAATCCATATGCTAAAGAGTGGCACCAGGTTACAAGGGTGAGCCTACCAAATCAATCAAACATTATCTTTCACAACAAAAAAAAGATAGCATTTTCCCATCCATCAGTTATACTAAACAGACCATAAATATGAAAATGACTTCAGAAGACAAATAATCCACCAGAACAAAGAAAATCAAGATATTGAGCTTGTCAGAAAGCCCAAAGGAACACAGTAAAGCACTCACCTTGATTCAACAGCCGGTTGCATATTGGAAGAACTTGTACAAAGGGACCAATCTTCTGGTGCTCTGCCAACAACTCTGTCAAGTACTGACTAAAAGAAGAAAAACCCAAATTCAAAACAACCAAATCAATCAAAATCCAACAGAAAATTAAAAAGGACAAAGAAAATTAGTTAGAAGAAAACAATGAGAAGCACTAAATGAATAGGAAAACACCACTCTAACATACTTGGTCTTTTTTTTTTCTTTTTTGAATTTACAAGTGTGGAAAACTGTGGGATACCCAGTGTAAAACTCCCACTACCCCTAGGGCACACCAAGGTTAGGCCATGAGGGCTCAAACCTGCAACCTCCCGCTTCCTGAGGCGGGAGGCAGCCAGTTGAGCTACACCCATGTGGAAAATACTTTTGTCTTTTTATTATAGTTACAAAAGATGGTTTTCTGGACGCATGGTGTCTGGTAGACCAAAGGACCTCACCATATTCAAGGCAAGATTGTGGAGTATGCAATTGTTTAAAAATGATGGCAAAAGGCCATTGCTACCACCCAATTCAAAGAAATAAAAACGATTATTACTGATTTTCATCTTCACTGTTGATTTTCTGGTAGTAGGGAGACCATGTAATTGACTTGAATATAGTAGTATCCTCTGACCCAACAAATGGCACATATCAAAATTGTAACTTTGATTGAAGAGAAATCATTTACTTCATTTAGGAGCACATACCAATTCCTATTTTAAAGAGAGCGAGAGAGGGGGTGGGGGGGTGGGGGGTGGGGAAGAAGACAAACCAGAATGCAGAACACATAAATCAAACATAGTCCAAAAGTTTAAAAAAAAAAAAAAACAACAAATGTACTTAAAAATGTGCTGAAAATCTCACCTTCTTTGTGGAATGAAGAAAACGCCACCTTTAAACCGAGGGAAATAACCCAAAAAAAAACTTTAAAAAAAAATCCAATAAGAAATAGTAAGAAAGAAACCCACGACAAGAAAGGCTCACATTTTAACTTTCCTTTTCAGTACCCATCAAGTACTGAGGAAAACGAAGAAGGGAACAAAAACCATAATTCAAGGCAACAAATCAATCAAATTCCTGAGAAGAATGGATAAGGAGAATCAAGAAATCAAAGACAACCCAAATACTCCATTCAGATGCAGGGGAAAAAAAACACTTTATCTAAAAGAATCTAATTATTCTACAATGAAGTACTTCTTCCATCAATCCAAACAGAGCGATGCACAGAGAAAGAAAAAAATACTTTCTTGAGTAATAGAATATCTAACAAAACTTGAAAAAAAAAATTAGTTTAACTATTAAAGACTTAGGAAAGTGCCCTTTCCATCCATCCAAACAAACCAATGCATAGAAAGTTAAGTACGTCCTTGAAAACTAACCACTGTTTACAAAATAAAAGAAAATGGGTTTAACTATTTTTAGTAAAAAACGAAAAATTTCAAGCAAAGCACTTTCTTTTGCATACATCCAACACAGTGATGCATGGAGTGGAAAGTAACCTCAATTTAACTACAGATATTAACGAACACAACTTCTCTGTTAGAAATGCCTGTTTTCCAAGAAAGTACTTTTCCATGTTTCCAAAACCCCATCTCAAAAAAAAGGGTATTTTATAAACACGAGGTGTTTTGCAGTACCTGTCGACATCAGGTCCGTTTCTTATCTGTGGAGAAAGGGCTCTCGCCGGAGAGAAATTGGGAGTATATAGCCCAGACATGCTTGTGAGATAAAAAAGTGTTTGGAGAAAAGGAAAAGAAAAAATACAGGGAGAAGAGAAAAGGGAAAGGGGTACATAAAAGGAAGAATTGGTTTTTCCTTGCCTAACGTGCGCAGCCTGCAGAAGGGGAAAAGATGAAAAATGAAAGTGAAAATGTGTAGAGAAGATGAGAAGGAGCCCTGGGTGTATGAGGGGGTTTAAATAGCACTCTTAAGGGTTTAAGACTTTAAAGCCCCTCTTGCAGGTACACTACCATCATCAATAAATGGAGAAATTATTTGTGGTGAGCCGGTTTGTAATTAATTTATTGTCTATTATTTTTTTGTTTATTGTCATTAATAATTATATTTAATTTAAATTCATTTGTAAACACATATTGAGTTGAAACTTTGTCAAATGGTTAGTGTTTTGTATCCTTTAAAATAATATTTAAAATATTTTGTCAGTTGAATGCTTTTTAAACATGGGTATTCTTGTGATCTCATCTTAGAAGTGAGACTAATTCGAGAAGCACAAGTAAATCTCTGAGTCTACGATTTAGTATTTAACTTAAAAGAATTGAGCGTGAATTGAACTCAAAACATCGTTTCATGAAATTAAGTTAAAATGTACCTGTTTAGTTGAATTTTAGTATACTTCTCATTCTATCATATGTCTATTTAATTAACGCAATCTTACTGTTTAAAATAAGTTTTATAACAATTTAGTCATTCAATTCATAATAAATCAATTTGTAGCAAATATATTATCTTAATAAATGCATATGGTAATTTCAATAGATTCGACAACCGTGGACCTGATGTCTATTTATATAACTAGAACAATTTTAGAGATGGTTTTTTAAATTTAAGAATTTTTTGTTTTTTAACCAATGAACAGATAATGAAAATTTGTTTTATTTTGGAAATTCTCAATATAACTTAGATGAGATAATTCATTCTTGGTAATTTTCAAAAGTGATAACTCCTTTTTAATTAAGACCTTTTGAAAGATTAGGGAAAAATAGGAAATCATCCAACTGGCTCACCTCAGGGGCAAGCCAATCATGGAGGCAGGGGAAATAAGCATTTCACTCCATCAATTAGGGTTTATGAGTTATGAGATTTTAAACAGTCTAATGACATTATGATATGAGTTTTGAAATCTTTTATGTTATAATCAATGGGTAGTGATCTTTACACCGTTAAAATTAGTCAACATATACTAAATGAAACATTGAAAAAAAAAAATATTTTACCCTCGATTTCATTACTTCCTCAACATTTTCTCAAGCCTTCCTCGCAATGAAGTTGAGAGTAAAATGGAATTTTTTTAAAAAAATTGTTTCATTTTGATGATATATGTATCACTACCCATAATCCATGGTGCAGACAAGTTGAATGGGTGTTATATGAAAAGTATGGATATCGTGTTGAAAAATCTATTATTATTCAATCAAGTTTTGTGTGTAAATAGATTGACGTTGGCCTTCTTGAAAATAACTCTTATAGCATTCAAATCTTGAAAATAAAGTAGGTGTATATGATTATTTATTTCTAGTTAAAATTATTAGAATTAGAGAGGGTTTTTTCAAGAATCTTCTACTTAATCAAGTAGATTTTGCCTTTTGAATTGTCTAATTTGAAAAGTTTAGTAGATACATACAATTTCATCAAATTCAATCTACAACAATAGCAAAGGTCTATTTTACACTCTTTATTTGCACTATTTAATATATCATACCTTATTTTTACATGTTAACTAAATATATACTTAGAAAAATGATCTTAGATAATAGTCATTGACAATGGAAAAATCTGTATTTTAAGTGATTATTTTGTCATTACTCTAAAGTGGCCATTTAGATGTTGAATGTGGGAGAAATTATCTATTGGGAAACAAGTCACAATAATTTAGTGTGAATATTTAATTATAACTTTTAGATGAGAATATTGATTGAATTCAAAAAAAAAAAAGTCAGTAGTTTTTCTTCATAAAAAAAGATTTTGATTGAAAATTAACAATAAATTTTATAAACAATAATTTCTCTTAAATACTTGAAATAATTGAGAGAGAGAGAGAGAGATCTTTGAACTCATAACCAGGCCAGTCATGAGTGGATATTTTTAAGGCTTTTAATGTTATCACATGCAAGGGTTGGCAAGGTCTGCACCCTGCAATAACCTCATATACTCCATGCAATATTAATATCAAAGGCTCTCTCTCTCTCTCACACATTTCAGGAATCAGAGCTGGATGTGGATTATATATACAAAATGAAGTGAAACAACAAAAAGGAAATATCCCATGTTAGTGTAAGGTAAATATTTGCCAACCATTTTCATTATGATTAAATAAGAATAGCAGGTCAAATACTAAGTTTTGAATATTAGATTAGAGATCTTAGATTTAGTTTCTACCATGCTAACTTGATATGCGAGTATTGTAGGTGTTTTTTGTGTATATGAGATGAATCTCATCTTTAATATAGAGTGAAAACAGTCAAATAAAACTCCATGGGGTTGGACCAATTATCAGACCTGATGCGACCCGCAGGTCAGCCGTGACCCGGCTGAAACACGGGTCGGATCATTTTAAAACCCTTCTAGATTAAAAACCCTTAAAAATCCTCTGAGACCCGCGGGTCAACGTGATTTTTCTAATAAACCTGGGACCGTTGACCCTTAAAAATCCTTGGTTTCTTTAAATGAAGAAAATGAAAATGAAGTTTTTGGTTCTTTTGAAAATATGATTTTTGGATTATTAATTTTTAGTTTTTACAATTGGATTTGGGAGAAGAAAAAAATATTTTTATGAAATATAACCTTAGTTAATAATTTGATATTATTTATAATATTATATTAATAGCACGAGTTTGACCTGGTTTGACTATGGGTCTACCCGATTGAACCTTATTTTACCCACCCTTTCTCCAAAATGAGTCGCTCCACGGGTCGAATTTTAAAACATTGGGTTGGATTGACGGCCAAAAACCCATTTCAGAAAACTGGATCTTGTGTTCAATTTAGACTCAACCTCAAATGGCCACTCTGTATAGTTTTACTCGATGTATGTGAATTGAGAGATTTTTCATATGTTTCGAAAGATTAGTTGGGTAAGATACTTGAACACTTTCAATAAAAAGAACATAAAGTGAAATAAAATGAACTGAAACACAAAACACTGGGGAAGACGAGCTGCAAGGCAACAAGGTTGTAATGGGAATGGTTGTTTTGTTGGTGGGTTAGATTGTTAGGTAAACTGAGAAAAGAAAGAGTTGAGACAAAAAATCCGAAATTTTCTCTGAAAAAACCCTAGACAGACACATAAAAAAACGTAAAAGATTTACCTTTCATTGTCATCCAGGATACGTGGGATAATTGCTTTGCATTTTTTTAACAGCAATGTATTAGAGAGAGAGCATTTTGGAGAAAAAGAAAGAGTTTATTAATATTCACATTTTAAAAATATATATTTTGGAATGAAAATCTTTTTTCTTTTTCAATCTAAAAGGGTTGGAATCATAGCTAGGAACTCATCTCAAAGGGAGTTTTGAGTTCGATTCTCACTTTATTCCAAAAGGTCACTCTCTATAAAATTACACGATGTGAGTGGGTAGGAAGACTTTCACATGCCTCAAAGATTAATGGGTGTTGTAAGAGGCCGGGACACCTTGATCATAAAGAATTGAAAACTTAGCTAAGATTTTTTAACTTAGTTCTACATGAGCTAAAATCAATAGGTAAAAACAATTAATTTATTTAATTATTTTAGTTTAATTTGGGTTGGGTTCAGGTTTAAGACCCCATTACCCAATCTAATATGAATTTATGTCGAGTAGGGGTGTCCTGAACCCAACTTGAACTTGACCTAATAAGCGGGTTTGGATAAAGATTTTTGTCAGACGAGCCACGCTCACACTTTTATTTAAAGTCGATTGAGGCATGTCGGGCTTTTAGGCCCGTTTATTTTTTTACCTTTTTTAACTTTTGTTTTATATATTGAAAAACAAAATTTGCCACCTTTAGTTTATTATTCCACCTAACTTAAAAAGAAGGCACAAAATCACTTTGGTTGATTTTAATTAAAAATTCACACACCTGCAAGAGTGATATTGGTAAAAAAATTATAATACTTTTTTTTCAATTTATAATTTTTTTATAAACTTTTCTATTTTTAAATACGAATGTCAAAAATCTCAACCATATCCTTTAAACTCACCAAATTTAATCATAAATTCCCTTTTATCTTTTTTAGTATTATTCAAGAATTTTATCTATTTTTAATAATAGTATGATAAAGTTGGATTAAACCTTTCAAACTCAACAAATCCCATTTCATAATCTCTTTCATTATTCTCCTAATTATTTTCTAGGCGAATAATGAACGAATCATCGAAGTTCATTTCATGCTCAACTTATACTCTCTCTTTATATATATAAAAAAAAAGGTGGTTACCATCGCACGACAATGATGGGTTTCCTTTTATTGATTTAAATTATAGTTCAATGTTTTAAATTTCATACTCAGCTCAAAATCTTGGCGAGTTGAATAATTCATAAGAGCTTTTCAACTTGATTTAGAAAAACTAGATAAAACTTATTGACTTATTTTACTTAAAATTTCATTGAGTTGAGTCGATTTGAACCAACTCAAACAATTTTTCCTTAATTTTTTAACTATTTAACCACTCACTCATGCAAAAAGAAATGGTTATTTTAAATAAAAATTAAAATCAAAATTCAAGGCCATACAAGCTTAAGGGTTAGGTGGCTAGAAGTGATTAAAGAGACATAAAAATTATGACTGTACTAATCCTACTTAGCTTATTCTTTGTGAACCTAATAACAAAGCATACACTTCCTATCCTAGACATTTTTGGAGGCACTATGTTTGTAAAGCCTACAAGAGTTTACAAATTCAATAAATAATTTAAAGTCATCAAAATTTTGAAAAGCTTAAAAATATAACATAATTATTTAAATTGATGTGATTTTTAGTGGGTCCTATGTTCAAGCAAAATCCTTTATGATAAAAATAATCTTTGTGGGCCACATGTGTTTGAAGGCTGCAAAAGTATCAAGAATAAAATATCATTTAAAGTGATGAAAACTGTAGGCTTTAAAAATATTAGCTTCAATGATCTTTTGAGGTGATCATTGGTGGGATCCATATTCAAACATAGACCTTTTAATTAAATATGATTTTTTGTGGGTACCACATTGTTTCAAAATGCTACAAAATTTATTTTTAAAATGATTTGAATGATGTAAAATATGTCTTCATCAATTTATTTAATCTAAATTCTGATAGATCCAATATTAAGCATTAGACAAAGTGGGCCTTAATTAGAGATTGATTCTAGAAGACATACCCAATATGTTAATATTTTTATCTATATTTTTTATTTCAAGGGGAAGGTATTAGAGGAAATTTAGTAAAATGTATTAATTTTTTTATTGTTATTTTTATGATGGAAGGGAGAACCTCGAACATAACATTACTAAACCCCCTTCAAATGTTGTCCCGCACTTCACATGATAGCCACCGGATTGCGCTACAAGGACTCGAACTCGCACCATCCCACTTCTTAAGACGGAATGTTACCAGCAGAGTTACCCGTGTAGAGTATCTATTATTTTTTTCTTACCTTTTATAAAGATAAACATACCTTAAATATCTTAGAAGGAAAGGATATTTTAAATTTTTAATCTTGCATTAATTTGAAGGAAATTCATTACCAATGACACACAACACCTATTTATTGTCGTTTAGTTTTAAGTGCTAAGTAGCCCCAGGACTCATGAGCCTGCATTTAAAACATGGGCTTATGATTTTGAATAATTATTAGTTACAGAAGTCATTATAAAATTTTAAAACTACACGACAGAAAGAATGAAAAAAAAAAATCATTGAATTTAAGAATAATATTTATCAAATCTATTCACGCTATGTCAGTATCTCTAAATATCACCTCTAAATATTTCAATATATTGTGTCAAAGTCTTTAATTTCATTGAAAATAAATTAAATATTATTTTAATTCTAATCCAAAGAGGTTAGAGTGATAATTAAGAATTTGCCTCAAAAAGTAGGAGTCTTGAATTTGATTATGAGTCCAATCTAAAGGATCACTCTTCGTAGAGATATCTGGTATACAGGTAGAAAGACTTTTACATGCTATAAGAATTAGTTGAGTGTTCGATGTCAAGTTCGAACTCATATGACCTCACTTGATGTACCCTAAGGATAATGGGTATTACCGATGGGATTTTAAGCTGAGTAACTTGTGGTTTCCCAAACGTAAATTATATAAAAAAAAAAAAACCTCCACACCTTGGTCACGAAAAATATTATCTGGACTCTTATAAAGAAATCTCTTTCTTTTATTTACGAAAACTTTCTTTCTCTATTAAAATTGAAAATAACTCTTATTCTGTAAAAAAACAAAAAAGCTTATTTTATATTTTATATTTTTTATTTTTTATAAATGAAAAATGAGAGACCTCCTTGAAAGTTGTGATCTCTCTCTCTCACACAAATAAGCATTGGATTCCCTTTTTCCTGCATTGAAAAAGTGTAGGACAGTGCACGTTGACTGTCATGGAACAATGTGGGGGTTACAAGAAAGCAATTGGGAGATACCTCAATTATTAATTCATTTTTAGATCTATGCATCTCACTCTCCATAACCCAACAATTGATAACTTGTAAATTTGGTATCTTCCAATCTAAATCTAATTTGATTATCATATCAGGACCACTGCAGCAAACTTACAAAAATCACTCTAGAATCTTAAGGGGAGACCACTGTGCGATAAACATTCGAGACAAATTAAGTTAGCGAGACACACTAACGAGATATACTGTTTGATGGATACTGGGTTTTACAAATTTAGGTTAATTTAATAAATGATTGATTTCATGATATGGAATATATAAAGTTTCATTGTTAATTGATGATCCAAGCTGTATAAACTTGGTCTTCAAATTTTAATGAGTATGAACGGTTAATTTTTAAAAGTTTAAAATCAAAGGATATGATGATCAAATGAAGATAAAACTTCATATAAGAACTATTCATATGAAATTCTCTTTATATCATATCCAACATCGTAAACCCTAAAATCTATTTTTAAGAGTTGTCTCACTATCATTTTTGAATGAAGATAGCTATTTGGACCACCCCCCACTCCACAAGAACAGTTCGACAGTTGTTTAATGTCCAGTACAATCATATGTCATCAAGACATTGTTCAAAAACTTGAAACATGAACTTGATCCAAAGTCCCAACGAGTCAAGAAATTTGTTTGAGTTTTTAGAAAAAAAATTGAACAAACTTAGAAAAACTTGTTGACTCGAAATCTCGCCGAGCGGAGTCGACTCGGGCAGACTTGATCAAGTCTTTTCATGTTGTTGAACAATGATCGTGAGTCCTGACTATTGGTTCAGTTCAGTGGGACAGGTGTTTGTGGACGGGGTGGCTGAATGATCTTAGCCGTTGATCCAAGAGGATTGATGGTCCACTCCGAGTTCACTAGATGAATGATTCAGTTCAGAGCCTACGGCCTGGACTTCAAATTATTTGGGCATGTTTTTATTTCTCAGTCTGTTCCATTCAAAATAGAGTTTTCCAGGCCCAGATCCAGGCCCATTGGAAGACCCAATCAGCAACCCTTCTTGCAGGGGCTAGTTTGGATTGAAACTTCTATTCTTCTATGAATAATTTTAGTCTGAATCATTTTTTAGTCTGGGGTAGCGAGAGGTTCTCAATATGGACAGCCGTTATGTTTGTATAATAGGCCGATACGTAACAGTCCGCACCTCTCCGGATCCAATGCATTGCGGCCAATACATATTGGCCATGATTTTTATGTTATGTTGTAATATGTATCGGCCGCATGTTTTACCTCTAGTTACAATGTATATTTCTACCACTTAGATGAAGAAAAATAAATGAAAAAAGATAAATTCGATGTCTCTTACTATAAAAATCACGGGTGTTTTTATTCCTTTTTCGTAAAAAGATCCAAAGGCATGATCTGATGGGGTGGCTTGAATGGATGGGACCACATCAGAAACAAGAGAGTTGGACAGACTAGGAAGAGATGCATAGATTCCATTACACAGTTTCAACAAATTTATCAGAGGAGGCAGAAGTAGGAATCAAGATTCCCTTCCTTCCAATCATAGAAGTTGGTGTTGCAGAGACCAGTAATAGCTATTGACCCACATAAGAAAAAATGAGGCAAAATAAAGCAGATGAATGAGGCTGGAAGAGCTTGGAAATTTATTTTATTTCTCAAATACATGTTATTTCATAAGCAATTAAAATTCATTATAATTAAAATTTTGGGGAACATCATGGATAATCATTATAATCAAGGTGTTCAAGAGTTTCACCTATATTTGGACAGAGGACATTTTAACTTGACTATTATTTGGGACATGTGCAAGCCTCTCAATCCCACCTAGGATAAGAAACTACATGAGTGGCCCAGAAGTGTTGACGTAAATCTAATTCAAAACCTCCCTTCATGAGGGGAGTTTCTTGACAGTCAAGGCTAACTCTAACTTAAGTTGATTTTTTCACTAGAGTATCATAGTTTTTGGGCTAAATTTTCATCTCGTATATGTAGTTTGATGGTAAAGTAGATTTAAATAGGCCAGAGATCCTCACACGGGTCTTTTGTGTATAAAGATACGAGTTTTACCGTGATGTCTAATTTGTCCTCCGTCTGTCGTACCGAAGAAAAAATAATATCCAAATTCATAAACAGTGCAATCGGCTCGACAAAATTCATGAACAGTGCAAATCGGCTCAGAGGAATTGCAAGTCGGCTCTCTAAAATTCATGAACAGTGCAATTTGGCTTTTCGAAATTGTAAGTCGGTTTGCCAAAATTCATGAACAGTGCAATTCGGCTCTTCGAAATTTCAAATCGGTTGCCAGAATTCACATGAACAGTAAAAATTAGCCCATCGAAAAATTACTGTTCATGCGAAGGGTAAAATCGATAATATGCTAAAACCCGTCTCGCTAGACACAAAATGTCCGTGGGAAGATCGCTGGCCATTTAGATACAGTGATAGATGATTTATGTGATAATCAATAAGTTAAATGCAGTCAATCTTTCTTCTCTCTTGTCTTTTCTAGATATAAAATTTATCAACTTGAAGAATCAAATTCATAATTATTATTTTGCTGATTTTTCCATTATATTGACTCTCCAATTTCATTACAAATAAGGAGTATATTTTTGAAATTGTAGTCACTAAAAAGACTGGTAGATCACATTGTTACATTACTCAGAACTTTGAAGCAAGAAATTAACAATGACTTTGATTTCACTTTCAGCATAATTAGTGGTATTAAGCAGTGCAAGTTGGGCTGGTCCTAACTCGAGCCTGCATATCAGGCCTAAATTACAATGTGGATCAGGCTTGGGCCCAATACATGGAGGCCTGATTTGTTTTAGAAGACAAATTTGAACAACATTTATAAACAAAATTTCTTTAATTGATATTGTGTATAAATATAAAATGCTTATAATAATTACTTTATATTTTATAAAATAAAACAAAATAAATTCTATTGTAGGCTCAAATAAGCTCAAGTCCGAATAAGCCCATATAATATTTTGATTTGATATTAGTCTCAAATCCTAAAAAATGCAATTCTTGTCCAACTCGAGTTTGAATAATTCAGATTAATCCAGGCTTGGGGTTAGGCTTGGGCTCAAGCCTTTTATTTTCAATTCAGCTCCAATAATTAACTTAAAACCCAGACTCGTGCCCTAGTCACAACACTTTAGTCGTTTATGCATGCATTCATGGATTTGAAAAATTGATACATATTGGTCGATACGATATATATGACTGTACAATATCGATATCAATGATATCACCTTTTTTTTTTAAGTAAATAAATCATCTCAACCATGGGCCCCACCAATATGGGCCGAGATTTGTTTCAAAGAATTCTATATAACTAGCAGGGGTCAAAATATCTGCCGATACTGTGCGTATCGGCCGATATAATTCGGATTTTTGACCACCGAATTATATCGGCCGATACGCATAGTATCGGCCGGACAAAAAAATTCGGCCGATATGACCGAATTTTTGACCGATATATCGGTCATGATATCGGCCGAATTTTAAAAATTCGGTTTTTCTTTTTTTTTTTTTAAAAAAAAGTCCCTTTTTTTAAAAAAATAGCGGACAAGAATGAAAAGAAAAAAAAGAAAATATGGAGGAAAGATTGAAGAAAAAAAATGGCACACCTTTTACTGCATCTTTTCTCTTCTTTCTCTTCTTCGTTGATGGGAAAAATACAGAGAGTGAGAAAGAGTGGCGGCCGCTGCTAGGGTTTAATAGAGAGAGTGAAAGAGAAGAAGGGTATTAAAACACGCCCATTAGGGTTTTTAAGTGAAAACCCATTCAGGAAGTAACTCGTGAGTATCAAAGTTATATTTCAAATTGTTTACTTTATAATATTCTCTTTTAAAATTTTAAAGTTATTTTTTAAATACTGTGTATTTCTAAAATTTCTCAAATTGAATATCTAGACTAATTACGATAATATGATAAAAATACTTTAAGACTTAAAGATCTTTTGACACTCTTAAATATTTAAAATATAGTATTTTACAAATAAGGGTATCCCTAGGGTGTACCGAAAACATATTTTGGAGTGTTAAAAGACCTTAAAGTCTTAAAGTATATTTATCACGTTATCGTAATTAGTCCGAATATTCAATTTGAGAAATTTTGAAAATACACGGTGCTTAAAAATAATGTGCATAGTGTATTAAATAATAAAATATCATTTAAAACTTTAAAGTTATTTTTTAAGCACTGTGTATTTCCAAAATTTCTTAAATTGAATATCCGGACTAATTACGATAGCCTAATATAAATCCTTTAAGACTTTAAGGTCTTTTGACTTTCCTAAATATATTTTCGGCACACCCTAAAGATACCCTTATTTGTAAAATACTGTGTTTTCGGTACACCCTAGGGATACCCTAACTTAAAATAACACTCATTAACTAAGAAAATAAATTATTAAATTATTTCTACAAATTTTCCTCATTTATATCATTTTCCTTGTAATTTTCACAATTTTATTACTAATTATATAATTTCCCATTATCGTAACTTCAAAAATATATTACAAGATGTAAATATCCGATATTTTATGAAAAAATTACATATTCAATAAGCCCATAATTATCTGCATTTACTGTAATTTTTTTGATTTTTTTTTTTTTTTTTTTTAAAAAAAAAAAGGGGCAGGAGAGAGAAAAAATTTGGCCGATATATCGGCCGATATGAAAAATCGGCCGAGATCTCAGCCCGGCCGATTTTTCTACCCCTGATAACTAGTGATGCCAACTATCATGAGCTCTGAGAGTGGAGTTGGTAGATTATTAAAGAGAATATCATATATAAAAAATTACATATCAAACTCACATTGGTGTAGTTCAGCTCGTTACCTCTCGTCTCAGGAAGCGAAAGGTCACGAGTCGAGTCCCCATGGCCTAACCTTGGTGTTCCTTAAGGGTAGGGATCTACCCGTGGGACTTTTACGGTGGGTATCCCACGGTTTCCCACACGTAAATTAAAAAAATAAAAAATTACAAATCAAATCATTCTAATCTTGACTTTTAAGATAAAATTTAGTAGATAAATATTTTTATTTTTCATAATCCATTTAATAGTGAAAGTTATGAATAATTTGATTATATAGAAAAACTGATATTTTGAGTTGTTCAAATTCACCACTGAATGTACAACATATAGAGCCAAGGTCCTTTAAGCTCTAACTTTCATGTAATTTTGACCTTATTTAGATTAAGAAGAAATTCTAAAAAGCAACTTAATATTTCTTAATTCTAAAGAAACCTTTATTTTAAAATATTAAAAAATCTTTGACATTTCATAAAATCTCAAAAACCACTTATTGACTAAAAGTCAAAATTAAATTTACCATCACTTATCAAAATATTCAAAATGACAAAATTGCTCCCCTCAATAAGAAAACAAAAATATACTTCTATTTTAAAAAAAATCTTTATTTATCCCTTGCCTTTTGGCCTCAATACTAATTTATCATTAAACAAACGATTGTCTATATTTTTATTATTTTATTTTATTTTGCACTACAATTTTTTCGATTTTTTTAGATTTTCCTAAGTACTCATGATATATTTTAATATTTCTATGGTCACCCTCTCTCTCAGACTGATCCCTGTTTTTTATTTTATTATTATCATGGAATATCTTTATTTTAATGAAAAATAATCAATCATAATTTTATTTTTTATTCTTTTTGAGAAGAGTATTTTTGTTATTTTACATCATGTAATGCATTAACTAAAGGTCAAGGAGGTTTTTGAGTTTTTCATCAAAATTTATGGAGTTTTTTAATATTTAAAGTGTTTTTACGTGTGAAATTACATAATAAAGTTCAATTCCTATTAAAATATTAATTTTATTAGATATTTTTATCTTTGAAGATTTGAACTTAAAATTTAATTATTATAAATTATTAATTTTTATCTCTTAGGATCTTTGATATGTTTAATCTCAAATTTCATCTGATCATACGGTCCCAAATTAATTTGTATCCAGGTAGCTTGGTACACTAAACATGACTCTCTAACGAGATATACGGTCAAATGATTGATGAGTGTCACTTAATTAGATTAATTTGATTGATGATTACATGAATATGAAATATACACAGTTTACTATCAATTAACAATATAAATCATATAATATTGGCATTTAAATTTTAATTAGTTTAGACTATTATTTTTTGAAAGTTTAAAATTAAGAGAATCCACTCACATAATTCTATTATCATATATCTAATTGTATAGAAGCTTAGATCAATTTAATTACAAATCCCATTAGAGAGTATCAATAGATAGAATCTCGTTAAAGTTTTTCTGTCAGTTTTTAACCCGTTCTCTTCATTCTATTCTCCTTAATCCGCAAAAATAATTAACAGCCGAAGTCTCTTGTTAATATAAATTACAGACTTACATCGAAGCTAGGGTGTATATCGCAGCAGCGCATCTGATCCAGCAAGGAAAAGGAAAAGAGAAGAAGGGGGGCTTGTTCCGTTGATAATCGGTAAAATAAAGATGACTCTGATTTGGTTGGAAGCAGTACTTCCATTGGGAATCATCGCCGGATTTCTCTGTGTGATGGGAAATACTCAATACTACATTCACAAAGCCGCTCATGGCAGGGTAACATCCCCTTTCTTTAAATTTTCTAAAAAACTTCTTTAATGTATGGGTTTTTTGTAATTTTTCTTTTTTTAATTGGAAAATTTTCAGCCAAAGCATATTGGAAATGATATGTGGGATGTTGCGATGGAGAGGAGGGACAAGAAGATAATGGAGAAGTTGTCTGAAGCAAACAACTGAGTAAGATTTTTGATCTGTATTATGCTCGATCAGTTTCGATTTCACTGGGTCTGATGGTTGTTGGGTTATTTTCTATTCTGTATTTGGATTTTTGGGTGGCCTTTATTTTGAGTGTATGTTTATTAATCTATTTATTCGTTGACGGTGGATAAATTGTGGTTGGTTGGTTCAGTGTATATGTTTTTGTATCCATATTTGATCGTTTTTGGTTGAAATTAGGTTTGTTATCGTGGATTTCCTTAGCTTTGTGAACTTTTTTTTTTTTCTGGTTTTATTAAATTTGCAGCCCAATCATTTTAACCATGGCAGTCAGGATGGAAATTGGACGTGGGAAGTAGAATGAGAAGCATGAAGCACTCCATTTTACAAAACTTTAAATGACATTTAACACGTGAAATGAATTTGAGGAGACAGAAAATGATAAATGTAGGCATTTGAGAGGTAAATGAGTTTCTCCTGTGAGTGATCTTCACAGTTACCTAGACCACTTAGAAGGTTGATTTGGTTTGAAACCAGTAAGATTCATATAGTTTCAATTAGAACAATGTAAAACTGTAAAAGAGCTTACAAAGGAGAATATAGATCAAACCATGTGTTAAACACCAAACTACAGGCATGGAATAGTCTATTGGTATTCATCCGCTAACAATTTAGGAGGAAAACACTCGTCTATTTTTGTTTTGTGGTGCTATCTTGTTGTCATATTTCTTGTTTCCTTATATTTTATAATACATTTTAAGAAAGGATTCCCTTTTTTATGTGGAATCATGATTTGACATATGGACAAGTCTTCAATATCTTGTTCATTCTCAATAAGATATTTTCTTTGTGCATCACCATTCAAGTAGGTAAAAAGGGTCTCAACTTGCAAGCTCTGTGTTAAATACATTAAGGCAAGATATTTTTGCCAAAGAGTGGTGTGATTTCCTGCCATACTTTATGAATCTATATGCTTAAGTTTGAAAGTTGAGCCACAGAGTTCATGTAACTATTTTAAACATTTGGATTTGTTGACCTAGGATACCACTAATAAATAGATGTAAAAGCAGGTGGCTTTAATACAATACCATTTAAAAGCAACATCCTACTAAAGCATTTAAATAACCCAAATTGCAAAACCATGGGACTTCAAATTCGTATTAGGAGGTATGCAGGGATTCCCTGTTCAATACCCCAATCTCCTCCTTTATTTGGCCTTGAAACCGGCATACGATCGATTATGAAGATGTGGAAGACTTTTTAGTGAGAGTTGGACTAAACCAAATGTCTGCATTAAGACCACCTATTTATTTTCCATAGTTGTGAACTATTTTGTGTCTTATACTTAACCCATTGAGTGCAAGTTTTGTGGTTTTGAGAATAGGAGGTAACCTACTCAAAACAAAAAACTTTGAGCAATGTGATATGTTCATTACTTGAGTGCGACTATAGAACAAATGGATGGCTTGATGAGGATATTATAAAGTGTACATGGAAGATTGCGTACAATCTTCTGTGGAGATTTGAAGTGTTACATGTTGAACTTGATGTGGATATTATAAAGTGTACATGGAAGATTGGGTGCAATCTTCTGTGGAGATTTGAAGTGTTACATGTTGAAGGAACTAGATGAATGAGATGTCATGACTTAGGATAAAAGTGAGCAGTTGTAGGTTGGATGATAAACAAAAAATCCAACCTAAGGATGGGTAGAGATGGGAAATAAAGCTGACCCAAGTAAATAGGATAATGCTTGAGAATGATGATGCAAATTACAAAGTTTGTGTTTTAGTTATCTAAATCTGTATCCTAATCATTTTAAAATATAACAACACAACAATAATGTTACGAAATCTCGTAGATGGCAAGATATAAGTGAAAGTTAGAAGAACATATGAGGGGTTATTGGAAGTCTGTCAAGTTCTGATGTAGTAAAACACATTGATGGTGTTCCATTCTTCTATATTCCTTTATATGTGCCTAAACCATCTCAAGTAACCTTGCCTTGTTTTCTCTTATTTAGGGATAAGTTTTAACGTCTCCTTAATGTGATCGTTTATAATTTTTTTTTTTTTTGATATTACTCTACCTATCCATCTTAGCATACAGATATCGGTCAGTATTACATTATCTACTTGTCTATTCTCTGTGCAACATTCAATTTCATAAAGCATTGCATGTCTAATAGCTAGTTTGTAGAATCACCCTTTAACTGACATGGTACCTTTCTTATTGCGCATTACAATGCCCTCTTGCCTACACTTAACCAACTTTGCTCCCATCATATTGGCCATGTCCAAATCTGATTGTTCATTTGGTTTGGTAGTTTCACCCACGCATCCAAATTTATCTCAACATGATACCAAGTCATTTCCAACTTTAATTGGTTTATCCTCTCTAGCCTCTACTCTCCATTCCATTAAAGTTGCACTCCATATAATCCATTGTTGCTCTGTTAAATATCAAATTGTTTTACTCAAAACACTCAAAAGTTTTCATAAAAAAATTCCAATTTACTATTTAACTAGCTTTTCGTCTCACTTATTAATACTGTGTCAACTTGAATAACATTGTATCATGGAACTTCTTTTGGATTTTTGACGTTAGATTGTCTATAAATAAAATAAATAAATCAAACTAGATCATTGGTGGAGTCCAACCCCAATTGGAACTTGCTATCTTTCTAACATTGTATTTATCCTCATTGTTTCCCTTTACATTGTTTTTTACCTCATTTGTCCCTTTCATACCTATCATGTATAGTCTCAACATGTTTGTCTTGGATGCAATTCTTTTTTTCAACACTTGCGTATAAGTGTGTTGTTAATTTGTTATCCATTCATCAGCCCTTTCTAAGTATATAAAAACCATATGTAATATTTTCTTTTTCCACTATACTTCTCCACGAGTTGTATTACTACGAAAATCACTTAAATTATTGATCTACTTGACTTCGACCCAGTTTGATTCTTTTATTAGGCATTGTTTTTTTACCCTTTCACAAAGTTTCGTGTATGACTCACAATCCTAATACCTCATATTCTGTATAATTTTGTATCTACCTCTATTATTTAGAAAGGGACTATGATGCCCTTTTGCCATATATGTGGTGTTCTTTTTTATACTAAGATTTTGCTGAACAATCTAGTTAACTAACTAATCCCAATTTTACTCATTAAGCCTCATACTTTGATGGGGATCCAATGCTTTATGTTTCTTCGTCTTAGTTAAAGCCAATTTCTTTTTCCAATATCTTGCTAACTGCTTCTTCATTTGCTTTTGTTTTTATTTCTATTTCACTCATTTTGTACTTCCTAGGTCTCTTGAATACCTTTTCGATTTATCTTTCATTAACACGCTTTGGTTTTTATCTCTAATAAATTGTTCATTGTCTAGGACTCTACTCTCTCATACCTTTGCAAGCTTATAAATTACCTTCCTTCCTTTTACCTAATCAAACATGTAGATTATCTTATTCTTTATGCTTGGCTTTGCTTATGATTCTACCAGTAGCTCTTTTAGTTATCTTTTAGCTTCCCAAGTCTTCTTTTCTTCTTGTTCCTTTTAGATTCTCCATGCATTTTCCGTATGATTCTCCATGCATCTCATTTCTTACTTGTTTAATCTATATTGCCATTTTATCCCAATTTTCATTAGGATTTGTCTTGTTGTTCCAATCCTTATTTCCCAATATTCTTCTTTGAAGAATTTTGCCATTTATCCTTTCTAGTCTACCACCTTATTTTTGGGCAAACCTCCATTATCTTATTCGTTTCCCTACATTTAATATATAAGAACCTCTAACTTAGTTGGTAAGTGCTCATGGTTGCAACCTCAGGTTGTGGGTTCAAGTCTTATGGGCATCATATAGGCACTCAGCCCATAAAAAGAAAATGCCAAATCCAAATGCAAATTTAAACCCTAGATTGATGGGATAAATGGCTTTTATAATGAGGATGATGATGATCCAAATTAGAAACCCATGTTGAGTTTCAAGTCTCTCTTACAAATGACTTTTCAACATATACGGAAGTCCTTTTCCTACATTGTGATAAAAGTAAATCATTTGTGGTTGACAATGTCTATTTTTAACATTTAAGGTTTCCTTTTCTAGTATATTTTGATCATTGTATCCTTTCATTTTTTCTCCTAATGGATACACTCCTGTCCTTAAGTATCTCTACCAACTGTATTGCTTTATAGAGTTACTTTTTCCTATATAGAATGTTCAAATCACTAATCTCTAAGAGGTTGTTCGTTTCTTTCTTCGAGGAAAGCAATTTTGTGGAAAAACTTACATATGGGTTTGATCCATGTTAGTCGCCAGGTGTTGTAAAATCTGGCCACATGTCGAGCTGTGGAAACCCAATGTTTTTGTTTGCAAAAGAATCGGTATTTTCATTAAAAATGAATGAAACACTATTTTGACAAGCGAGGAAAAGTTGCCTCTTTTCCTCATTAATTTTTTTGACTCCGGCCCCCTCCCCTCCTTCTCTTATGGGAAGTGGATTCCTTTGAGTAAAAGAGAAATGTCTCTTTTTTGTATTCTTGGCGAGGAACCCTTATTCCATGGCAGAAGAAAGAAGGCTCTCATTCTCCATGAACTGGAAAATGGCAAACAACCCTAAGTCTAGATTGAAGTACATGGAAGACTATAATATTTAGGGGCTGTTTGTCATTTTCTGGCCATGAAAAATAAAGGGCAAGGAAAATTAGACTCTTCTCTCTCTTTTTTTTTCCATGGAATAAGGGCTCTTTGCTAAGAACACAAGAAATGAGACATTTTCCTCTTTCCAAGGAATCCGTTTCCCATAGAGGGGATAAGAAAATTTAACGAGGAAAAGGAGGAGCTTTTCCTTGCTCAGCAAGACAACACTTCGTTCGTTTTCAATGAAAATAAAGATTTTGATGCAAACAACAAAAATATCGTTAAATTATAACATTAATAACATAGGGGCTGTTTGTCATTTTCCAACCGTGAAAATAAAGAGCATGGAAAATGAGACTCTTCTCTCTTCTTCCATGGAATAAAGGCTCTTTGCTAAGAACACAAGAAATGAGACATCTTTCTCTTATTCTTAAGAATCCATTTCCCATAGGGGGGGGATAGAAAAATTAACAAGGACTAGGAGGAGCTTTTCTTTGCTCACCAAAACAATACTTCGTTTATTTTCAACGGAAATAAAGATTTTGACGTAAACAAAAAAAATGTTTGATTTTTACAACCTGAAACGAGGCCAGATTTCATAGCACATGTTGAATAACATAATTTTTTCTATAGAATTGCTTTCCTCGAGGAAATAGACAAACAACCTCTTAGGGTTTTTATTTATTTTGAAAGGTAACTTTATTAATAAGAAGGGAAAAGAACAAGACTAAAGAAAAAACCCAACAAAAAATACAAAAAGAAAACCCCCAATTACATAAGAGGATTACACAATTCCGAATCCAACGACAGCCCCTGGTTGGCTAAAGCATCTGCAGCTGAGTTAGCTGATCTACGTATCCAAGCAATCTTAAAGTCGAAGGATGCAATAGAATGCCGGATCCTCTCAACTCTGTCTAGATACAGCCAAGGACAAAGAGATCCCACCATTCAACCCACCGCCATCCACCAGACTACCTGGAACCCCTAATTTTTCGAGCTCCAAAACACCCCTCCATAAAACAAACAATTCCGCCTCAATAACCGTCCCATTAGGACGCGGGCCAGCAAAAGAACGCAAGATATTTCCTAACTCATTGGTAATCACCCCATCATAACTAGCAGAACCAACTTCACGCATACAACTACCATCAAAATTGAGCTTTAGCAGCCCAATTGGAAAGGAGACCAAGGAATATGAGTCCGAAAAATATCAAGAGACCTACAAGAGTCCACCAAAGCTCACTCCCTGCAAACATCAGACACTGAGATGCCTCGAACCTGAGACGAACCCACCAACCACCAAGCTGCACGAAGCTTAATCAATTCTATAAGATTTACAAGAGAACCAACCGTCCCTTTAAAAATCCTGAGATTTCTTTCCAACCAAATAGTCCAAACAATACTTAGGATCGTCACTTTCCATAGAGACCGCTGAAATGAGCTCCCAAATGTCACAATTTCTTCATTAAACAAATCACACGAAGATCGAGGAAGACAATATGATATGCCCAACAAATGCAAGAAGTGCTCCCAAATGCGACTAGAGAAACTACAATGAAGAAGCAAGTGATTCACCGATTGCTCATCAGACAAGCATAAAGGACAAGCATTTACAATGAGCATCCTCCACCTTCGCAGAATATCAATAGTCAAAATTTTTCCAACTCTGCCAGCCAACCAAACACCTTCACCTTGAACGGAGCAACCCCCTCCCATACTTTAGGATGAACAGAAGGAGTTTCACCCTTCCTAATCAAGCTGTTATAAAACGACTTAACGGAGAAGTTACCAAAAGAATCTAAATCCCAGATTCTACGATCCTTCCCATTGCCCACTACAAAAACACCTTCCAACAAGTTCTTGAGAGAAACCCAATCTTCCACCATCCAATCCTCCAACTATCTACGAAATTCTGGTCCCCAAACAGCCTTATTTTGAATTAAATTAAAACATTCCTTAACATAAGCTTCTTTATTAGTAGAAAAGGAGAAAAGCACTGGAAATTGCAAAGCCTACTATATCATTATAGTCTCTTAGGTTTCTTTATCTAATATAATTTTGATCATTATAGTCTTATCATTTTTTGACTTCTAAAATCTTTTCCTTCAAGTCTCTATCAACTATAATACCTACTTTGTTTCTAGAGATACTTTTTCCTCTTGTAAATAGTTCAAATACCTCTTAAGCATCTAGCTTTGTTACTCTTCCATTTAGTCTTTTGTTAACTAGTTGTGTTTATCTTCCTCTCTGTTATAATGTCTACTAGCTCTATGCTCTCCCCTATTAAAGTGCTTATATTCCAAGAGGCCATGTGTATTTTGTGGTCTACATTCCTAGTTGTTGTAGTGTTGCCCAGTTACTATGCGATTTGTTGTATCGCAAGGGAGGGACGAATTGGCACTAGGTTTAAACATGGAAATATTCATGTGGTTCAGTTGCCTACTTGACACCCGCCAAAAAAAATGAAGAAAGAATTTCTTTGTCCGAACTTCAACCCCATGCCAAGCAAGACACCAACTACACATTATGTCACTGCAACTAGTCAAGAAGACAAAGCACCTTGTACAATTGATCTTCCTTACCAAATTTAAAAGCCTTAACTCTGAATAGCATGGTAGTATCAGATACTAATCCACAAAAAAAAAAAAAAAAGAATAAAAATCAAGAACATGATCGAATGGCATCTAGCAAATTTGAATATGCAGTTGTCTTGCATGCAATGCAAGAATGAAAAGACAATATAAGCAGTTTCCACTAGGAGTGGCAATAGGTGCAGTTAGGTTTAGTCCCAATAAAACCAGTTACCACTAGGACTGGCAATCCAAACAATGACATATGGCATGTGGCGGACTAGTTCTCCCACCAAATGCAAGTCAAGATTGTGGATTATCCAACCACCAAAAATTTAGCATTGGAGGGCATTTCTAGCCTCTGACCTAAGGCATTGAAATAATTGTCAAATTTATGTTTTTCCCCATTTGGTTCTATTCTTTAGATTGGGGTGGTTGATGATGTCCTGTTGGGTTAATTTTGGTGATTGGATAATTCATAGTCATCTTTGAATCTCGGGGGTGCCATTGAGCTACCACGTGTGTGTCAAAAATAGGTTATTGGTGTTGTAAGGATCACACTTGTTAAACTCTTAAAATGTGATTGGCATCTTACGATTTGTATCGGTTTAGAAATCTTATGATTCTCATGGATATAATTTTGTGGCTATTTGGAATATGAAGTTTGGAACTTTTGTTTTAAATGGATGTAGCTTGACCTTCAGATTTTTTGAAGCTTTTGAGCTTGCTGTTGCGCTTTTTATGACATTGGTAGCAATGCCAATATGGTACTGTTTTCAATTTGGAACTTTGAAATTTGAACTACAGTGAAACAATTATATTTTGCTCTCATGCGCTATGCAGTATGAATGTGTATGTGTTTTCACTTGCCATTGAAAGAAAATTGGAGAATTTCTCATATTTTCACTTTTAGATATCATAATCATCATCAAAGCCACCGATCCACCCATTTGGGTTGGTTGTCTGGGTTCTTATCTTCCATTCTTCCTATCAAAAACTATATCTTCTATTACCCCACAATTTGTCATATCATTCTTAACCAATCTAATCTATGTTTATAATGGCCCCTCTCCCCTCCTTCCTCCTAGTTGCAACCTTTTAATTTTTAGCATTGACCTTGTTTCTGGTCTCTTACATGTGTTCAAACCACGTTAAATGATTTGCCCTCTTTTTTTCTATTGGAGCTCCTTTCAAGGTCTCCCTGATGTGGTCATTTATAATTTTGTCGGTTTATGTTACTCTCTACTTATCTATCTTAGACTACACATTTCTGTTACCATTCACTTGTCTACTCTTTTCTTTATAGCCCAGCGCTCACCCTCATATAACATTGCTAGCTTATGGTTGTTTTATGGAACCTTGCCTTCGGCACTCTTTTATCACATGGCATGCCACTATCTCGCCTAAACTAAGCCCATAACACACCTATCCTATTGGCTATATCTAAATCAAGATCTCTTTCTGGTCCTATAGTTGGACCTAAGTATTAAAATTTATCACAATGTGATACTAGTTGATTACTGACTTTGTTTTGCTCATCTTCAATTTTCTCCATTCTAGTAATGTTCTGTTCCATTTCTTCCACCTTTGCTTGCTTATTATTAGACCAGGTTTTTTTATTTGTTGTTTGGTAGGAAATTATTAGACCATTCATCTCTAAGGCTTTCCTCTATAATTCCAATTTCGTATTTAATTGATTTTTGTTTCACCAATTAGCCCTAGTCATTTGCAAGTAGCACACATCATGGTACTTCATCTTGAGCTTCTAATTTTTAGTCTATTACCAAAACAAATAAGTATGGGGTAGAAATATATAGCCAAATAGTTTTTATGTTTTTTCATTTATTTATATTCTATTTGGGGAAAATAATGAATGTTATGATTCTATGGTTTACGATTCATGATGTGCTATTCAAATGGTTTTACAATATGATTAGATTCAAAATATTAGTAAGGATAGTTGTAGATGTTCTAGAATAGCAAGGTTTCGAATTAATTGGTTTATGGCCCAACTCGAACACAACCCAATTATTAAATGAACTAACTGAAGTCCAATTAATCAAGTTGAAAGTTTTAGTTGAATCCAAAATTTCCACATTTGGTTGGAAGGTTATATTGAGAATTGTAGTAGGTGACTTGGTTCCAGTTGGGTTAACCATAGAGGATAGCATTTATTGGCCCAACCTAATAATTGTATAGGTGGAAATGTGAACTAATAACTTGGTAGGTTGGTTCGGAAATTGTGACCCCTAACAATTAGTCACTTACCATGAAGTTGATTGCCTAGAACAGCGATTTTGGGATGAAAGACTGAGGAGAATGATAAAGGTTTGCAGGGCAACTATGGCTATCAAAGGTATAAATGTATCTTGCAAGAGCAACAATTAAGATGTATGGAACCAATTTTACTGCTCAAGACCTTGACCCCTGATGTATATGGATTTCCTAACCATTTTCCTCCCTCTCTCTCTCTAGGAGGATATGAGAGAGTGGACTAGAATCTTCAGTAGAGTTTTCTGCAATGGATTGTACGACACCCTTTTGGAGTTTTGAATGTTGCGTGCACTTTGTGGTTATGAGGTGGAAACTAAAGATAATTTATTTATTATGTGTCCCTTTTCAATAGGCTCGTGGAATAATTTCTTGAATATGATGGGGTTCAGTTTGGTGTTTGATGAATTTCTTAGGGATATATTTCAAGTTGGGATAGGGGCCTCTTGAGTGGTGATTGGAGGGATGTGTGGTTGACCATTCCAACATAGAGTTCTGGTCAGTTTGGAAGGAGAGAAATTCTAGATTTTTGAAGGGTAGGAAAATTCAGAGGAAGTGGTCTTTGAAATGACTAGATTAAGACTTGTCGAGTGGCTGAGATCATGCAAAGGCTTCAAGGATTACATAGTTGTTGATTTCATTAGGTGCTGGGAGGCATGTATGAAGGGCAGAATAAAATGTAATAAAAAAATAGGAGGTGAGATTATTCAAAGATGGGAGGTGCCACCTGAGGGATAGGTGAAACTCAATGTGGATGGTGCATTTAAGGGTGAGCCAGGCCCTATAGGGATTTGGAGTGTGCTACATGATCATTAGGGAAATATGAAATTATTTTTCTCAAGCTCGATTTGGGTAAAGGAGTCAAATGAAGCAAAATTATTGGCCATTAGAAGGGCTGTGGAATTGTGGGCAGTCAATGATAGTGGTAGGTTGGTGGTGGAAGCAGATTCGATCCATGCTTTACATTGGATGGATGAAAAGAGTTCTCTCTGTTGGAAGTTAGCACGAGTTATTAGGGATATTAGAAAGGTGGTGGGGCAAAAGGAGCTTATTTTCAGATGTCAGATGATAATGGAGTGGTAGTTTTTCTTTCTTTCCCTTTTTTTTTTTCCTAAGGTGGGAGTGCGAAGCTCTGAGCTCTGTGTTGGTCTTTTGTAATTAGCTCATTCTTGTATATATTCTTTAGTATACTTCTACTGTTTATATTGTATCAAATTTTTCCTTTTATTTAATTGAGACGTTTGAGAGGAGGAATAGCATTAAAAATTCTTGAGTGCTAGCACTTCATATCATTGTTTAAATAACTCTATTTGACTCAACTAAATTCGCCAAGCCATCAAACTGAGCAACCAAGTCCGAGAGTGAGCCAAATTACTAGACTCGATGGTTTTCTGAGTCAAGTTTTGGTATTTCTAAAACATTGTGGTCAAATATGTTATACCATCCCTCTCATTTATTTTTATTTGCTTGGGTTGTACTATGCTTGATTTTTGGATTGGTGCATTGGACTAAAAAGGATAGTCTCTCTCTCTCTCTCTCTTGCCTATATAAAGAAAGCTGCTCCCATAATGCTTATGATTTTGATGCTGTGATTTGCAGGAAAAGCTCATCAATGGCTTGACATATCTAAGAAATAATTACTTGTCCGATCCAGCAGAAACTGTTGAAAGTTGAATATTTGGCACTTCGAACCATGGCTTGTTCTACCATTTGATGTATGTTCTCCTAAATTACTTCTAAGATAACTAGAAGTTTGCATGCATTGGACATGTTATTTGATTTCATCTTTCATTTGAATTGTTGGTGCTTTAGGATTAAGGAGTTTTGAGTTATCGGTTTTGATTTTGGGTTACTTGATAACCATTTAGTGGGTTTTGGGCTTGCCATGAAGAACCCACTTGATTGTTGTTAGTAAGTTACCTTGAACACTTACTGTCCACTGGCCATACATTTGGTTGCTCAAGGGTGTGTGAAGGATGTCAGCACGTACAAATGGTAGACAATGTGCTAAAAACGCATTGTCCTCCCCACCCTGCGGAAAAAATGCCTTATGTTGGCCAAACATGCTCTATGTAGCCATTTTTTAGCAACACATTTGGATTATTCCTTATTATCTCTACCGAAAAATGCCATCCACTTACCTTACACATTCTAAGATAGTTGTTGATTGGGTTTCGGATTCCCTTTGTCCATGATCTTATTTGGACAAGGTTGAAAGAATTCGTCATTCTATTGAGGCTTTTGGTTATTCGGTTTATTGGGCTCCTTGCTCTGTCAATTCTAAGGTAGATGAGTTGGTTTGTCAGAGTGTGACTTTGTTATCGAAAATTATAAATAATTTTATGTAATTTTGGAAGGTGGTGGTTGTCTATTTCTTTCTTAGGTGGCCAGCTTTTTGTGCTTGCCTATTCAGGCTTTTGTTTGTATGTGTTTTTTTTTTTACTAATGAAGTTACTTTTAAAAAAAAATGCCATCCACTTGTAAATTTCTTAGGGTCAATAAGGATGACAGTGGAGGGATGTGGTTTCCCCTACCGTGGTAAATGGTAAATCTGCAACTTTCCCATATGTGGTGCAACTATTTGGTAGTGCAGAATGCCGTCGATGGAATTTTCGGGCTTTAGTCCTGATGGGCTGCATAGTATAGAAATAATAAATCCAACCTATTTGGTCCTATAAAAGTATGAAATACAACCTATGTAGTTCTGTTCAAACGACATACATGGGTTGTAGTCTTCTCACCATCTAATGATCGCTGTATACAAGTTTGTCATCTGGTTTACAGCAAACCCATTTGAAATGGATAGAGGGGAACCTTCAGCAGTCTTACTAAACTCACCCTACGCCCCCTCCCCCCCCCCCCCCCCCCCCCCCCCCATTAGGATGATGTTCCACACCCCCATAGGATAGTCATCGGGTATGCCATGGGGACTTGAATTCGCATCATCCTGCTTCCTAAGGCAGAATGTTACCAGCAAAGCTACCCCATGTGGGGTCATTTGCAATGGACAATTTTCTGGGCTTATTTGAAAGACCCTTTAATTACGAGTCCATTAAATTTAAGAAACCATGATTTTTAAGGTCTAAAAATCAATATTCAAACTGGGGCTAATTTTAGATGGTCTTATTGGAGGTGGGTAGGTCCATGTCCATGTGAGAGGAGTGTTTATGGGGCTTAGGTGCACATTGATGGGCCTTCGAAAAATCTGTCGCCTGTGGGTTTCAGTTCCCAGGTAAAACAGATTTTGAAGGTCAATAATCTAAATGTTTTTCTAATTCAGAAGCTCAATAATATTCGAATATGGAAAAATATCTATCCCCTGAGGTTAAAAAGAATCAGCTGAAACGTTGCCCATTGGTGATGCCTATCAAATTTTCTTTAAAAAAATTAAAGCTTATAGTCATATCAATCAATATAACCACTCAATATTTATTTGGTTTTTGATGTTATTAGGCCATAACTATCAATATTATAGACAGATTTTGATCATTCTTTTAAAGAGTAGGCCTTGCAGATGTCCAGGCTGAAACTCCCAAGTGCGCTTACTTGTGTTAGAGACTTAGAGGGCATTTAAAGGGCAGATAAATATCGGCCGTATGAAAATAATATCAGCTGATTTAGCCGATATATTGTCGATATATGTCGGTCAGATATCGGCTGATATTATTTAATATCATTACGTTTTCGGTCCAAATTTTTTTAAAAATGTTGGATGGAATTTATTAGCCACATCTAATATGGATGGAATTTTCAAAATCATTTTTCAAAAAATTTGGTGACTTTCAAATTTGAAAACAAAAATAATTATCATCAATTTTTTTTTTTAAATGGGTGACTTTTAAAATTTGAAAAATGATAACAAATTACACCCAATTCGATGGAAAATTTATTAGCTACATTTAATACTGATTAAATTTCCAAAATGGTTTTTTTTTTTTTTCAAAAATTAGGTTACTTTTCAAAATTCAAAAATGATAATAGTTATCACCAAATTCAATTTTTTGTAAAAAAATTTAGGTGACCCAATTCGATGAACAATTTATTATCCACATTTAGTAAGGATTAAATTTCCAAATTCATTTATTCAAAAAAATTGTGACTTTTCAAGTTTCAAAAATGATAATAATTATCATCAAATTCGATTTTTTTTTAAAAAAAAATAGGTGACTTTTCAAATTTCAAAAATGATAATAAATATGAAAAACTACTTCAATAAACTATCAAAATATTTCTATAATTTCTTCCTAATTTTTTTACTTTTTTTTTTTGTAATTTTCCATCATTTCATTAATAATTTTTGAAGTTCTCGATTTCGTAATTTAAAAATAATATTTGAATATTAAATTGATCAATATTTAATGAAAAAATTACATATTATAAAGCCCATAATTTTCTGAGTTTTTTGCAATTTTTTGAATTTGTTTTGAAAAAAAACTTAAAATCGGCCCGGAGAGAGAAATATACCAGCGGGAACGATTTTTTCACCCTTTTGCACCCTCGGATGTGTTGTATTTTGTTTTTTGTTTTTTAAAAAAATCCTATATATGTATATATGGGCATTTAAAAAAAAAACATATCTGAAGTCCGATCTAGTCAGGCTGATTTTATTTGATGTAATTGTATTGACTTTAAGTGCATATAAAATTGTGATGTCGATGTGTAAACGGATGTTTGAACTTTGAAAAATAGTATGCAAGACTTCAGACTTGAACGAACAAAGTGGAAATATCCAAATTTCAAACTACGTAAGAGATTACGCGTACAAGTCTAATTAACTGTCATTTTATTTGCAATAGTAAATGGGAATGTTTGACTTGGAAATAAGAATGTAAACGGGTTTGGGCAGAAAGTTTTGCACGCGCCGAAGTCTACTCTAGTGGATTGGCCATTTTTTTTTTCTTAATGATTATGAAATTTTATTAAAAATAAAAATGAAATAAGAGTAAAGAAAAAAAAAATACCATACAAACCCATATTCAGATTTTAGGGACTTAGAAGCTAAAACTGATTTTCCCTTCTCCATTAGCCCCATTAATACAACACTCGCGAATGGTATGTGGATGTGAGGAGAGTTCCATAAATCAAAGTTTGCGTGAAAGTCTTGTAAAAAATGTTTTATATATGAGGATCACCTACAAACAAGTTTACATGAAGTTTAGTGAAAACTTTAGATTATGGGATGCATAGTAGATCAAATTGATCATTCTTCTCCTCCCTCCCCCGCACACTCACCTAGTCTCGTGAATTACATTTATGCCGAATTTGACCTAAATTGGACTTTAAAAGGATGTTGGTCTAACGCAATAATTTTTCACTCTAACTAAATCCTACATTAACCATACTTAAACCTAAGCCAAGTGGCGTGAAAACTAGAGACCCAATTGGACATGCAAGCCTAAATTTACCACCAACAATTACCTAATTTAGAAAGTAACAAATTTACAACCATTAAAAAAAACACAGACAGTAATTCATAAACGAAATTATTCTCTATTATCAACTTGGTGAGGCATATATCTTATTTTAGATGATGATGGTAGTGATTGTGGAGGCAGTGGTGATCATGATAACAATAATAACGATAGTCATAATAAATTATTAATTCATATTTTATTTAAATTTAGAATATTTTATAATAACGAGTGCAACTTAATCATGTTTTGTCCACCTTGCCTTGATGTAAACTAGGCTGGGTAAGTCCACCAGTAGGCCAATGGGTGTTTAGCCATGTGGCATGGGTTGGGTTGTCGTCGGTCAAGTTGTCGATTACAAATATTAAGTTTGATTAGCACAGGACATAAGTCAATGTACAGTCGATATCTATCATATTGATTCAGATATATACCACTAAGCGATATAATTATAGCTTGAGTTAGGTTGACTAAGAATCATGAACCCGGTTGATAAAATCATGAATTGGATAATGGATCCATAATCATTACTAGATTAGATCTCTCGAGTTTGGTTGAACTATAACTAGTCCTTAAATTGGATCATAACTCTAAAATTCATGTCATAAAAATTATTTTTCAATCTCTTCTTTTTATGAAATTCATTTTTTATGAAAGTTTTAAAAAATATCAAATTATAGAAATTGCATATCATAAAAAATTTAGGGTATTCATCCTAACGCGGAAACAATTTTTAAGAGACTTGTGCTTGATGGAAGTGAGAGGAGAAGTTGCACACGTATAAACCTGTGGAGTCCATCAATGAGCTCTAATCATGTGGTGTTTGCTGCATGTGGCAGAAACATTGCCAATTCCGCCGTCTTGACCAGATTTATTCCACTCCATCAATTTGCATTTAAATCCAATTTAAGACTTGAGAGCAGACAGCACACTTTTTTCAATAATATTTTTTAAGAATTTGATTTTAACACTTCAGCTACTAAATAATATAAAAATGAGACTTTTCTATTTTATTTTTTTTCTTTTAATTTATTAAAGATAAAATCACAGATGAAAAAGAAAAACTCTCATTTCAATAAAAATACTATATTAAAATCAATTCTCTATTTCTTTTATACTTTTCATATTACTATATATATATATATATTTTAAAATGAGCAGATCAAGGATGGGTTAGAGAAACATGGTATATATATATAAGGATTCTGCTGTGCATTTTTTATTATATTATATAAAATGAGTTGTAACTAAACAATAGAGGTCATTACAAATTTGATAACGATCAATAGAGGTTGAATAGATCTTCTATTATATTATTTAGTATGGTAGATTTTCCATTTTCTATTATGAAATGAGATTTAATGCTACTGTAACTTCAAAAGAGGAGTTACATTGAGCCAGCTGTCTGCCTCGATGGTATCTTTTGTAATTACCTAAAAGTTGTGGTAAGCAAAAGCAAAAGAGAAGTCCAGCAACGGTTGGGACTTGGCATGGCACAGCTGTAAATACCAGAGCATATTGAAAGACCATTTATGGCTTTTCACAAATACTGGCAGAAATTAGTATAATTATAAAAAATCCCTCCCTAGTCCCAACTCCCAACTCCCAACTATGATCAAACGTGCATTTGGCCTAAGCTAGTTTTTTTTTTTAAAGATACCTAACTAGGTTTTATATATGGTACTAATAATAATTGCATGACAATCAACCTGTTGTGCATAATAATAACATTTATTGACATTGTTTATCACTCTCTGTCTTAATTTAGTTGTCTGATTTAAATTTTGAAATTGTCTCACTCATTTATATTGAAGTAGCATAAAGTGTGTTGAAAATGGATGAGATCACATAGAGTGCTAACTTTATATAGAGAGTTTTTTAAAAAAATTCAAATGTTTCAAATGAGATAACTTAAATGGAATGGAGGGAGCAGTACGTATTAGAGTTATTATAGATAGAATAAAAAAAGGGGAGAAATTATAAAATGTCTTGGCAATTTTGGCAATTAGACACTGAGGGCCACATTAAAAGTCTCACCTGACTAGATTAGCCCCTTTAGGTCTGACTATGGCATCTCGTCGTCTCCCCAACTGTACACGTCGAATACAGAATAATGGAAGATGACCCTTTTTGTCTTGAAAGAGACTTGATCCCAAGACTTCTAGCAAATAAGAGCGAGTTTTGACTACCAAACCAACCCTTCAAGGTTCAAAGTCCCATCTATCTAAGATCAACTTTTCGAGTTCTCCAAAATTGCTTGTATACAACCAAATCACAAGCAGAAAAGCTGTTCCCCCAGCTTGCAGATTAGGGTTCGGGGCCACAATTTCAAGTGGAAGGGCATAGATAAGTAGAATGAAAGAAAGATGCTGCATTTAATGTAAAGCACTTAAATTCAGTATTCATGCTCGAGGACAATCCATTCCAACAACTTCGTACTGCAGTTGAAGCGTACTGCAGTTGTGGTGTAATTGTCCCTTCCCACCCAGATCATTCAGAAAGGAGAGGGTCCCCAGTCTAGATTGCATTTCAGGAGATCAATCATCAAGTCTAATTTTCAGAAAAATCCCTTTTGGACCAGCATGCCAAAGAAAGTAAGGCACATGCCCGGTGGTACTATGGTGTCCTACAAACTGAAAATACAAGTATACAGAGGAAACGAATGCGGACTGTAAATATTTTGTAAGTGGTATCTCAATTTATTTTGCAACCCACAAACAAACAAGTGAACAAACAAGGGTGGTTTACCAAGCAGAGAAACAATGGCTTTTTTCTTGAGCAATAAGCTGTTCCTGAAAATGAGAGGAGCAGCTAAGAACAAACTTTGTAAAACGTAATACAGAACACTCCATTTTTACTGATTTATTTTGCTAATGACAGCCTTGAGGTGTGTCTGAAAGTTGGATTGTTTTTCTTTTTTGGGAAAAAAAAACCCCGACTAAACTCTCAGTCTCACATGCGAGAGATCGCATCAGGTAAGGTTAATGCAAGGATGTTATTGTATCTCAACTGGCATGAAAGTGGAAAAGCGTCTGCCTTAAGTAAGGTTATTGCACCAAGCCACCAACCAACCAAAAGAAGTTGATGATGATGAAAGAGTAGCTTTCAGTACATTCTTGACCAAACATGCCAAAAGACTTAAAACAATTAAGCTCCTAAAGCAACCCAAGATCGCAGCTTATACATTTTTTTTTAACAGAAAAGATGAATTAGATGCAATCATGATCGAACTAGGTGGTGGTGGTGTAGAGGTAAAAAAGCAGAAGCAGGTCATTAGAGAGCTTTTACTACTAGGAGAAAATGCAATGCTAAAACAAAACTATATATGCATCATGAAGGCATAAAAGCTTTGTCCATGCCATAAGTCTGTAATTGCATATTAATTCCTCTGCTGGGTGAGTGAAAAATTAATGTATACACAGTTAATTTGCTTCTTCGAGTAGATGCATTTCTAAATATTCATCAGTGACCCTTCAGGCAAACAGTAACTTCATAAAGTAAATACCTAAATAGAGAACTTGAATTAACTGCAATCATATTGAAAATGAAAAGAAAACAACCATACCGTGTCTGTAATGCAAATAAGGTATTGGCAGTGCTTCATGGCAGATTCCTACATTACTCAAAAAACCAATCTGCAACTGCGCACCATCAAAAATAAATAGTGAGCACTGTTCTCAGCTTTATTAGCACGCTCTAGCCTGGAATACAGCAAGTGAATAAATAATGGAATGATTTCATCCAGGTAAATAAGAAGAAGTAGCATTCTCTGTGGTAGACATGAATTCAACCTTCACAGGGAGAAGAAGAGAATTGACAGAGGGATATAAAAAAAATAAAATAAAGCACATTGAACTACTCTGAAAGAATGTGTGATTCAAAAGAATCACAGGTGCCAAAGGCCTTGACTGAACTGACAAATAACATCTTTAGGATGCAATCCAACTCCAGAAAATCATCTTCAAGTTGACGCGGTAAGATGGAAGTAGGGAACAATGCAGTGGCAGTCTGTACATATCAAACACTTGAAATGGGGATCCACATTTTGCTCCTCTAGTACCAGCCAAGATGAATAAATTACGAAAAAATAATGAACAAAAGCACAAACTGGTACCACTGCCAGGTCCATTGTATTCAAGGCACATACTCATTCTCTAGCACTGGTGGAGTTCGAGTTCCCATGGCTATTGGTGCCCGAGTGTCCCCAATTGATGTCATTTGCAATGCCTCCCCCATCTCAGCCTGCCGCTCCATCTCAGCAACCTTCTTCTTCTGCTTATACTTCTGAAGCCACAGGACAAGGAAAGCACCCAGAACCAACAATGCAGATACAGCAACTACAGGAGCAGCAATCTTCCACACCCTTGATTTATCATTACCACCAGTTGGAGCCAAACTTGGACTGGTTGGGCCTTGATTTGGTGGTGCTGTGGGTGCAGGGCTAGGTGCAGTGGACTGAACTACAATAGCAAAATGCCCCTGCTGGCGGGTTGAACATACATTGGTTGATGTCAAGTTGCTCAATTCAGGCAACACTTGCAAACCAAATGAGACACACTTTGGGGTTAACCCACTTGGGACTGTTCCAACATCCGAAAACCGAATCGAAATAGGTTCCTGTGACGCTGTTATATTTAATTTGGGTAAATTCGTAGCAGATAGATTTGATGCATCATAGGCAAGAAGGCCTATCACTGGAGTTAAAAAGGTGTAACCAGAGAGACCATAATAGATGGAAGACCAACTGCCCAAATTCTGGTATACCAGCACTAGCCGCACAAGATACGGACGAACAACCACACCTTTAGGGATTTCAAACTCACTATAGTTCCGAACTCCCTTGCTTCTCAGGCTCCCACTCCTTAACCTCATTGCAACTAGTTTTATTCCAGAAAAATTCGATGGAGTCTGAGCATCAAAGGGAACACCCGTTCTCGGCCGGACGAATGCTCTATAAGCATAGTCCTGAAGAAGCGCATCCAGCGACTGTGCCATGTTTCTAGAAGTATCATTAGACTGTGCTATAACTTCAGGTGACAAAAAAATGGATGCCAATGCCAAAAACACCAAGAAACTGTGTACAAACTCCATTAAAGTACTTCAGAGAGAGATGCTCACAAATATCACAAATCAAACAGATCTTTTTATGAGTTTGACGCGTCCAATCTTTGTTCAACAAAATTAGGTCTTTTTTCTACAAAACCTATACACCATTTCCTTGGCATTCTTCGAGAATGACCGGATTCTACAGCAAGTATCCGAAGGAGATCTAGAAGAAGCAAGAAATTCTCATCTTCCGAAAAAGTAAGCAATTCTTAAGAAATACCTCAGATCTCTGAAATCTGACGAATATGAGCTCCGTTTTACCAGCATTTTTCATCTAAAGCCCTCAAATTTTTGGGAAAAAAATCCAGAAAAAACATCAGAATACACGAAGAAGAACTTCTACAGAATACCTGATCAGAGCGCAGAAGTTCCAGAATCCTTTTCCAAGAAAAGCCTAAAAGCTCCAAGAAAGCTTGGATAATCTCGAAAAATGGTGCTTTTTCTCGGACTGTCGGGATGGAACCCAGAAAGAAAGCAACTTTCTTCCGATTCCGAACAGAATGTTGAGAAATCCCGACATAAATATGGCAATTTCTTCGTTTCACCACCTTTTCGAACGAAGTCTTTGGAGGATAGCGTCGGAAAAAGAAAAAAAACTATAGAAATCGGGGAAAGGCTTCAATCTGGTCGCATTTTCCCTAGAAATTACTGGAAAAACCCTCAAAAAACTCGGAAAATACAGCTGGGTTTAATGGAGTGGATTTCTGGTATTTATTAGAGGATTTCACAGCGGAAATTGAACGAAGAAAATGGATTTCTAGCAACGAAAATAGAAACCAAGATGTGAGAGAGAGAGGGCGAGAGAGAAAAGGGGGCAACAGCTCACAGATACAGCAGAACAAAACACTGATAAACCCCACTGTTTCCTCATTGACAAAAATACCCTCGTATCTAATTAGATTGACGAATCTGTCCTTTACTGTTCCCTTCGGTAATTATCTAGTCGACGATCTAAGTTTGACTGCATCGTACTTTCCGTAAGGGCCGCTTCACAACGAGTTAGAAGTAAAATTTCAATATAAAAGTTTCAGAAGAATTTTAAAAAATAAAGATATAATTGATTTATAATTTTATATTCATCTACTCTGAAAGTTAAGATTACTTTTTATGAGCTAATTGATCAGAAATTTATTTATTTATATAGGAAGGGTACCGATCCTCCCAAAGGTATTTTGTACAACGAGACACGGAATTTAGAGTATTGCTCATTTTACACTTCCATTGCCATTCGAAAGTATTTTAAAAAAATTCAGTGATCTGGTTAGTGATTCGGTTAGTGATCCGATTTGCTATTCTGTATGAAAAAACAGTATCACTTAGATAAATTTCAGTGATCCGGTCGGTGATCCGATGAGCCGATTTGAAGGGTTCGAAGAGCAAAATGGGCAATAAAGTAAAATCCGTGTTGGATTACACAAAACTCCTGTGGGAAGATTGCTACCCATATAAGAAATATGAATATTATAATTCTATTTTAGACCCAATTGTTATGTCAATACAAAGCATTTATACTTCACTGGCAATTTAATTATATGAATTGGCTGATTTAATGTTGTATTGATTGGCTTGATTTGAAAATTGATTAAAATTAAAAAAAATGAGTTGAGTTATGGGCATATTTGAAATGAATGAAATAATAATTGGGTTCAAAAATATAAATACAAATTTAATACGAGGTGATTATAATTGGGTTCTCACCTCTAGATGTTAATAATTCATCTGAAATAGTTTTTATTAAATGAACTAAGATTAATAATTAAATAAAAATTGATTTTGATGAATTTGAATGACATGTCGAGTGCTTACATTTTCTTTTGTTCATAAGAGAATGGATACTCCACTAGACATAAAATTAAAAAAAATATATTAAAAAGATGGGAGAAAATGCTTTTTTAAATAAACTAAAGATAATATAGCTTTCCTTTCATGTAAGTCTGGGCTAAAGAAAATCAAGACAATAAGTTTAATTTTTTAACTTGAATGAGATACATGGGCTAAAATTAATGGTTAAAATATAAATAAATTAGTCAAATATTAATTTCAATACAATTTAAGTTGGATTTAAATTTGAGACTCTCTACTCAATAAGATCCAAATTTATTTTTAATAAGAGTAAATCAGATCAGATTTAAAATAAAATAAAATAAAATTACACAACTCAATTTCAATATTTTGGAATCGAGTTAGGCAAGTTCTACCATCCCTATCTTTTTTTACATTTATGGACCACAATTTCAACATTTTCAAGTATTTTTATGAGGATTAGAGCTTGATTAAAAATTAAGTAATGCTGTCAAATCATTTTTAATCATATAAAACAATGGTTGAAAGCAATGTCAAGAAACAACGAGTGTCCCGTCATCTATTCAGTATAGTCTAGGATTTTAAGAGTGGCCTCTAACTGTCTAATCTATTGTAAAAATGAGAAGCAAGTTAATAGGGTTGAAATGGTTGAAATTCTGTCGGATTAGATTGGGTTTTAATAAATCTAACTCTAATTTATATCAATGATTTTAATTCAATTCGAGTGGTGGCCTGACCCGACTTGGTCCAAGATACAACCTTAATCACTAATATTTTATAACTTGGTATTCTCGGTTGGATCGAGTTATGTCGGGTCGGATTAATTTTAAAATTTTCAACTCAATTTGAATTTCATGTTTGTTTTTTTTCCAATATGAAGTGACTCAAAATATACAAATACATAACTCAAACACAATGATTTATTGGGTCGGGTCATGCGGCTGAAGTTACCTAGTTTCACCCCTATTTTCCACCCTAATAAAAAATTGGTGTATGCACATCTATGAAGTTACCTAGTTTCACCCCTATTTTCCACCCTAATAAAAAATTGGTGTATGCACATCTATACAAGAGAAATAATGGATTGTACTTGGTCCATTTTTCTTATTTTACATATAAAAAAAATCAACAGTATAGATTGAAAACAGGCTTGATGATATACAAGTGAATCAAATTTCAACATCAAATCCCAATTTTAGCCACATGGTCTCAATGGATCACTTGTAGCTAAGCAAGTCTATTTTCAAATTATATGACATATTTTTTAATAGAATAATTAAAATTAAAAAAAAAAGATCAATCAGATAACATAGGTAGATTTCTTCAACTAAAGGATATTTCTTTACTCAAGCTCTTTCTTCTTATTTTTTTTTACTTTGCTCTATAATTTTTTTTCGTTTCTACCTTTTTATTTTCTTTCACACATCATTATATTTTGTCATCTTTTTTTTAACTTCTTTTTAAATATTTTTGTATTTAGGTGGAAAAATCAAGCTTGATCAAAGATGATGCTACAATTTGAGGTTTCAACTCTACAATTTTTTATAACTTACATTTTATAAAGAAAAAAGAAAATCTGTATAATCTTTTTTATATTTTTATTTGGTGAGAGAAAAATTTCATGGAGTTTAAAATTTAAAAGAAAGCATAAAGCAGTTATCATAAGCCAAGAAAAAACAATAATAGTATGATTATCATACCCATGTCTTAAGTTTTAAACTTAAAAAAAAAAACTATGGATTGGACCGGATTTGAGTTTCTAATAAAATCTTATGATAGAATAAAATTTATTTAGATCTATTTGAGTCTTAACAATTAAAATTAAAGGACTTAAATTTGAGCTCAAGCTTGAGTTAACTCGGACTGGTAAAACTCAAGTCGGACCCAAATTTTATTTGTAAAATCTGCACTTGATTTGAAGTATGAAATGCTTATACAATCTTAATTATGCTTGGGTGTCTTTAGGCTAGAATTTTTGTATTATTTTATAAAAAATATGATTTATATATTAGATAATTTTTATACTTATATACAACATTAATTTTAAAAATAGATTTTATAAATTATGGTTCAAATTAAGACTTTTGAGTCAAACTCAGACTTTACTGCACTAAAACCTAAATTATGAGTTCGGGAATGCAAATCAACTCATGCTCATTCTTTTAGATATTTCTACGTGAGTGTTCAGAAGTAAGCAAATATGGCGAGTGACCCAGAGAAATATTGAGCGTGATTCGAACTCTCCCTTTATGAGAGGAGTTTTTTGACCATTGGTCCAACTCCCTCTTAACAATTAAATTATTTTTCGACCAGCCAATATATATAAAAATTTGGAGTTTGTGTGAAGTTCACACATGTGCATGTTTTGCATGAGGCTTAATCTTTTTCCCTGTTTCCAATCCTCAATACACCCTACCTCTAAATAATTCTAGTGATTTTGACCAAGACACTTTGATTTCAATTTATTGTAATTTTAAAATTAACTATTGAAATGGTCTAACAAATTGTAACTTGACGTGCAAGGCATCCAAATAGTTCTTACTCTCATAAGTTTGATATTTATTTACAAAGCAACATATAAATTTTAATTAGGGTTGGAGGGAGGGCATCATAATTAAGCTTTATATTATTGTTGTTGGTGATAATTATTTTGAATTTCATTTTGAATTTTGGAATTGATCTCATTTAAGAGCTACCAACTATCTATAAAGTTATTATATAGACTAGAGATCTTCTCCATTACTCTACCTAATGTTTGAATTTTGAAGTAACCCTTAAGGCCTTAAGCCCTTTCGAATTGCTCATTCAAAACCTTCATTTATGTTCACTGCATAAGGGGTCCTTGATCCTTTTAGAGAAATTTCTGTTGTTTTGGTCATTATTACCAAAGACCCAATAGATTTTGCAGTACATAAACGTTTAAAGCTTAATGGGCAGGACTTGGAGACCCATTTAAAGATTCATAATTTTTTTTGCTACTTTAAATATTTGGGTTTTTTGCCCTATGACTGCTTGAGGTCAGGGGTATAAATCTCGATCGATACGAGATATCTCAGGTTTCTGAGCACCGAGATATCTCGGCTTATACACATAGTATCAGCTTGAGAGAAAAAATTCGGCCCATTTTTTCTTCTTTTTTTTTTTAAAAAAAAGAATATCGATTGCGAGTCGGGCCGATATTTGCCCATACCGGATGAATATCGACCTAAATATCGGCCGATATATATATATATATATATAATTTTAAAAAATTGCATTTTTTTAAATGAATTTTTTCGAAAAAAAAAGTCACTGAGGTTTTCAAAAAAGAAATTGAAGAGGGAAAAAATCTCGACCGATATCTAGGCTTCATATCGCCCGAGATGAATGAAGTCATTTGTGAATTTACATGTAAACCCCGTAGAGATTAATGGATGAAAAAAATGGGAGAAGAATATTCTAATTGGAGTCGTCTCATCATATCTGAATAGATTCAATCTTGTCGTGTGGGTGAGAGAGAGAGGCAGTTTCCTCACTGTATGTAAAAGGAAAAAATGCATTAACATGGAAACAACTTAGGAGAAGATTGAATGAGAAGTGACTTAGCGGTAGGGGTGAAACTTGGGTTGGATTTTAATCTGACCTGCATGACCCAATCTAAAAATTAGTGGGTTGAGTTATGATTTTTTAAAATTAGAGTCGTTTTGGTTAAAGAAAAACTAATTTGAATTAAATTTGAGTCAGACTTGATCTATTCTTTTAGAAATCAATCTGATCCGATCCGAATCTAATTCTATACTAGCATTTATAAATTTGAGCATCAGCCGATCACTTGGCCAGCCCTAGTTTTGTACGTGAGTTTTTTTGTGAGATTTTTGTCTTTGCCCCAAATATCTCTTCGATTTTGCTCTTGCTTCTATCCCGGGGTTCAAATATCGGTCGATATAATACGTCTTAGCCGATATAATACAATATCGGCTTATATCACCATATCGACCGATATTGGCCTTTTTTTAAAAAAAAAAAGAAAGAGAAAAAATTTTCAATCGATACCAAATTTTTTACCCCTGCTGCTCCTATCTTATTTGGACGCACGGCAACAACTACTTCTCTTTTTGGTTGACTTCCATATTCTCTCTCTGATTCTAGACTCTTAGTTTTCCATTCATCCACGGCAATGACTTCTCTGTTCTCTCTCTTGACTGACGACGACGATTCCTCTTTCCTTGACTCATTGCAATGGTCTAATCTCACTCTTGACCGTCTCCGTTACTCGGTTAGAGCATTTTAAATTAAAATAACTATTTTATATGCTTACCCCATTTGATGCTGAGATTACCTAAAAAAAAATTGATGCTAAGATTTTTTTTTTTTAAATTCGGGCGAAAATGGGTTGGGCTACAAGGTTGCGACTGAGTCGGGTTTGGTTCAATCACTTTTGCTATGAGTTGAATTGGGTTTACTAAAACTCAGCCTAATCTATCCAAGTTTCAACTCTACTTATTGGTGTGAGATATGATCTCATATACAATTTTTTGGATTTTTTTTTTTTTACTGAAACATAAATGTCAAAATTATTGGTGATTTTTTTTTTTGGAAAATTGTATCAATAGATATTTATTGTGTTTCAACTAAACTTAAAAATTCTAGTCATATTTGAGAAACTTCGATAATTTTGTCTGTTTATAAATTTCGGTAGAGATAATAGATGTGATTAATTTTGACAATTTTTTTTTTTTATCTTTCAAGAAACTAAAAAAATTAATTCCCACTGAAATTTGTAATTCGGGGTATGAGGCCTTGCCAATAGGTATAAAACTATAAATCCTCCAATCTATTTATGCAAATAACCCTTGTATGGTATTCAACTTTCACGTGCACGAGTCCTAGCCTTCACGGATAACCGCTCTCTATTGCTATTGAGAGACAGCTACATGCAACAAGGTAAATTGTTATCATCTATCCAGAGTCGGATTCTCTGCATATAAGTGTATAATTTATCCTTTATATTGGGTGCCCATCCTAACACAAATATTATCTTTTAGAAAGCATGGGTTTTTTGAATTTTTTACTTTGCCCCTGCAGAAATTGGTTCACATGTCCGGTGCACCGATAACTGAATCGATTTCTGTAGATGGATGAGGGACAAAATGGGAAGTTTACTAAAACCCGTGCCTCCTAAAAGATAATGCCCGTATTAGGATGGACACCCTTTATATTAATGTAAAGAGCAATATATAAGTCCATTACAATATTGTTAGGAAAGGCTAGTTTATTGGGTGGAGTGATCAAAGTATTTTATAAGTTCATAAATATCTCCCTTCACAACCAATATGAGACTCGTTTGCTGCGTAACACTCTCCCTTTCGAACGACGCTTTCCAACGGATAGAATGTCATCGGACATCCCTTCCAGCTAGGAGATCCACTAAGTCCACATGCGTTGATATGAGGATATGAATTTGATATCATTTGTTAGGACTGAATGTGCAACCCAAATGACTAGCATGATTAGGTGGAGTGATCCAAGTTCTTTATAAGTCCCTAAATCTCCTCCTTTAAAACCAACGTTGTACTCATTCGCTGTCCAACAAGTATATCATGTCATCATTTGTATTTTCATTTGCACTCATTTTTGTGATTTTTTTTTGTTTATTATAAAATATCAGATTAATTTGTACTTTTGCTACTTGAATTTCAAAATAACCCATCTAATTGTCTCTCCTAACAAATGTCTGAGAAAACTAAAACTTGTTGTAAGCCACGTTATGGGAGAAGCCCTCTTCATTTTAGTTGAATTACCTAAGCATTGCATATGTTTGCGTTTTACTTTGTAAATTGCCCTAAATTTTATCAAAGACAGCACTATTTAAAAAAGCTTATATGGTATAGTTCAACTAGTAATTTTCCACTTCAGAAGTAGGAGGTGCAAGGTTCAAAAACCTATGACTTCACCTGATGTGCCTTACAGGCACTGGATATCATCTGTGAGAATTTTACACTGAATTTTTCATACTAAATTTAAAAAAAAAAATGTTTAGAATAAAATATAAATAATCATGTAGTATGCTTTCATTGAGATTTATAGACAATTTCATATATCTGTAGGATTTAATGAAAATTACTCTTAATAGAAAAAATGACAAACTTTATGACATTGAGGTTGTATGATTGCATCATGCATGTAATGTATGAAATATGAATGCATAGATAGGTTTGGAAGACTTTTGCTGGAAGTACCAAAAGGTGATGCCACTTTGACGACAAAGATATAAAGGGCATAAGGGATGAAAAAGAAGACCAGTGGATCCAGTTTATTAATTTTTGATATAGTTTATATTAGGCGAGGCGGGCGATCCTTCAACGCGTATTTTATATTTAGCTATACGAGTTTTAGTATATTTCTGATTTTATCTTTTGCATGAACAGTAAAATTTCAACAGACTGATTTTTACTGTTCATGTGAATTTCGACGAGTCAATTTGAAATTTTGAAGAGTCAAATTGCACTGTTCATGAATTTTACGAGTTGAATTGTATTTTCGGAGAGCCAATTGCACTGTTCATGAATTTTGGCTTGTCGACTTACAATTCCAGTGAGCCGACTTACACTGTTCGTAAATTTTGGCGAGTCGACTTCCAATTTAGGCGAACCGATTGTACTATTCATGAATTTTGGTATTCTTTTTTTTTTTTTGGTACAGTAGGTGGAGGGCAAATTAGAAATTACAATAAAACCATATCCATATATACAAAATATCCATTTGAGGATCGCTGACCTTTATATTAGATAGTCATAAAGAGTTAATTTGATAGATCAGTTATTATAGAGACATTATAGCAAAATTATTATTTTTTAAAATGTTTTAGTATAGTTTTGAAAGAAAAAAAATTATCCATAAATAAAACTTGAATTTAATTGAGTCTTCATAAGTGTAACTTAACTCGTAATCTCTTACCTCAAAATATGAAAAGTGTCAATTTCGAACCCTCGTGACCTCACCAGTAGCCCTTTAGAACCGTGGATATCTCCAGTAAAAATTTTACATTGAATTTCCTACCATGCTTAAATAAAAAAAAAAACCTCCAAAGCAACTGTTTCTTTATTAATTAACTTTGTCGGCTTTTTTTCTCTTTTCAGTCTGCAAGCAGAATAAATGCCAGCTCACACTCGAGCGAATTCCTAAAGCTAAAGACAAAGGGTTGGCATGGATTGGGAATTTAATACGCAGTGGGCGTAATGAGCACATCTTTCCTTTGTAGCGTATACAAAGAACACTCGTGAGTGTGAGGGCACCACTGTATGGTCGGGAGATGGGACCCACCAAATTAGGATATTTTCGGGCCACGGCCGAATGGGTGAAGAGCTTCAGCCTGGAAAGTTAATTTCAAAGAAAATTCATTGTGCGTATATAAAACTTTTTATTTTTATTTTCAATAAATTAATGAATGTCTATTTAAAAGTCCAACGACATTTTAATTTTTTTTTTAGTTTACATGCGGAAAACTAAAGGATACTCAACGTAAAATCTCCACAGATGAGCCTACTACTTTAAGGCCATATCAAGTTAGAATATGAGGGTTCGAATGCATAACCTCTTGCTTCATGAGACAGAAGGCAATCGATTGAGATACACCTATGTTAGTTAATTAGGGTAATGACTTTTGCACCACTATTTTCTCTCATGATACACTTCTTTAAAAGAAATTTTCAATTTTACCTTTGTTTTTTAGAAAGAGGAAAAGACAGGTGAAGAGAGAAATAAGGACAAAATTAGAATTTCATTTTAAGAGAATGCACTCTGAGAAAAAATAGTAGTACAAAATTACTATTCTTTTTTAAGACTAAGATATTTAGGCGTCTTACTTGACTAATCCTTCAACATGTGTAAATCTCTCAATCTACACACATCAGATACATAATAATAGAGAGTGACCCTTTTTGTAATGAAAAGAATTTGATCCAAAGATTTCTCGCAAATTAAGATGGATTTTAGCCAAATCAACTCCTTAGGGTTATATTCTAATCATTTAAATCGTCAAAATCTCATTTATAGAGTGTTCATCTTTTAAGTTCTACCAAGGATTGTATTTTTTATGATTTTTTATTTTTAAACTTCACAAAATATCTTAACTTTAAATTAAATGAGTGATTGAGATTCTCTTAAGATTCATCTAAAATTCTCTATTTCTCTGCACTCTTTTAACTTGTCTTGTTGCAATAGAAATGACTTTCATCTATTTATATATTTTTTTTACATATTCTGTTTTTTCGTACTAAATATATTCGAAAATATTTTAGTTGAGTTGAGTTAAATTGAATTTAAGTCAACAACTCTCAATGTATAATTTATTTATTTAAAAAATTAATTAATCAATTCAAATTTATTTCAAATTCATATAAAAAACTTTAGACAATGGAGTCAAATCAAATTTAGACAATTGACTCAAATCAAATCAAATTTTATCAACGTGTCCACACATCTGACTCATGGACCTTAAAGGTCCAAAACACTTTTCCTTTTGTTCTTCCACGCGTCCTGATGTGATTGGGTGTGTATTCTTAGCAAAAGATCCAAAGATAGAGCTCTCGCTGGGCACTGATTTTTTATACACATTATTATTTTAGAATATAATTTTGTTTATAATTTATTATAAAGTTGTGGTGGTGGGGGCCTACCAATGGTGAAAAGTAGAAGAAAACAAAGGAGTGCTTTCAAAATGAAAGGATCTTGCTACGTGTCTAAATTTTCAGCTTATATTAATTTTCCTTTTAGTTAGAGAAATACAATTATTGTATCGGGCGATTGTCAAAAAAAAAGACATATATGGTATAATTTATAATTTTAGTAACTGCATCAAATGATGGGCAATTATTAAAATTATTAAGTATCAAAATTATCCTTAATGAAAGTTTTATCTATATATATTTTTTTAATTTACGTATGAAAAATCACAAGATACTTCGCTTTTAATCTCCACATGAGCCAACTACTCTTAAAGCACATGAAGGTTAAACCATGTGGTTCGAACTCGCAACATTCTACCTACTGATACAGGAGGTAATCAATTTACCTACACTTATATGGATAAATGCTTCAATTTCAAGTGTTTGTTTTCATGAATTCTATGCCAAATTTAGAAAAAAAATGGTAGAGGATAAATTTACATAAAAAATATTTTTAAAATTTTGTACAAATAAATTTTAAAAATGCTATTTTTATATTAAATATTCAAAAAAATGCCCATACATATCGTATCTACTATCTAGTGTAGCTACTATGTATAGGCTATTTTATGGCAGATAGGCACTAATAAATGGTCTTAAAAAGTAACCAATAAAGCTATCATGTTTGATGGCACCATTTTTTTTCAAAATAATTTTATCATCATTTCACTTTAAATCTTGTATTGAATATAATTTCACGATGATTTAAAAGGAGCTTTTTATGTTTGGAAGATATTTTCTTTTCCTCCCTCATTTTCCTTTTGATTTGGCTACTTTGAGTTATTTTTTAAATTTTCAACATTTTCATGAAATTAATTTTTTTATAAAAAATAATAAATTAAAATAGAAATTATGGGTCATTATGGGTCACCCTAAAGGACATGAATTTCATAAAGATTATAGGTAATTATGATAGAGATGTGATTAAATTGAGTAAAAGGTTAAGGATCAGTAAACCTGCCATAATAAAAAGGAGACCTCTAGTAGACAAAAACATTTAAGAAAGTACACATGTGTTTAACTTAGACAAAAAATAGTATGGTAACCAATCCAACAAGATAATCATGCTTAAAAAATGATAATAACATTCATAAAATAGTATAGATTCTATTATAAGATATCCAATCTAGAAAATAATCATATTCTTAATAATAAACCTAGATTCAACTTTAAAATATCCTAAATAGTTGGGAGTCAAACAAAAAATTAATCAAAATTTGAATATGGTCTTACGATATAGAATATACATACAAGTCATTCAAATATCACAAAGGATGTCATTAAACTTGCACAGAAATCAAGATTTTGTTTGGATGGAGAGAACTTATAGCAAGAGAGGTCTCCTGCTGTCTCCTAGAGTAAGAGAACTGAGGAGAATGTAGGTGTCTCCCGTTAAGGGAGGAGAGTGGAGCCGTCAACCTTCTCTTGGAAGAGGAGAAGTAAGGAGTAAAGCTCGACTTTTCCTTTCTCTTTTCATCTAAACAGGAGAATTCAAGAGAACTAAGAGGAAGTCTTTTCACTTCTCCCCATCCAAAGACAACCCAAAGACAACCCAAGTTTATAATGTTTGAATAAAATGGGTCTCGGAATTACTCGTTGATGAAATTATCATTGCAGACCATCTCTAACATAATAATTTGCTCAGATCTTAGTTCTCACCAACCAAAATCATATAGATCATGGACTCTACTATTAATAGATCCTAGTTTTCCCCATTTTATGGGTTTAACCATTTTCTTATTTAACAACTCAAATATCCAATTCCATTTATCAATTAATTACATTTAAAATTTGAGTTTCTTATTAATTAGCTACTCAACTATGACCAGATAATTAATTAAGAATGTATGACACTCTGAACTATTAGAAATATATGAGAGTTCATATTTAGTTAGGATTCTTAGTTTGTCTTAATATCTGATTAAAAGATGTATTTGATTTAGGATTAGATTAGAGTTTGACTTTATCTGTGATTATTTGTAAGTCTATATATTGGGATGTATCATATGAGTTAACACTACAAGATCAATAGTTTATGAAATTTTACATGGTATCAAAGCAATCAATCGATGTTTCGCATTTGCTCAATAAATTTCCACCGACCGTCCTCCTCTCGACCCAACAATACAGTCCATGATCCAAAGCAATGTTTAAAGAATTAATTCATCGATTTAATCTTCTTCTTTTTTTCACTTGAAATGTGATTTTCCTTCAACATTTTCCCTAGATCATCTATAATGGTTCGTAGTTGGTGTAAGGGTGGTAGGGTTAAGATGAACCTCTTGCAATTCCACGGCCAACACAAGATATTTGTCTCATTGTTCTTATGTACTTAGACTCATCTAAACTTTCGTACCTTAACCTTGTCTATGTCCACAGCTGATGTGACTTCATCCCTTAGTCCAAATATGTCTTGCTATTTCATAGCTCAAGCTTCATGAAACTTTTTTGACTTTATTGAGTGCTTCACTGTCACTCAATGTTTGAACTAAAGTATTGATTTAACATCACAAGGACATGATAAATTATTAACATTTAAAAGTAAATCTACAAAAATTGTGTAAAACTGAAAATCGCATTGCCACCATGATATTATATAGGAATGTTGGAAATTAATCTTTTTGGAGGAAAAAAAGGAGAAAAATAAGTTAAATAAGAATTACAATATTTTTTTAAAAAAAAATTTGATCTGTTTTGAAGACCCATCAAGCCAAACTAAGTTGAATTGATTATTTGATTTTGATTTAATTTCTTAATCACTTTTACAAACATAATCTTAAGAACGAAGAATCGCTATCTTGTTTCTTCATATTATTTGGGTTAGTGGGTTATTACTCATTTTTTATCTTCTTTCTAGTCTTTAATTCTTCTCCATCATCTATCTTTTAAAGTTTTGTTAGAAGCACAATTAAGTAAACCTAGAGAAAGTAGGAAAAGACTACACCTCATTTTTTGACCAATGATACGTGCTCAACTCATTTATATTATATAGGTGCTATTATCTTTTTCAAAACAACTTTTCAAGTGTTTTATCTTTTTTATAATATAAAATGTGTTGGGATCTCTCGCACAAACACAAAATGACACACAAATATAAGATTTAACGGGGTTCGATCTAAGTCTGCATCCATGGGTTACAATCCAACGAATTTCACTGATATCAAAGGAGATTACAAAGTATTTCTCTTTTATCTTCCTCACGGATTTTCTTTCTCTCAAACTCACGTATGGCACACCTTCAATGAAGGAGAGTTCTCTTACTTATAAACAGTAATAAGTAGGGGTGCAACTCGGTTCGGGTGGGTCGGGTTCTTTAAAACTTCACCCGACTTGAGTTGATATATATGGAACCCAATCCGACCCAAATTTTCAACTCGACCTAACCCGAATTTTGACCCAATTCGCATTTTGAACCCATTTTAGCTGGGTCACATCAGGTTGAATTGTAAAATCCTCAACCCGGCCCAACCCAAATTTCATGAAGGTTTTTATCTTCTCAACCCGACCCGACCCACATGATTTCTCAGGTCAGGTCAAAACCCGACCCAAGTTGCAGCCCTAGTAATAAGGAAGTTTCTCAAACAGAAATAAAAGGAGAAAGAAAAGAGGAAAGGAGAGAATAAAAAGAAAGTCCCAAAATAAATAAATTTCCATATTCAAATCTGAAAATCTCTTATGCAAATTAGGGCTGCAACTCGGGTCGGGTTTTGGCCCGACCCACATGACCCGACCCGAGAAATCATGCGAGTTGGGTCAAGAATTTCAGGCCAACGGGTCGGGTCGGGTTGAGAAGATAAAAACCTGTATGAAATTCGAGTCGGACCAGGTTGAGGATTTTACAAGTTAATCGGACCCAACCCGATCCAACCCGACCGGACCCAGGTAAAATTAGGTTAAAATGGGTTCAGAATGCTGGTCGGTCAGAATTCGAGTTGATTCGGGTTAGAATTCAGGTCGGGTCGGGTTCTAAAGTTCGAGTTGAGAATTTGAGTCGCGTCGGGTTGGGTCGGGCTCCATATATATCAACTCGGATTGGGTTGGGTTTTAAGAAATCCGACCCGCTCGACCCGAGTTGCAGCCCTAATGCAAATAAAGCCAAAACCCCACAAAATGGAGTGTTAATTACATCTAAATTTATCATAGTTTTCTTTTTATTTTTTAACTTCAGATAAAATTTTCTTACCTTTAATTTTTTTTATTGAACTTTTAAAGGGTTTTCTTTATACCACTTAACCAGGCGGCAGGTATTATAGTAATTGAACCCACATGATTTTGATTGGTGTTGGCATGTATGATTGTAGGTGAAGTCAAAACCAGTACTAATAATGATTAAGCAATTGATGTGGACGATTGTTCTTGGAAGTTCTAATTGCTTTGAGGACTGAAGACTGAGAAAGAGGGAAATGTAAGGCTGTGAAGTTTGTCATATGGTGAGGTGAACGTGTGCCCAACATTTGCATGACATTATTTATGTCAATGACTTACCTTATATTCTACTTTACATTATTAAAAGTGGACCTCATTTGACAGAAATGTGAACGCATGTACCATTCTTGTTAATTTTTTATTTTAATTTGCTGGCATGGGTCATAAGGAATCCAAGGTACCAACAAATAGATGTAATAACAAATGAAAAAAAAAAAAAACCATATGGTACCCATATCCCGATAGTTTTCTTTCATTCTAGACTAAGATGATTTAAATATACAGAGTTATTCGTCACAATGGTATGTATTGAGTCCTGCATCGAATGTGTACTGAGAATGACTTGAGCTTATAAGTGGGGTAATAGACAGTAATCATAGTGGCTAATTATTTTGGATGACAAGCGCCTCCATGACAAGTATTATAAAACGAACCTAGAGATACTATCATTGTGGGTCAGGGGCACTGCAGTGAAGATCCCTTTAATGTGTGGGTCATACACGAAAGAGGTGTGGGTCCCTTTAGCAGACTTGTGTTGAGTTTCACGTAAGATATGTGACAGTGGCTAGTCATTTTGGGATAGCAAGCACCTCTATAACATATTACAGGGTTTGCCTGAGGTGGATCCCATTGTCTTCTTCCTCCATTAGTCTTTTGGATGTTGACCCATAAAAATTGAATAAGACAATGCCCATATTGGATGGAAGTGCCAAAAAAATTTCTCCATCTTCTTTATGAAACTCGGTTTGTCAGGGTGAAATAGACTGCTGAAAATGGACTGAACAATGGATCCAAAAGTGGGTTTGGATCTTATGGTTGCAACCCTGTGCAGACTCCACTCTGGGAGAATCAAGAGTGCAGAGCCACATTACTGTGGAGTGCATGTGATGGACTTTGATGAAACGAGGTCAAGTGTTAGGGTTTTAAGTCGAAATTAGTGAGACTCATGTGAGAGTCCTTATTCACATCGTAATATCGTGGGTTTGAGTTATGTATTTCTTAAAAAATAATAATAATAATAATAATCTAACCCCACCCAATTCAAAATAAATTCGAGTCAAGTTGGGGCGGAGGGATCATAAACCCTACCTGACTTGAACACGGCCAGATTTGAATTAAATTTAATATTTAACTAATTTATTTATTTTTTAACTATTAATTTTAGCTCATATGCCTTATCTATGTTGAAAGATCTTAGTCTATTACCGTAATTTTTCACATCCCAATGGGTCATATGAAAAGAAAACCCTCTTATCTTACATTTTCTATTAAAGATTATTTTTCCTTTCATTTTTCTAATTTTTAATTTTTTTTTTTACAAAAATTTGGATAAAATCAGAAGTCGGACCAGATAGAAAATCTATTATTACTTATAACAAATCCAACATGAACCCAACTCAACCCAGCATATTGCCAACCCAAACAACATCTATTAAGATTTAAAATTGATGATGAGTATCAATTCAAAAAAATAATAAAGACATTTCAAAAAAATTGATGATGAGTATATGTAACTAGGAAAATTTAGGAAATGCTCGGGCATTTTTGGCTACAGGGCACAAGGGCCCCTTGTCGGTCCACTTTATTTTGAATCTGATCCATTGGAATCAATTTTTTTTCTCTTAAAATTTAAATTTAATTTTTTATAATTTTCATTTGACGCATTCTCAACCGCTGCGCTGAACATGATAGGTCAAAATATTTATTCAATTGTTCATTTTTAATCTTAAAAATCAATAGCAATATGATTTAATGAGTTCTACTTATCCACAAACAAACAATGTGGTCTATTCATCTATATACTTTTATGATCGTAAGCTAAGACTCACTATTTAACTTGGCCCCTCTATCTCGGCCATGCGATATTTGAACCCCTGATTTTATACAACATTGAAATCAGTTTAATATTTGAATAACAAAATCAGATCAAGGTCCAAAAATAAATGGAAAAAGATAATCCAACAACACACATTTGTCACAATTTTCAATGGTCCTACTAGACACAAATCAGGAGCAATAATTATTCATTTCTATTATTTGTATATAGGCCTCAAACTAAATGTATATAATTATTGACTTCATTACTTTAGATTAGATAGATAAAAATTACTGTTAACTAGTGAACTAGTGAATTCTACTAATATAATATTTGTATACGACAGGATTGTAAATATCGATCGATATTAAACATGTATATATCGGCCGATATGATATATATCAGCCGATATTGTAAACATCTGCCGATATCCAATATATATCACTGATATCGGTAAATATTTATGAGTTTTTTTAAAAAAGAAAAACGATACCTAACTGAAAAAGTTTTTTTTAATTGATCTTTAGAGTTTGTCAACATCAAATTCTAATTTTATGGTCACATTGTTGGTATGTGGAGGATGAAGTGGCAGGCTAATCATGGTTTATGGGGCTCAACTTGGCCTCATTCAATGCATGGGAATGGTTGAAATGTGAATGTCAATGTACCAAATAAAGTAACTCATTATTAAAAATTTCGGCCAACACAATACAGTAGGTATATCAATGATATCGATATTAAAAATAATAATTGAAAAATGGTGTGGGCTAAGGTGATATCTCGGCCGATATCGGGTACATATCGGCCGATATTTAGATTTTTAATTTTTTTTAAAAGCACTGCTTTTTTGTTTTTTGTTTTAATTAAAAAAAAATAAAAATTTCAAAAGAACAAAAAGGAGGAGAGAGAATGATATACGGCCGATATCATGAAATAACGATATTTATACTCCTGGTTATGAGAATCAATTACCTCAGTTAAAAATTTCACCTTGTATAAGTTGAAATATAAATATTAAAATATTGCCAATTTTTTCAAAAAAATATCGATCAATATTTATCAAATTTTTAAAATTTCAATAATATTTAGAAATTTCAGTTCACTTTTATATTTTTTGTCACTGAATTATTTAACGAGCTCTCTAATTTGACAAATGCTTAGAAAAGCTGAAAATATAATGAACGAATTTTTTGAGAGAAGCTTTCAAAAAAAAATTATTCATGTATTTTCTGACGTACACAAAAAATTCTAAATGTAAATATTAATTTACATTTATCAAATTTTACATATTAATATAAAAGTCCAGTATTATTAGATATTCATTATTGTTATAAATATAGATTTTATACTGCTCAAAATATTACTCCCTCGATATTTATATAGATTATATTAAATATTTTAATATTAGCTGATATTTAGAACTTTGGTTTTCATGTGTGAAAGGGTTCTTTTCTTTTAGAAAAGAGGTGCTCCACTTGTTATGATGTCACCAACTTAAAAGAATGTATTTAATAAATGGAATTCAGTCAAATCTTGATTTCTAAAAGTCTTTTAAAGTATTTTGAATTAATGGCACCTAATGTCAATGTCTTTAATGTAATTTTTTAATATTTTAGTAGAATTGAGTTTGAATTTTCCAATACGTTAATAAAAAAAAAATATAGACATCTTAATACTGGCAAAATTTATTAAGAGTTATAGAATAGACTGAAATTCTCATTTTATCTCCACCGGTACCACTCATCAAGTACCGATGTACCAATATTTAAAACATATACATGCAGAGTTGTGTGTTATCGATACACTGATATTTAATAAGCGTATACCAATAAGAGTAAAATGAAAATTTCATTTCATTTCGTATCTCCTAACTGATTTTGTTCGTGTTAAAATAGTTTATAAAAAATATTAATTGTAATTTTGTTTAATTGAGGACAAATGACATGGACATTAGAAAGAGATTTGTTTAGTTTGACTTTGATTACACGTTCACATTTGACAGTTACCATTTCACCTCTTCACACCAATCAATCAACGTTATGTTGACAATGGAAGTGAAAATGATAGGACGTTCGAAATCTAGTGTCAATTCTTATGACACGTGTACACAGGGGGTAAAAAAATTGGTTTGGGATGATATCGGTCTTATCCTGTAAATATCTCGCATATTTATCTCGGCCGACATAATTCTCTCACTTTTTATTTTATTTTTTAATATTAATTCTGTTTATATTTTCATTTTTTCTAAATTAAAAATAAAAATAAAATGAAAAAGCAGCCCGTTTATAAAAACGGAAAACTCAAATATGTGCCGATATCCGCTGAGTCGACAATGATTTCAATTTTTTTTTAAAAAAATCATCGATATTATCACTGATATATCGGCCGATGTCGCTAATATAATTACTATAGAGCCGATATCTATCGTATCAATTGAGATAACTTAGTTTTAAAATCCGAGATATCTCGCCCTATAACATGGGTCGAAATATCGGCCAATACATATTGTATCGGCCGATATATATCGGTTTTGGAGAGCCGAATATCAGCCAATATCATATCGTAACTGCTGATATTTAAAAAAAAAGAGGAGGAAAGAGAAAAATATCGGTTGATAACGATATATCAGTGGATATATCGCATCAGCCGATAACGTTTTTTGTACCCCTGCTCTATACATTACGTATTGGCTGAGATTTCGTTCGTTGCATGTAACAGCTCAACTAACATTTTAAATTAGGAACTAGAGGTCCTAGGTTCAAGTCTTGTAGTCACTTGATACATGTGTCTTGCGAGGGTCTGCATGCAGGGGTCCAAATATCGGCCGATATCGACATTTTATTTTAAAAAAAAAAGGAGGAGAGAGAAAAATATCGGTCGATATAGGCCCTGATTGTATGTATTTGGAGTTTTACTCAATGCCCTCGTACTCAGAGAGAGAGAGAGATGGAGATCTTGAATTTCTTCGTTAAAAAAAAGATCACATGAAAAAAAAATTGCTTTTCTCATTTGGCTGAATAGGTTCAGGTGATTTCAAATAAATACGAAAATTATATGATACTGATAGTTATAAAGATGTACATAATTTATACTTAGTGAGCCATACCATATCAAAACTTGGCCAAGCACATCTGAATCATATATCTGCCTCGACCCTCTACTCTCGACATTTATTCGTAGAACTAGCCTTTGGGATTTACCCGGGCTTGGGTTGGACTTATTTTTGGACTTAAAAATATGAGGTTTGAATTAGAATTTAGGTAGGGGCTGGGCCTAGTATATGCAAGCCCGAATTTGGGTATGTGCATTTACATAATTGTAGAAAAGAATTTCCATTTTCAGCCGAATGAAGCCCAAGCCCAGATTATCGCATATACATTTTTTGGGCTTAAAATTGTTAGGACCAACATATAAGATTCATGTCAGCTTGGGTTTGAGTAACCGCGTTAACAGGGTTCTTGCTCGAGCTTGGACAAATTCAAAACCCAGCCTGGACCGCCCAAGTTTCAGCCCGACCTTAGCGTAGGCCCTGGTCTTAACCATCAGAAAATATTAAGTTCAATTGTATCAGATGAGTTGACTCAAGCCAGGACATCTAGTGACGCTTTTAGTAAGACATTCTCAAGGCCTGGGATATTCACTTATTGGCCCAAATATGGACCATAAATAGCATTATGAACCCGAGATCGAGCTCAAGTCATCTGGCTCTGGTCAAGTTGTCCTATCGAGACAAATGTGGCCAATGGAAAATGGGTTATTTACAGATCTATTTTCTGTCTTACTAGATGTTCAGCAATCGTATCCAATTTTGTTGGTCCAAAAATGTCTTTGAATATTGCGTCATCATCGCGAACGTCTCTGGTCCATCTATCTAAAGTCGTCTTTCGAAGCTCTACTTATTGGCTGATAAATATATTGAAATAATGTTTCAATAGCTTTAGTAATGTCATGGGCATTCATAATTTGAAATAGCCGAGCTGAAGTAGATATGGGCTAACATTTACGCCCATATGTTCGGCCAAGGTTTGACGCTTCTGATCTGACAAATGTGAATGATGGATGAAACAAGCCAACTTTAGTGGGCTGCAGCAATGTTTAGGTTGAATCCAAATAAATACAATTGCGTCCAGGGCCCAATTCTAAGAAACCGAAGGGTGGAAATGGGTCAGGTCAGGATGACCCACTGTAAATAGCAAGTCTGATCCCAAATTGAACCAGAACCATTTATTAAATGGATTAACTTCAAATGGACCATCGCCTTGATTTGAAAAATGGTGTTGAGTTTTTCCGTCAAAGACGACGATAGCCAGTCTGCTGGGTTCGTTCGGTGTTGAAGACGGATGCCGGAAGATGCTCGGCATGGGAAAGGAGGGATTGGTTGGGCCTGTTTGGTTGTCCTCCTTTGTTTGGAAATTATATTCTTTTTTATTTTGGGATGCATTTTATAAGAACTCATATGACTCGACAAAGTTGAATCAATGCACAAATTGAAATATGAGGAGATCGAGTCTTTTGAATCGACGGATTATTGTTCTGCTGTGTCTCAAGTTTCAGATGTTGGCTGAGAGATAACCAAGCAGAAATGGTTATATATGAATCATGTTGGAACTCATTCCAACTATTAGGCTGCAAGATGGCTGAGCCTAGGGCTGCAACTCGGGTCGGGCGGGTCGGGTTCTTTAAAATTCAACCCGACCTGAGTTGATATGTAACGACCTGACCTGAATGTAGGGCTTCGGGCTTGACTCAACAAGAAATTGTCCGCTCTGGGCCTCGCACACAGTGAACCCGCACAGTTTTGGTCTTTTGCCTGGGCTCACATAGCCCGGCCCAAAACGCGTCTTGTGAGTTAAGAGGGCTTGGTCTTATATAAGCACCCATTTTCCTTCCTTCTTTACTGATGTGGGACTCCCCACATTGGTTCCCAGGTGATAGCCCATCTGGGCAAGGGTTTCACAATCACCCCTCCTAAGGCCTCGAGCTGCCCCCGGGTCAACTCGGCTTAGCTCAACAACACCAGAGAAGGAGGAAGGCCCACACAGTCCGAGTGTAGAACTGAGGCTCTAATACCATTTATAACGACCTGACCCGAATACAAGACTTAGGGCTTGACTCAATAAGAAATTGTCCGCTCTGGGCCTCGCACACGACGAGCCCGCACGGTTTTATTCTTAGGCCCGGGCCCACATGGCCCTGCCCAAAATGCGCCTTGTGAGTTAAGAGGGCTTGGCCTCATATAAGCACCCATTTCCCTTCCTTCTTTACCGATGTGGGACTCCCCACATCGGTTCCCAGGTGGTAGCCCATCTAACCAAGGGTTTCACATGATATTTATGGAATCCGACCCGACCCAAATTCTCGCGCCGAACGTCTCAACCCGACCCGACCCGATCCGAATTCTAACCCAAATCAACTCGAATTCTAACCCGACCCGTATTTTGAACACATATTAGCCTAACTTTAGCGGGGTCGGGTCAGGTTAACTTGTAAAATCCTCAACCCAACCCGACCTAAATTCCATGCAGGTTTTTGTATTCACAACCCTACCCGTATTTTGAACCCATTTTAGCCTAACTTTAACCTGGTCAGGTCGGGTTAATTTGTAAAATCCTCAACCTAACCTGACCCAAATTCCACGCAGGTTTTTGTCTTTTCAATCCAACTTATATTTTGAACCCATTTTAGCCTAACTTTAGCCGGGTCAGGTCGGATTAACTTGTAAAATCCTCAACCGACCCAAATTCCATGCTAGTTCTTGTCTTCTCAACGTGACCCGTATTTTGAACCCATTTTATCCTAATTTTAGTCGAGTCGGGTCAGGTTAACTTGTAAAATCCTCGACCCGTCTCGACCCAAATGCCATGTGGGTTTTTGTCTTCTCAATCTGATCAAATCCGCCGACTTGAAATTCTCAACCCGACCCGCATGATTTCTCGGGTTGGCTCATGCGGGTCAGGTCAAAACCCGACCCAAGTTGCAGCCCTAGCTGAGCCCAATCCAGGTATTTATAAAAACACACAAGAAAATCGAGCTCATACTATCCAGGCTCAGGCCTAGCTCATTTTTAGCTCAAAATAGCATTCGCGACTTTGGAATTGGGCAAAGGCCATATTCAGTGGGATGAAAGCCCAAAACAGGGCCTATTGCTTGATTTTTTAGCCCAAATTAAGAAAGGCAGAAAAAACTGAGTTTATTATAGAAATATAAGATTTAGTTGTTATTTAATTATTATTTTCATAGAATTTGATAATTTAAACCAAAGTAAGCCCAACTTTTGAGAAAAACCTAGCCTGGATAAGACTGAAAATGCAATTCAAGATTTCTATTCTATAACTGAGCCAGGGCCTTAAATTTATACATTGGATTGATTGACTGGGGCTTGACCAAATTGGGCCAACATGACTAAATTCTAAAGTCACAATATCGGTCGATACATATCCTCTCGGCCAATATGTATCGGCCTTAAAAATTCAGCCGATATTTTGAATATATGTCGAATTTTAAAATAAAAAATAAATCAGTTTCAGTTCTAGGCCCACTAAAATATCAGCCAATAACAATCGATATTTTGTATTTTTTTGAGAAAAAAAATATTTTCAAAAAAATCTGTTTTTTGTTTTTAATTTTTTTAATTCAGATAAAAAAAAAAGAAAAAAAAAAGAGAAAAAAACCAGCCTGTATTTTTGTTTTGAAAAAAGAAGAGAGAGAATCATCTCGCACAGTATATCGACCGATATCTCGATTGTAGAGTTTTTTTTACCCCTGCCTAAGTCACAAATTGGGGTTGCAGGCCAAGCTGCACTTTGAATTTTAGATTCGGGGTTTTAAACCGAATCACGGATTTCAAGATTCAAACTCAAAGAACCACTCTCAAATCTCTCGATCACTCTCAAGAAAAATAAAGGTGGGATAATTTGAATGGGACCGTTGGCGGAATCAACCTCATCAAAGAAATTAAGCGTTCTCACGCTAATACAATTGAGAGTTGACGTGCTCAAACTCGCGACAAACTCAAAAACCTTCCAATGACCTTAGTTGCATGTGGAATTTAATCTAAGATGTATGGATTGAAGAATCAACCGGCATCAACTCGTCAAACTTGAGAGATGGGGAACGAAAGCTGCTAGCTTTTCTAAAATTTCATTAATCAAAAGTTTGTCTAAAAGACTTAAACAATGCTTGGCCACCTATATTTAAAGGCCTTATTTACATTTAAAAAAAAAGAAATAAAAAAATACTAAGATAAATAAAATCCAAATTGTGCAATTGGCCAATATTGCTGGGCGTCCTCATCTTTCTTTTTCTCTTATTCTTTCCTTATTTTCTTCATTATTCCATCTGCTTCTTCGTTAGGTTCAGGCTTGTAAATACACATCCATCTTTATTTCTTTCAATTCCCAGCAAGACTTTCATTGTCTTTCTATTTTTCTTTTACACCAACGTGGAGCAACATCATCATCTTATCAAATAGCTTTTGGTGGGCCCACATGGGGTGAATGTGGATAGTTGACGTGGCCTTTAAGGTGGGACCCACGTGGGTTGTGGACATGGGATACAAAGTGCGGCCCTCTCTGTCCACCATCGGTCCGATTTTTAATTCGACGGATCAATTCTTTGATTTTGGCAAGTCGGGTCTCAATCGGACCATACTCGGGTCTGTCGCATCCCATGCCTAGAGGTGTTTCTAGGTCAATGGTTGTCTAAGTGACCTTTCTAATAACTAAACTAGAACTCCTACCTCTTGATTTCAACCTGCCTAGTATATCTTATAACTGACCTAAGTTCCATATTTAATTCCACTTTTCTATTTTTAGCTTTTTTTTTTTTTTTTTTGAATTTATGTGGAGGAAATGGTGAGAATCCCAGTGTAAAACTCCTGCAGATGATACCCACTTACATTATTTTTTTTTAATTTTTTTTTTGCGATATGATGATGTCAAATCCTTTCAACTCATCATATCTATTTATAAAATGTTTTTTTTTTTTTTCATGTTCCAAAAAAATGCTTTTCCTACTTTAGGTCTTTTTAAATGAAATTTTCTTATTTTTAAAGTTAAAACGGGCCAAATCTTCCAACTCACCAGATCTAAACTTAAAATCTTATATTATATTTTTACCCATTTTTCTACATGAATTTTATATATTTTTATTAAACAATTGCTTATTTTATTCTCAAGTACCAAACTCGACCTATCTACATCTCTACAATTGCTATAAGTTAGGGTAATTTTTTTTTTTTAAACTAAATTCCTCATCAAGGTCCATATTATAAACAAAAAAAAATATTTCTTCTATTCAGTATTATGACATATATTAATCTTTAAACATCAAAGGGATTAATATAAACATTCCTACCACAAAAGTCTTCTCATACTTAGTTCTATTCATATTTATATTCAAATATTTTTGTTTGGCATACAATGTCACCATTTATTAAGGCCAGAGGTGAAAAAATCTGCCGATACATCTCGGGTTTTATTTTCAATTTTTTTTCTTAAATTAGGGCTTTTTTTATTTTATTAGTATTATTATTCAGAAAAATAAAAGAATAAAAAAAATAACTGTTATTTACAAAAAAAAAATAGATTGGAGGAGAGAGAATGACATCGGCTGATATCCGATATTCAAATCCGATTTTTTCACCCATGATTAAGATGTTCTCACAAAAAAACAGGGCATGAAAACTAGTAAGCCACTCATTAAAGGGTCAATAGATAAAAAATATATTTGTTTTTAATTAAGTTTTTTTTTAATGAAAGTGAATAGTGTTACACTTTTATACGTTTAAAAAATACCTCTAAGACTTTAGATCTAAATTACATGAATTAAATCTCGATAATCAGAACAAGAAAATGTGTACATTGAGTCATAACGATGAAAATCTGAAGTCTAGATGTCGATATATACTTTGAGGCTTTTCTGATTGATGAATTGAATCAAAGATATAAATTTGGAATACTTAGAATCAGCCACCTAGATTGACTCACGATTTTTTCTCTCACCTCATCTAATCTTTATACTTGAATGTTAGCGGTGAAACTCGGGTCGAGTCATGTAAGTCGGGTGAGCAGGTTCGGTCAGGTTGATAAGACAAAAAACCACATGAAATTCGGATTAAGTCGGATTGCGGAATTTTCAACTTAACCTAACCTGACCCGACCCGACCTAATAAAAATTAAGTTAAAATGGATTCAAAATATAGGTTGGATTAGAATTCAGGTTGAGTTGGGTCGAGTCAAAAAAATTTGATCAATAGCGCAGGTTGAAATGAGTTTTAAGAAACCTTACCTAACCTGATCCGATTTCATCCCTACTGAATGTGATAGAATTGAGAATTCACAAAACTTTGTGTTGTATGTGAGTAAAGGAAGGTACCCTGAATCTCTCTCTATTTATGATGTTATACTTTCTTCCCATGAAAGAAATCTTTAAAAATAACCCATATTTCTCATAATTTTCCACCAGATTAATTTTGTAAATAGAATTGGAAAAATTTAGATCTAAGTTTTAGTAAATGTAAAAATTCAAAATTAGAAAATTGCACATTGACAAGTGAGCACCCAGAAGGTTCAGTCTAATATTTTAAAACTTGGCTCGTAGAACGACCTATCTTAGAGAAAGGATAGATTAAATAAGGTTTAATCGGGTTGACCCATAGTCAAACTCGGTCAAACCCATACTATGAATATAATTTTAAATTATTAACTAAGGTTATATTTCATAAAAAAAAAAAAAATTCTCACAAACCCAATTGTAAATACTAAAAACTAATAATCTAAAAATCATATTGTCAAAAGAACCAACACCTTTGTCTTTATTTTCTTCATTTAAAGAAAACCAAGGGTTTTTAAAGGTCAAGGGGTCAATGGTAAATAAGAAAAAAATGGGTTGACCCACGGATCGCAGAGGGTTTTTAATCCAGAAAGGTATTAAAATGACTTGGCCCATGTTTCAGCCGGGGTTTTTAATCCAGAAAGGTATTAAAATGACTTGGCCCATGTTTCAGCCGGGTTGACCCCACAAGTTGGTTTGGATTTGATAACATTGGTTCAGTCAATCATTCATGTTAAAAAATAGCTCTCTCACAATGTATCTCATAGTTATTTCAGAAAATTGAATGTGACTTACATCCAAAAATCAAAATTTAGAGGGGATAAGTTTTGAATGGATTTACATCCAAAAGTGAGATCAACGCAAAATTGATTCAATTATTTTAGTGACCCAATTCAAGGCGATAGGTTCAAGTGGTCGTGGTGTTGGGTGTGGGTGAAAGGATGACTATGGGTCCAAGTGGGCTTCTCATGAGCCTTAGAAAATTTGTCATCCATGAACAACACAATATCATTATCATCATTATTATTATTATTATCAATCATCAACCACTATATTTATGCACTACTTTTATTTTTTTACGACAACCACATCTTATAATCCAAGAAGATCAATATAAGGTAAAAGTAGACCATTATAGGACCCAAGGATACAGATATCGGTTTTAACAGTTGTATAATATCGGCCGATACGTATTGTATGGCCGTACAACCTAAATATCGGCCGATATATCCGTGTTATATATCGGTTCGATATCGGCCGATATTATTAATTTCGGTATTTAGAAAAAAAAAAGTTAAAATGGTGATGGGTCCGGGTCGAAATATCGGCCGATATTTAAGTTTTCAATTTAAAAAAAAAAAAAACAGTTTCTTTTTCCTTTTTTTTTAATATATTTTTAATTGAGAAAAAATAAAATAATACCGATATTTAAAAAAAAAAAAGAGGAGAGAGAAATTTATAGGCCGATATCTCGGCCGGGATATATTTTGCACCTTTGATAGGACCATTATATATAATTAATTAGACTAGAGGTCTTAGTTCGACTTCTTGTAGACTTATCTTATACTCAAGATTCCGTTGATTTTATATATCTATAGAATTAATCTCGATACCTATAATATTAAAAAAGAAAAAAAAAAGGTAAGATTTTTCATCATATTCTCTCTTTTTTTAAGATTCTCTTGGATGGTTAGCAGTCTTTCTGGCCCCGTAAGTAATTGGACTTCTTCCAGCCTTAGACGTCACTTGATTCCTATTGTGACATATTTCACCCACCAACGACCACATAATTTTGTATGCTTGTTTAATGGATTAGATAAAATATATTGTTATGAAAATATCAATCAATAGTTGTTAGACTAGCTAATTACTGATATAATATTATTAAACTATATAATATATCACCTAGTATAAAGTATGGTGTGAATGTCTATAAACTTTAAATAATGGCTAATACATCTAAAATACTAATATATGATAATTAATACAATTTTTAATTTATGTGTGGAAAACTACGGAAAATTCAGTGTAAAACTCACTTCGGTGTAGCTCAACTGGTAATTTCTCGCCTCACGAAGAGAGAGATGACAGATTCAAGTCCCCATAGTTTCACTTGATGTACCCTAAGAGCAGTGGATAACTGGATATCACCTGTGGGAGTTTTACATTGGATTTCCTATGTTTTTCCATATGTAATTTCAAAATTATATTAATTATCACATAAAAAAGTTTTAATATTTTAAAAATACAGTGTTTCAAACTTTAAATAATAAGAAACAATAATATCTCAATTAATAGCAATAAATAATTGTCTATATAACCACCATCATAGTGAAATATTGGGCCTCTTATGACTTCCATTACTACATGAGAGCCCTACAATAATCAAGTGGGATGGGTCAAGTACGTGGGTCCCATTAGAGGGTTCGTAGCGGATTGGTGAACTCTCCACCTAGTCAGTGATTTTGCTATCCAACTAGCAAACAACTTTTACAAAGTTGATTTTTCCTTGACAACTTTTTCATTGAATAATAATTGCCTAACACAGGTAATATCAAACATTAATGCCCAGGTACTTTCTTTAAAGGAAGATTAATTGCCTAACACAGGTAATATCTAGAGTGCACCACGGTTGAGACTTGAGAACTAGTTTTTAAGGGTTTTTAATTTATCTATTTATGTGGTGATCTTTGTGTAAATTACACTATGCAATGGTGACTAACTTGTAGAAATCTTAGTTTTTAAACTAATAATTAACATTAAATATTTTAAAATATAGTTAAAATTAACAATGAGCACTGATCAGATGAATGGCAAACTAAGACATATGAAAATCCACATAATAGAAAATGATGAGTTTAGATTCCCAGTCAAGATGCTCGCCTCCTGAAATAAACGTTTGATTTCGATTCACGCTCAACTCTTCGGAGCCACTTCCTATAGGATTACTCTTCATCAACTAAATCAATGTGTGTAGATTGAGAGATTTACACAATACTCGTGAGATTAGTCCCCATGTTACAAAAAATAAAAACCAATAAAAAAAGATTTTTAATTGAAAAGAAAATAACTATTTGGAAATAGGGATGACAGTTTTGTGACTAGACTCATAATCTAGTCTAACTCATTTCTGATAAATTTGATTTGAGTCCTGTATTTCTTAAAAATTAGTTAATCCAATCCAACTCGATAAGAAATTTGATATTGCATTGGATAGAGAAATCCATTAGAACTATATAAATTATTTATATAAATACCCCCATTTTTTTTTACCTAATGGTTCTAACAGATGCAACCCACCCTTAAGCTCAATATCCGAGTCCATTACTTCCATTCTCATAGTCCAATGCCCTCGAGAAAAAATGCAAATCTCTTTCATTTTCTATTAAAATATTTTTTTTTTTTCTTTTTATCTATTTTGTAGAATTCAGATTGGATTGAATTAAATAAATTAAACTTTAGTTCGAGAGTGACAAAGATAAAATATCTATTACATTGTTGTTTTCTGTTAATTAATATATTTGACAAAGACAAAATATCTATTACATTGTTATTTTCTGTTAATTAATGTGCTGCCATTGAATTCAATAAGTCTAATAATGATCCAATCGAGAACCAATTGGATGAGATTGATGAATTAGCTCTCCAAATTTATGCTCGGATTGATGAAGGGAAGCAGGGACCACACATAACCCATTGGAACCAATTAAACCCAAATATGGTCCAATTTGTTCGGATTTAGACCCATTTAGGCATTTTTTGGGCCTCATAATCCGAATAACCTGACCCGATCGTTGTCTTAGCGGATACTCTTCAAAATCCACTTCAACAGCTCAGTCAATGCCATGCGGATCCCACCAAACATGCCAAAAATACTCCAAGCTACGAGTCAAGTGTGTGGGCCTGTTGTGACTCGCCGAGTCAACTTAGAATGGAAACCATCCGACATGGCAACAACGAAGGAAAAAGGTTGGGAGATCCGAGCAAGTAGAAACCAGGGGTGAAAAAAAAGCCCCCCCGCCGTATGCGTTTTTTTTT